>CM061541.1:117245398-117845398 GCA_030864215.1 Capsicum pubescens
ATTGTAACTTATAAATAGTGGATCCCCTCACCTGTAATGCATTGGGATTCAAAGAAAATACAAAAACAACTTTGTTTTCTTGAAAGATTTATTTTTCCCTCTTAGTTGTATATTTCTCTCAAGAACGTGGTCCCAACTCTCAAAAAAATGACAAACTTATTGGAGCATCCGAATATCTTTAGTATCCCTTATTGCTTATTATTTTGTCACGATTCAAAATTCAAGGATAATAATGGTACTTGTAACGACAAACCTTGACAAGTAAGCCTATCATCCAAGATGATACACAAGGGGAAGGAAAAATAGAAACAACCCTAAGGTGAGGCTTTTTGAACCAAGTCGGAACCATAACAATATCACGAATGTGAAAAGAAATAAACCAAAATACCATACATTCTCAAAACTTGGTGTCAGTAGTGTAAGAACATATCTAATACAACTCGAATGCAAATGAAATACATAAGATGTCCAAAATACAAGAGAAACTTTGTCTCTAAAATGAAAGTAAAGACATAGTCTATAGATAAAGGTAGTAGAAGACATCCGGATGCCTGAAAATCAGCCACTACCTTGAAAGCTCCAAATAGTTGTCCGAATCAACCAAGCTGGGGTGCACTCGAACTAAGACCTGCACCAAAAGGGCACAGTAGGCGTGAGTACGGTCCACTTGTAATCAGTAAGTATCATAGGTTGACCAAGCAAAGTAGATAATAAAATATACAAAATACACACAAAGGACACGTCACATGCAATCAGAATATGTCTTATAACAGTAGCCCACACCGCTTGCATTAACAGTTCTATAATATCCACATATAATACAACAAGAACAATCAAGGAATACAAATATACCATCACACTACGTAAAAACAAAGTAAAGGAGAACAATACAAGTATATCATTACACCACGTAAAAGTAAAGTATAGGAGAATAACATATACAAGCACATTACATACAAGTAAGGCATGATAGAGCAACAGATAGATAACAAGTCAACTATACAATCACATCACAAATATAATAAAGTAAATACAATAAGAATAATGATGATGATAATGATGGCGAAGCATGAAGTTATCGCACAACTTCCATATACACCTACGGAGTTAAAGCTACCCAACGTAGGATCCACGAAGGGTTCATCAACACATATACTACCCCGTACACATCTACAGAGCTAAAGCTTCCCGACTTAGGACCCATGAGGGGTTCATCAACCTGTATACAATCAATATCCATGACTCTTCTCTGGCAAACCCTTCAGAGAACGTCTATAAGATCTAATATCCATGACTCCTCTCCGGCACCTCTCTCAGAGAAGGTCTATAAAATTTGATGTCTCTAGTGTTTTTAGAGTCTCTAGTATATTTAGTATTTCCAGTATTTTCAATATTTTCAAGAGAACATACATAACATAAGAAACAAATCAAGTACACATACAACAACAACAGGTATATATAAAACATACCACAAACAAGTGAACTTATGAGTGTGATGCCATGAGGATGATGATACAATGTTCACAACCAACCACAATGCATATTTCCACAACCAACTAATATACCAATTACGTGATCCAATTATCCACTCATTATTTCCAACCATTCATAAATTTCCTCATGATTCATATGTCAAAAGAGTATGAATACAACAAATTTCACAATTGGTACCACAAATATTTTTTCATCAAGAAAAATACAATTATTCTCATGTATATAGGCTAGCAATCATTACATAAGACCGCACACGGTCACACATAAAACATAATATACCAAATCCACCAATTACATCACATATAGGCCCTCACACGAAATACCAAAGATGAAAGAAATTAGTTAAAATGGGTTTAATTGAACTTACCCAAACTTAGAAATGGAGAAAGTTGCTCAAAACCATGAAATCCTAAGTTCCAAATCTAAAAAATAGTGAAAAATAATGAAACAAACACAGGAAAATCATGATCATTATATCCTAACTGCTGGCCCTATCACAATCACAACATTATTTCGTGATCAGGGGTGCACCAGATAGCTAATGCACCAGCTGGGTATTTTGGATCAATCAGAGTATCCGCGGGCCCTTTGATATTCATCTAAAATCCTGTGAATGTAAACAAACTTTTCTACCCTATCAAATTCGATGCTCTGGACTCAATGTTGATACAGATTTTCAAAAAGATGTTTTCACAAAGTTTACCCTCAAAATTCAAAATCACAACTTTCTAAATCGAGGGTCGAAATAAGATTTAAAAACCATAAACCATACCAAATAGGTTACCACCCTAAAATCGTCCAAATCTGCTGGCACAGTTCATTTTGCCATTCGTCAGATAAATTAAAAGAAATCAACAAAAGTCATATATAAGGCTCTCAAAGCCACTACAAACCACAATATCACACAAATAACACCAAATGCATTGAAAACCATGTAAATCATCTCCGCACCCTAAAAATACCCCAATGAAACTATGGAGAGGAGTAAAATTATCAAATTACACAAAACATACATTTCACAAAAATTCAGGTCGTTACATATTTACATTAATTTCTTTCATATTAAATAATCTATTTAATAATCAAAATGCTAAGTGAATCAATCCTAAAGGAGTTGAATTAAAATGTGTGCTCTTAACCTCCTATAAATTCAACTATACAAGCTTAACGATAAACCGTTAGGCATCCACTGTGGGAGCAGAGTAGTTTTGTATTGGCTTAAATTTATTTTCTTTCTAACTTAATTATCTTTGCCTTGAAAGCAACTCAGGATAACAAGAACTCACCATTAAACCATCAGTGAGATCGATGACGTTCTTCGCTCTTCAAAGACCATTTTCATGAAGTTGACAAAGTAGGCCATCACATTGGAAAATGAGGTCGTCGACTCCTGTCAAACTTTCACCAATGTTTTGGCTTGAGAGATCATAGAAAGCCACCATAACTTAGTAAATTTATCGACAAAAATTCTCAGTGCAAGATCGAGATCAATTTTGCAAGGTTGCATGTGTTCCTAGAGCAAAAAATGAGTTCATATTTTAAGATAGTTTCAAATATTCATCAAGCTGAGATGTTCAAAATCAGACAAAGCGGCGCAATGTCACCTCAAGGAATTTATTGCAATATTTCAAAAGTTAAGATGATTACTACCAAGAGTACTATAGTACCATACGGATGAAGCTTTTGAGAAGGGACTAAACCCTTGTAACTCATTTCCCTCATCTTAGTTGAAAGAAAACCCGATGGAATGCGAGATCAGAACCTGAAACAAAAAAATACAATTTGTGCAAACTCATGGTCTCTAAGGCTCGAGATTATTTTGAGGGACATAAAAAGATGGTAAAAGTTTGGAAGAAATATTTGACCGTATTAGGACACACACTTCTAAAAAAATAAACATGATTATTAGCGGGGAGGAATTGATGGTGTAACACTATCCTCTAAAAATAAAGCCAAGGTCTCGGTCACTTGTGAAAAAAGATCCAATCTAGAATGAGATCTCAACGCGAAGGCAATTGTATTTTCTGAACTAGATCTAGGCAGACTATAAATTCTTCGTAATGATGCGCTAGTAAATTTTTAACTATTGTTGAATGTAATGCTTAGAATGTTCTTATTGATCTTGGTATCTCGGTAAGCATCATATACAAGTGGGTTCCTGAACAAATAAAATTGACTGTCATGATAATTTTGACAGCTACCTATCAAGTGAGACAACTTGGGGGAGGTAAAGTTGCAGATAAATGAAGGAGGTGGTTAATGAATGTATTTTGACAATAGATAGTTAATCAACACATTTTGACATTCTCTACGGTGAGCAGGGATACAATATCATCTTAGGAAGTCCTTGGAAGCACATCGTGAAAGCATTAGCATTGATGTATCACCAAGTGTTGAAGTTTCTAACCTTGAACGGGTAAAAAAGATCAAGGGTGATTTTCAACCAGTAGGGGAGATATATACAATATCAATGGGAAGGAGCAGTCAACAACCAAATAGCAAGTGTAAAAACCAGAATCTTTTCATAAAATAAACTTATGGAGGCATTGTCGAAGGCCCTAGAGGTGAAAGAAAATATTTTTTAGACGTGTACGTATTGTTATGGACAAAATGATCAAGAATATACCAAATCAATTATGAAGGAGCTCAATCAAGCCATCTTGCTCCTAGATTTACTAGAAGAGAAGGTTCCTGGAAGCAGAATTCAACCCCAAGCTCAGAAAAGTATTCATAAGTTTTCTTAAAGTTAACACAGACTATTTTTCATGGTCCCATCTTGATATTTTATGTAATCTACTAGAGATAGACATATACAAATTAGGAATATACCCCGACTTTCCTCTAGTAATTGTAACACCCTCAAATTTTAAACAATTTATTTTTGATATTATCGTGCTTGGAATATCAATTTTTGACCCAAATTGTCTTTGGAGATGTTAAAGGATAACTAGAAAGAGTTTTGAATTTTTTGGATAGGTTTCAAGGTGATTTCAGACCCCGGAGGCAGCAAGCCTCCACAATATTGGCATGCCATGGAGGTTATCACGAAGACTAACATTTGTGACATGGAGAATGTGTTCAGTGATAGGGTCTGTGACACAGAGGCTGGACCTCCGTGATAAGGTCTGTACCACGGACCCATGTATTTTCTGCGATAGTTTTGTTTATTTTAAATGACATAAGAGTCAATGGGGTCTTTTCACTTAAAATTACCCTTAAGCACTATATAAGTCAATTCTCATTAGTTTTCATGATACCAAGGTCATTATTTTCACTTTGAATCATTCTCTCTCAAAATCCCCTTTTGAAATTAAGGCTAGGGCTTAAGCAGGTGATTATCTAAGGTCCCAAGGGAATTATTTTCTTTAAATTTCTTGGTATTTAAGGCATTTTCCCCTTTCCCTTGAACTTATATTTTATTAATGGCATGGAATTGGCCATTATTTATGGTTTTGATAATGAGTTTTGAACCATGGATTGAGGGTTGTGAATGTATTTGATTAAAATGCATTTCCAAGGTTTATTATGAAAAATTCATGATTTATATTTCTTATGAACATTGTGGGATGCATGGGAATGGTAATTAAATGGAGGGGTCATGGTTAATCCCCAATTGGATGATTTTGCCTTGGTATATGGTTTGAAAATAATGTGACGTCAAACTATTTGTGAAATTGTCAATGAATGGGATTTTGTCACCTAGTTTGGTTTTCTCACTTGTATTAATGCATTGGTATAAATTAAAGGGGGTTAATAGAGTTTGGGGTACAATGGATTCCCCAATTTTGTAAATTATGGTATTGGGGGTACAACAGAATCCCCTAAAATAATTGGTTTGGACTACTTCCTTAAACTAATGCATGGCATAATTTCCCAATTAGATAATAATAATAATGGTCTTGAAAACCTTTTGGGGTACACGAGGATCCCCCAAGTGATTTTAATGATGGAGTCTGTGGGGTACGAAGTAATCCCCAATAGTATTGGTCAATGACATTGCTTGCAAGCTATAGTCGGTATGACGATACCACTTAATTATGTATTTATAATTGACTCCTAGAATTTGGTAAATGGGTTATGTGTTAAATATTGTAACTGGGTTTAAAAGGGGGCTGTGTTAGCTATTCATGAAGGTATGAGTCTGAATGACTCATATTAGAAACTTATGGTTACCGAGTGAGGGTTGGTCTTGATGAACGTGTGCTTGTAGGGTATAAAGGAATCCCCAAAGTATATATATAATTATCTTGTGGTTGGCGAAGGGTACAAGGGAATCCCCGATCTTCTATAATATCTCTAGTACGTGAGACCAACACGCATTGAGGCCCAACCAGGGGGTTACAACTGGACCCATATAGCCCGTAGGTGGATTTTATGATGGTCAAGCTACACAACCGAGGTTATTATTTTAAATTTGTATGCTAAGCCTTGTTCCCTACCCTAGCACATGATATATATATATATACATATATTTGTATTTGATGGTATGCATGGGATTTAACTAGTTTTAAATTATTATCCATGGCATTATTCATTCCCTTATCCTTGAGTTACATGCTAGCGCTCCAACCGCTAACCATCTCCAGACGTTATATCCCCATATGAGGTAGGGTACGAAGGCAAGTCTACCTTTCCTGCGCAGTGATCAAGTGTTCGTGGTTAGTTCGTGAGTTAACTTAAAGTGGTGAGTTACCATTATTTAGAAGACTTCTTTTCATGTTTTGGTTTCTCATATTATAGACTTTATTTTGGATGTGTTTTGGCTATGGTCGGGGGCATGCCCCGACACTTTATTGGTACTCAATTTTTGTTAAAGGCTTTATAGATACCGTGGACATGGATATTGTAGATGTTTTTGGATATTGATCCAATATATATTCTTCCTTGATTTCTTATTATATTTTATGTTTTATTGGTATTCTTCCACTATTAGGTGCTATTTGTTGTATTGGAATAGGCTTAGGGGGCAATCTTCAGTGGACTTAGGATGCCCCCCATGGTCAGGCCCTGGTTCGGGTTGTGAAAAAGTTGGTATCAGAGCCTAGGTTTGGTGTCATGGGGCTTCCCCAAAGTCGTGTCTCTTTAATGGGTATGTAGAGTGTCACACTTATAATGGAGAGGCTATGTGGTATTTAGGAATGTTTCCCTTTTCTTGTTGTCTTACTTCGGCTATAGAGTCTAAGGTATTGAATCTCTCTAATTACCATTTGTTTGCCTTTCAGGTCATGCCTCCCAGATAATTTGATATTTGAGAAAACTCTTCTATCCCGACTGAGGACAATGTGGATGAAGCTCGTTCTACTTCTGAGGTATATACTCAGTCTAGGGTTGTTGCTTTTGACTATTCTCATGGAGTTCTAGCTTACTCCACAAATCCTTCTCCAGCTGGTGGCACTCATACTTAGTTACTTTAGAGAGATATTACTAATACTAAGTTTTGCCAGTCCATTTTCTGTTGACCCAGTTGATGACATCTCAGTCACATCAGACGGGTTCTACTGGTATTACTGTGAGTTCTTCTGAGGTCACTACAGTTGGACATTTTATGATGTTGAGACTTTCGAATTTCTATAGTACTAAGGTTAAGGAGGATCCTCAAAGTTTTATTAATGAGATAGAGAAGATATTTCAGGTCATGCATGCTACTATGGTGGAGGGTGTGGAATTCGCTACTTATCAGTTGAAGGCTATTGTGTACCAATAGTAGAAGAGCGGGAGAGGCTTAGGGGTGATGATACTAAGTTTTCTTTGTGGGATGATTTCTCTAGTGCTTTTCTTAACCACTTCTTTCCTCAGGAGTTGAGGGAGGCAAACGTGGAGAAGTTTATGAATTTGAAGCAAGGCAGGATATCAGTGAAAAGTATGCCTTGAAATTTCTCTAGTTGTCTCGATATGCTCCTGAGCTAGTGTCTTGCATAAGAACTATAATGAGGAAATTTGCTTCTGGTTTGTCTCGTGAGCTAATTTTGGAAAGCAAAACTGCCTTATTAAATAAGGATATGGATATTTCTAGACTTATGGTGTATATGCAGCAGGTTGGGAAGAAAAAAAAAAGAAAGAAGATATGGGAGAGAGGCAGAGTAAGAAGTTTTGGTATTCAAATCTGGGTGAAGGTCAGCAGTAGAGTGGCAGGGATGGTGGGAAATGGTCTAAAAAGAGGTGAGGTAACTCTGGTTCCTATTCAACGGCTAGTGCACCTTATCAAAAGCCATCCAAAGATTGTTATTTCCAGAGTGTTGATGGTTCTAGGGTGCAGGGTGCCCAATTTCAAGCCAATGGGGCCTAGTCAACTCCATTATATCCTCCTTACAGATTTTATGGTTGGGTACATCATGGTTTCTGTGATGAGAAAAGGAACCGATGTTTTAATTGTGGTCAGCAGGGACATATATTGAGGAGTTGTCCCATAGGTATGGTTTGTTCTTAGGTGAATAATGTCCCTGCTTTCTCTTCATCAGCTCCTACACCAAAAGATGCCACTTCTAGTACCGACACTGGTCAAAATTACTTGTATGCTCTCACTACCCTTTAGGAGTCTGAGGCATCGCCTAATGTCGTCACTACTATTTTGAAACTATTTTCTTGTGATGAGTATTATTTTCTTGATCCGATGTCTACCATTTATTATGTGACCTCATTTGTGGTTGTGCATTTAGATTTCATCCCTGAGTGTCTTTCTGACCCCTTTTTTGTTTCTACACCGGTGGGTGATTCTGTGGTTGCTAAAAGGGTCTATAGCGATTGTGTGGTATCTATTGGTGGTAGGGAAACTTTGGTGTATTTTTCTGAATTAAACATGCTAGATTTTAATGTCATTCTGGGATGAATGGTTGCACTCGTGCTATGCCTCTTTAGACTGTCGGACCCGTAAAGTCGTCTTCAAATTCTCTAATGAGCTGGTTATTGAGTGGGAAGGGAATTCCTTGGTGCTTAAGGGGAGGTTCATATCATATCTTAGAGCCCAAATTGATTTCTAAGGGGTGTCTTTATCATTTGGTCCAGGTTAAAGCTTCTAACTCAGATGTCTTTCTTTACAATCCATTCTTATGGTTAGAGAGTTTCTTGAGGTTTTTCCTGATGATCTTCCTAGTGTCCCTCCCTATCTGGAAATTGATTTTGGGATTATCTTATTTCGGACACTCGTCTTATCTCTATCAATTCTTATAGAAGGGCTCCAACTGAGTTGAAGGAACTTAAGAAATAGTTAAAGGATCTCTTAGACAAGGCTTTTATCTACCCTAGTGTGTCTCTGTGGGTTGCTCCTGTTCTTTTCATGCATAAGAAAAATGGTTCTCTTTGGATGTGTTTTGATTACCATCAGTTGAATAAGATAACGATAAAGGTTAGGTACCTTCTTCCTAGGATTGATGATCTGTTTGACTAGCTTCTTGGTGCTAAGTATTTCTCTAAGATTGGCCTTCGTTCGGGATATCATCCATTAAATATTAGGGAGGAGGATATCCCTAAGACTGCTTTTCGTACTCGATATAGACATTTTAAGTTCTTGTTCATGTCTTTTGGGTTGACCAATGGCACGATGACATTTATGGATCTCATAAACCAGGTATTTCATTAGTTTTTAGATTTGTTTGTGATTGTGTTTATGGATAATATTTTGGTATATTCAAAAAGTGAGGTGAATTATGCTAATCACCTCCGTGTTGTGTTGCAGGCCTTAAATGATCAACAATTGTATTCTTAGTTTTCTAAGTGTGAGTTTCGGTTTAATGTTGTTACTTTTCTGGGTCATGTTATTTCTAGCGAAGGGATTATGGTTGATCCACAGAAGGTTGCGGTGGTTAAGAAGTGGCCTAGATCCACGAATCCAATTGATAGTCAGAGTTTCTTGGGTTTAGATGGTTATTATAGGAGGTTTTTAGAGAGATTTCATTGATTTCTGCATCTTTTACTAGGTTAACACATAAGAAGGTGAAGTTTCTATGGTCTGATGCTTGTGAGGGGAGTTTTGAGAAGCTGAAAGATAAACTAACTTCTTCTCTAATTTTGACCCTGCCCAAGGGTAGTGATGGTTTCTTCGTTTATTGTGATGTATCCCGTCTTGGACTTGGTTGTGTATTGATACAACATAGCAATGTGGTAGCATATGCTTCTAGACAGTTGAATGTTCATAAGATGAATTATCCAACTTATGATTTGGAGTTGCTGGTTGTGGTATTCACATTGAATATTTTGTGGTACTATTTATATGGGGTTCATGTTGACATCTTTTCAGATCATAAGAGCATGCAGTATGTGTTCACCTAGAAGGATTTGAATCTGAGGCAAAGGAGATGGCTTGAGTTGCTCAAGGACTACAACCTGAGTCTTCACTATCACCCAGGTAAAGCTAACATGGTTGCTGAAGATCTTAGCAGGTTATCTATGGGGAGCATGTCTCATATAGAGGAGTAAAAGCGGGACTTGGTGAAGGATATTCACCTTTTACCTAATCTGTGAGTTCATCTCTTACATTCTAAGGATGGGGGTGTGTTTGTGCAAGAGGTGGTAAGGTCATCTCTTGATGTTGTGGTAAAAAAAAAGCAGGCGTTGGATCTAATCTTGATACAGAAGGTGATGGATTTTGATATTGGTGTTGATGGTATCTTGAGATACCAAGGAAGGTTATGTGTTTTCGATGTAGATGGGCTGTGAGGTAGAATTTTGACCGAAGCTGATGAGTTGCGTTATTCGGTGCATCTTGGTTCGACGAAGATGTATCATGATCTTAAGGAGATTTATTAGTGGAGTAATATGAATAGGGATGTAGCTAATTTTGTGGCTAAGAGTATGGTGTGTCAATAAGTTAAAGTGGAACACTTAAGGCCCTTGGGGGTTATCTCAAGAAGTTGAGTTTCCTGTATGGAAATGGGATATGATAAATATGGATTTTGTTACCGATCTTTCATGGTCTTGGAACCGGTTTGATTCTATTTGGGTTATCATGGATAGGATAACTAAGTCTGCTCACTTCTTATCGGTGAGGACTAATTATTCTGCCGAGGATTATGCAAGGTTGTTTATTTAGGAGGTCGTGAAGTTTTATGGTGCTCTAGTTTCCATTATTTCTGATTGTGGCACTCAGTTCTCATCTCATTTTTATTGATACATTTAGCGAGGTTTGTGAACTAAGGTGACCCTTAGTACCTCTCTCCAACCACAGATGGATAGACAAGCAGAAATGACTATTCTTACTATGGAGGATATGCTTCATGCTTGTGTAATTGACTTTGTTGGTAGTTGGGTTGACCATTTGTCTCTTGTAGAGTTTGCGTAAAATAATAGTTATCACTCTAGCATTAGTATGGCTCCGTTCGAGGGTTGTATGGTCGGAGGTATAGATCTCCTATTGGATGGTTTGAAGTTGGTGAGGTGAGGTTATTCGGTCCTAATTTTGTTCATCAAGCAATGAAGAAGGTGAAGGTGATTCGGGATAGGCTTAACACTGCCCAAAGTCACCAAACGTTCTATGCGATCGTGAGGCAAAGGGAGTTGGATTTCGATGTGGGTGTTTGTGTGTTCTTAAAGGTGTCTCCCACGAAGGGAGTGATGGTTTTGGAAAGAAAGAGAAGCTCTCTCCCCGTTACATTGGCCCATATTTAATTTTGAAATGAGTGGGAAATGTGGCCTATAAATTAGAACTGCCTACAAGTTTGTGTTCCATGCGCCCTGTGTTTTATGTGTCCATGTTGAGGAAATATGTGGGTGACCCTTCCGTGGTGGTACCTATTGAGAATGTTGGTATCTCGGATTCCCTGTTTTACGAAGAGGTCCTGATAATGATCTTGGATAGACAAGTTTGTTTTCTCCGAACTAAAGATGTGCATTGGTAAAGGTCCTTTTGAGGAACTATAAAGTGGAAGAAGCCACTTGTAATACCCCGAAAAATTTTCTTCGTAATGATTTCGTGAGAAACGTATCGAGTTCTACGCTTTAGAGCGATCCATAAATTTTCTGTGTAGTATTTCTAAGACGTTGACCTACCATTGCGTACAGTATCGAATACGCTTTCCAACGATATGTAGATCATCGAAAACGGACACTCGAGCGATGAGTTACGACCATTCCGATCGAACTACGACCATTTCGATCGAAATGTGAACAGTAAAACGTGCAGGAAATTAAAATTACTGCAGCCAGGCGAATTTCAGGGTCAACTTCAAATGACCATAACTTCTTGTACATAATGATCTGGGTGAGCTACTATATATCAACGGAAATATCTAAGAGTCCTCTTTCTAATAAAATTGGTTTCATCCAATTTGGCTATCGGAGTAAAACGTTATGGTTGATCTACTTCAGACTATCAAAACAGTCCACCAAAGGACAGATTCGAGAATTATTTGATTTTTAAGGGCATTTTGGTCATTATGCCTTCACTTCATGGACAAAAATTATCCGTTTATACCTATATTGAGCCATAAAATTCATGTTCTTCCATCAAAAACATTGAGAGAACTAAACCCTAGGTCCATTTTGAGCTCCAAATATCTTCCAATTTCACCGTAGAAATTCAAATTTGATCCGATAATCGAACTCATCATCTCGAGACCTTCGAGGGGAACCCCTTATTTGTGTGAACAGGATTCCATAATCAAGAAGTCAATTTCAAGGTATGTGGGGTTTTGAACAAGAGCAATCTTCCGTTCTTGTGCCCAAAGCTTTAATTTTATTATGGTTTTACATGATTTTGCAAGTGAGATTATGTCTAAATAATTCGATTATGAGATTATGATGATTGACTGAATAAACTTTGATTTATATGATTATCTCAATGTTTTCATGATATGATTTAATAATTATCATTGCGAAGTACACACTTTTACCACGAGGTGGTATTTTGAATGATTTTGGGACGTATGTCGAGATGGTATTTTGGAATAATATTTTGAGATATGTGTCAAGCTTTATGCTTCCCAATGACGATTTGAATTATTGAATATATATTTGAGACATGAGATGTCTTGATATCTATAATTGTAAATTTCATATTTTTATTTTGAATGATTTTGAGATATATGTTGAAATGGTATTTTGGAATGATTTGGAGATTTATGATAAGCTTAAAGCTTCTTTATGATGAAATTGAATCATTGAGCATATTGAGATATAACATTTGAGATGTTACCATGAGTCTTGATATTTTCTCAAAAATATTGATGTTGTCATGACTTGATAAATTGTTACATTTTGACATTTAAAAAGGTTGAGTTCTATTATTGAAATTTCATGATATTCGAAAATGGGTATACACTCAAATTACTTTATGAAGGATTTATAAGACTTTGAATTTTTTTCCAATATGGATAAACATGATTACTTCATTACTCTACTTCTTAAATTGAGAATTTATGCTATGAATTGCATACTACTACAATGAATTAATATTTCTAAAGGCTTTCGAGATAAAAGTCGTGATTTGAGTTGTACTACGTGATATGTATTCTTATTATGAATTGAAGGTCTCAAGTGCTTTTCAAAAGTTGTTGTCATGATTTAATTGTCGAATTGAAAGAATAATCATTTGAGTACATTGACCTTGAACTCACAGAGTCGAGATGATTTTGACTATGAGAAAGATTGATTTTGCTATAAATGTTGAGATGAATTTTGGTATTTTTTTCGGGATGATTTTGATGAGTTGAATTGTTGAAAATATTACATATTGAGTCTTCATATCCTTGTCCAAATGTCGAGTCGGTTATGGTTCAATGCATTGATACCTTGTTGATGTTGAAAAGGATTGAAATATTTTAAGTCGAAGTTGGGGTTAGGAATCCACAAATTATTGATGAATTATAAATTGAGATATTTGATTTGGTCTTTATGATAGACCCTTGTGATGATGATGGTGGATTTCCTAACGCGTTCTGAGCTTGTCGGGGAGTAGTACTTAGCACCGAGAGGGAAATTTGGTATTTCCCTAAACCTATGTGCCACCGTAGGGTTGTTTGATGATGATATTATTGGCCAGAGAGCCCGATTGTGATTATTGCAGTTTTAAGGTCGTACTCCCTGGCAAAGAGTATGACGCTCCCGCCAACGGGGGTTTCAAACGTTGGTATTCCACTTAGCTCACGTGGAGTTATCGGTTATAGGAAACTTCCCTGTCCATAAAAGTCATGTTTCTTGAATTACCGAGTCACTCCGAGATTTGAGTCAAAGAGTTGAGATGTTATGATGAATTATGATTACCTATGATGAATTTTGACGATATGATGATTTATGATGATTTATCATAATTTATGATTTTTGATGATTTACATGGATTATGAGATTTTACCATTTGAACTATTTATTATGAAAGTATGAAGAGTATGCTTTGATATAACTCAAGCCAAGTGAGTCATCATTGTCTGTATGCATGTTTTCATGAAATTGATGATGTTATTTAAAGTCTTGCATGCACCCCCACATACTCAGTACCTTCTCTTTGTGCTGACCCCCATTTACTATTCTATTCAGTTGCAGTTTCCGGTCAGCAGGTAAAGAGTCCTCACAGTTCAGGGACTTGGGTCGGTTATTTTAGTTTGGAGCATTGTATCTTCTTTCGTCGGTCGTATTGAGTGTGGTAGTTGAGAGTCATGACCCGACTATGTACATAAAATATTAGTAGAGGCTTCATAGACAGTAGTAGTGGTTGATGTATTCAGTCTCCTTCTTGTATATGTATATGTGTTAGTAGAATTGTCATCTTGTAATTCTAATATTGTAATAAGCAGAATTTGTATTGAGATATTTTCAGCTTCATTCTCTCAGAATTATGTTTTAATCAGTTGCTTTTGAGTTATACCGATGAAAAGGGTTAGCTTGGGGTCATTTGTGACCCTAAGCACCGTGTGGCATCTCAGAACTTGATTTTCGAGACGTTACATCACTAGGGAGGCGGAAGAGGATATGAAGGCGAAGTATCCCTTTCTATTTCGTGTGATGGATGAAGAAGCTTGAGGTACAAATTATATTCTTTCTTATTATTATCCGGGTTTATCCTTTGATTCTGGTGTGTTATTGTTATTCTCGTGCAAAACGTGCCCTAGCTCATCATTCGAGGACAAAGATCAGGGGGCATAATATTACACCTTCAAATTTTGAGCAATTTATTTTTGGTTTTCCTGTGCTTGGAATATCAATTTTTGACCCAAATTGTGTTTGGAGTTGTTAAAAAGGTAACCTAGAAAAGATTTGGAATTTTTATATGGGCTTCGGGGTGATTTCAGACCCCAGAGGCAGCAAGCCTCCAATATGTTAGCATGCCACGGAGGTTATCGCAGAGACTAACCTTCGTGATACGGTGGCCTAACCTCTACAATAAGGTCTGTGCCACGGACCCGTGTATTTTCTAAGACAGTTTTATTTATTTTAAATGGGATGAGGGGCAATGGGGCATTTTCACTTGAAACGACTCTTAAGCACTATATAAGCCAATTCTCAGTAATTTTCACGATACCAAGGTCATTATTTTCACTCTGAGTCATTCCCTCTTAAAATCCCCTTTTCAACTCAAGGCTAGGGCTTAAAGAGGTGATCATATAGGGTCCCAAGGGAATTATTTACTTTGAATTTCTTGGAAATTAAACCATGCGTCTCTTTCCCTTGAACTTATATTTTGTTAATGGCATGAAATTAGTCATTATTCATGGTTTTGATAATGTGTTTTGAACTATGGGTGAAGGGTTGTGAATGTATTTGGTTTAGATATTTTTCCAAGGTTTATTATGAAAAATTCATGCCTTATTAATGCTTATGAACATTGTGGGATGCATGTGATACAAGACAAATGGGCCTTAAAGCTTTTGATTACATCATTCGACGCCAATACAAAGAGGTCCAAGCCATGGTCAAGCAAAGAGCTCAAGGATGCACTTGGTGGACCCGTTTTAATCCCCTAAACCCACAATTACATGTGTGGATAATTATTTGGATCTTGGAACTTGATTTGAAGAGCCCTTGTGGGTTATTTCCAAAATAGCCACTTTTGGACTATTTTTGTAATAGGCTATTTAGGCAAAGGCAAATACTATAAATAGATGCCTTCAGACATTCCACTTGATAGATTTTGATGAGTTATGATTGAATACTCCATAGAGAGTGTGAGGCAAGTATGGAATCACTTGTATTGATACTTTGTTTGGAAACATGGGTTTCTCGGGAATCCAATTCCCTTGAGGTATACGTAAGTGCTAGGTCATCTTCGTAATATTAAGGAAGGTCATTAGAATTGATACATCTTTTGGTTATCCCTTTTCTTATCATTTGTGTCTATTTATCTATCCTTTATCCCTTGTTTTCGTGTTTCCTTTTGTTTGTGTGTTTATCATGTTTTCCCCTCATTTTCTCTTGTTTTATGTGTTTTCCCTCTTTTGTATTTTGGTTTGTATCATTTGGTATCAGAGTCAAGCTTGATTTCATTCCCACAAAGTCAATCTTGGGTCTATTTGTGTTGAAAATAAAAAATTGCTACAAAATTTTGTATTCCCGTTTTACCCCTAGGATAAAATTTTGAGTTTTTGATTTTTATGTTTCTAGTGTTAGATTTGTGTTCCCTAATACTATAGAAATCGAAATCTAAAATTTGAGCTAAATCGGAGTTGATTTGAGTCATCCACCATTGTTGGAGCTTGAGTTGAAGAAATTTTGAGGTGGGTTCTCAATTTTGGGGTTTTTGGTAGGATTTTGAGCCTAAAAACGTTGGTAGTGTGTTTGGAATGTTGTCATGAGCTTGGGGTTCGAATGTCATCCAATTCCGAGGTCATTTGCTTAAGGGTCAATTTTGAATGTTCTTGATGTTCTCCATAATCTTCATATATTATTGAAGAAGAACATTCAAAAAGTGAGTGTTTGATACAAAAGGGAGGTGACAGAAGGTGTAGTACTTGTTTATTCCAAAGAATATCCCAAGTCTTCCAAAGGAAGAAAAATTCAAAAAGCGTAAAAAGAGAATATTCTCAAGGAAGAGACAAAGGGAAGTACAAAGGAGGGGACCACAAAAAAAATCAAACTTTCTTGAGCTTTAAAGATCAATTCAAGGGTTCCAATTCATTGTATTTTTCATCCAAAATAGCCTAAAATGCCTCCAAGAGGTAGAAAAATTAAAATACAAGTTGGAAGCAAATGCCAAGTAATCTCCAAATCGTCAACCAACTTTAATCGTTACTTTGAGGCAGCCACATCAACTCAACTCGTCAAATTACCTTAGGCTCAAATTTAGATTCTTAGTTTATTTCCTTTGATTCTTAGGTTTCTTTTCTTTATTCTAATGTTAATTAAAGACTACTAATCACCTACTTAGTTGCGAATAAGTTTTTGAATTAGTTTGCTTTCGTCGTCTTCTTTCTTTGTGTGTTTTTCTTGTTTTAATTTGTCATAACTTCTATATTCTAGTTCGTACGTAATTTTTTTTATTTGAGTCTTTCAAACAAGAATTTATTTTGACCTCAAGTCACAATTGGTACCAAGTAATCTCATTGGAGTATAAATGAGCTATCAACACGTGCGACGCCAATTGATTGACAATCAAAGGTGTGAACCTTGAGAGCTTGTGAGGTTTTTTTCCTAACCATAACTTGTTTTTTTTGTTTTGTTTAGCGTTTTTTAATAGGTACAATGGCTCAATAAGGTTCATCACACACCATGGATAAAACACCACAAATGCTATATTAGCTTCCATCATGGAAAAGCTTAATGCTATGGATGGTAGGATGGGTAGCATGGAAATATCCCTTTCAAGGAAGATGGACAATATGATATATCTTCTAAGCTTACATGAATCCACCCTTCCCTATCCACCAAATCTTCAATATTTCTTGAATAGACATGCTCCAAATGAACTTTAACGTAACCAAGCAAACTCTTGCACTCTAGTTAACGAGGCAAGTAGCCAACTAAGTGTGAATGATAGTTTATCTTTAGATGAGCCTAGTGTATCTTTAATTCATGATGATAATGTACACTTCATAGTATGGATACACTAGTTGATCCTAATGATGATAAAATTGGCTCTTCTAGCAAGATCGATTTGTGTCCACCTAGTGTTGAAGCCATTATGACGAGTGATAGTACATTATATTGTAGGAGTCATGAGGACCAACTTATGTGTGAATCTATCCCAACATTTAGGAATTTTTGTGAAGTGTTTAAAAGTCCTCAAGTGAAAGGTGATGCTGAAGATATTGGTTGATTGAATGAGAGTGACCCTCTAATTATCTTTGTTGATGATCATGCTAGAATAGAGGGTACAAATAATTGTATTGGTGGTAATATTGGGGGAAAGAAGTGTTTACTAAACCCATGTACATGGACACTCTACCCATTTAATCTCGATGATCATTAAAATATGGTGGTTCTTCTCCGCACCACTTGGTGCTTTGGCAAGAAGACCAACCAACCATGGGTGAGGGTGATGGAAATTATCCCTATGATGAAAAGTCTTTCTTGGAGATTTCTAATCTACTTGAGGGACCAAAGTTATGTAAGAGAAGGGTCTCCACCAAAAATGAGAGTCATAGAGGGGTTTTGTTTTCATTGAGATTTGGAACCCATGTGAACCTTCATGAGCGGTTGATTGCTTACCATGGTTCCTCTAGCATACCTCTTTGTTCAAAGCTCTTGAATTACCAAGTAGTTCTTACGTTTTGGGGTTATACACCCTTGATTGATCATTTCGATTCTTGGTTATATCTTAAGTGTGTGCAACCTTGGCATGATGCTATGATTTTTTGTGCTAATGCTAACCCTCTTGCCATAAGGAGTTTGTGTTTGCTTGTCCTTCCCTTGGTTTTGCAATGTTTGGATACGAGGCCAAGTACTTTTCAAGCATGGGAGATGATACAAGCCAAAAGTTCCTTAAAGATTTTGATTAAATCATTCAAGGCCAATACAAAAAGGTCCAAGCCATGGTCAAGCAAACAACTCAAGGATGCACTTAGTGGATCCCTTTTAAGCTCATAAATCCACAATTCCATGAGTGGATAATTTCTTGGAGTTTGGAGCTTGCTTTGAAGAGCCCTTGTGGGTTATTTCTAAAATACCATATTTAGGGATATTTTTGTAATAGACTATTTAGGCAAAGGAAAATACTATAAATAGATGTCTTAGACATTTCATTTGATAGATTTTGATGAATTATGACTGAATACTCCATAGAGAGTATGAGGTAAGTATGGAATCACTTGTGTTGATACTTTTTCTAGAAACGTGGGTTGCTCGGGAATCTAATTCCCTTGAGGTCTATGTAAGATCTAGGTGCTACTTCTAATATTAAAGAAGGTTGTTAGATTTGATACATCTTTCGGTTGTCCCTTTTTTATCATTTGTGTCTATCTGTCTATCATTTATCCTCTTTATCCCTTGTTTTTGTGTTTTCTTTTGTTTGTGTATTTATTATATTTTCCCCTTATTTCCCGTAGTTTTGTGTGCTTTCCTGCTTTCATATTTTTTTTCTTATTAGTATGGGAATGGTTTAAATGGAGGGGTCGTGGTTAATCCCCAATTGGATGATTTTGCCTTGGTATATGGTTTTAAAATAATGTGCCCTCAACCTGTTTGTGAAATTGTCAATGAATGTGATTTTGTCACTTAGTTTGGTTTGCTCACTTGTATTGATGCATTGGTATTAAATAAAGGGGGTTATTGGAGTTCGGTGTATAATGGATTCCCTAATTTTGTAAATTATGGTATTGGGAGTACAACGAAATCCCCTAAAATGATTGGTTTGTTCTACTTCCTTAAAACTAATGCATCGCATAATTGGCTACTTAGATAATAATAATAATGGTCTTGAAAATCTTATGGGGTACATGGGAATCTCCCAAGTTATTTTAATAATAGATTCTGTAGGGTATGAAAGAATCCCCAATAGTGTTGGTTAATGTCATTGTTTGCAAGCTATAGTCGGTATGACAATACCACTTAATAATGCCTTTATAATTGACTCCTAAAATTTGGTAAATGGGTTATGTGTTAAATCTTTTAACTGTGTTTAAAGGGGGTTGTGTTAGCTAGCAGTGGAGGTATGATTCCGAATGACTGATACTGGAAACTCATGGTACTGACGTGAGAGTTGGTCTTGATGACCGTGTGCTTGTGAGGTACAAGGAGATCCCATAACCGTGTGCTTGTGGGCTATATATATAATTGTATCATGGTTGGTGAAGGGTACATGGGAATTCCCGACCTTATATGATATCTCCAATACGTGCGGCTAACATGTATCGAGGACTGACCAAAGGGTTACAACTGGACCCATATAGCCCATGGGTGGATTTTATGATGGTCAAGCTACACAACCCAGGTTAAGATTTTTAAATATTCATGCTAAGACTTGTTCCCTACCCTGACACGTGATATATATATATATATATATATATATGTATATATGTATGTATGTATATATGTATGTATGTATTTGGATTTGATGGTATGCATGGGATTTAACTGATTTTGAATTATTATCCATGGCGTTATAATAATTCAAAATCAGTTAAATCCCATGCATACCATCAAATGAAAATACATACATACATACATACATACATATATATATATGTATGTATGTATTTACATTTGAAGGTATGCATAGGATTTAACTGAGTTTGAATTAGTATCCATGGCGTTATTCATTCCCTTATCCCTGAGTTACATGCTAGCGCTCCAACTGTTAACCGTCTTCAGATGCTGTATCCCCACGTGATGCAAGGTATGAAGGAAAGTCTACCTTTCCTGTGCCGTGATCAGGTATTCGTGAGTTAACTTGAAGTGGTGAGCTTCTATTATTCGTAAGACTTCATCTCATATTTCGATTTCTCATGTCGTAGAGTTTTTTCCGGATGTGTTTTGCCTATGGTCGGGGGCATGTCCTGACACTTTATTGGTACTCAATTTTTGTTAGATGCTTTGTGGATACTGTGGATATGGGCATTGTGGATGTTTACGGATATTGATAAAATTAGATTCTTTCGGGATTTCTTATTATATTTTATCTTTTATTGGCATTAATCCGTTGCTAGGTGTTATTAGTTGTATAAAAATAGGCTCAGGGGGTGGTCTCCGGTCCTTAGTGGACTTGGGATGACCGTCATAGCCAGACCCTAGTTCGGGTCTTGACAGTAATACATAAAAGATGCCCCATTTGATAAAAGAATAATAAGTTTGACATAGTAGAGGTAAATTTTCTAATAAATATAAGATCGATTCATGAGGTAAAATATCCAGAATGGATAGCAAATATAGTGATAGTGCCTATAAAGAAGAATAAGTTCTGGATGTGTATTGGATTTAACGACCTGACTAGAGCATTCCCTAAGGACTCTTTTCTTTAGTTGAATATCGATTGAATGATCAAGCGAAGGTTGGACATGAGATCGTAAGTTTACTTGATGGGCACTCTAGATATAATCAGATCAAAATGATCCCGAGGGGCCAAGAAAAAACCTTTTTTTGTCACTAACTATGGCACATTGTTGCAATGTGATGCCATTTAGTTTGGAGAAGGTAGGTGTGACCTACTAGAGGTTAGTGGTAAAAAGCAGATCGGAAAAACCATAAAAATATATATCAATATCATATTGGTAAAATCTTTGGAAGTGAAGGACTATCTATCCTACCCTCAGGAAACTTTTGACATATTAAGGAAGCATAACATAAAGTTGAACCTCACAGAGTGCGTATTAGGGGTAAGATCGAGAAAATTCTTGGGCTTTCTTGTATAAAGGTGAACTCGCATAAAATCAGTGCAATTGAAGAGATTTCATATATGTTAAGGACATTAAAGGTGTGAAAAGGAATATGACGAGAGTGGCCGCTCTAAGTTGCTTTATTTTAAGATCTTGAAAAAGGTGCACCAATTCTTATCTCTTTTATGGAAAAAAGACCTAGTTTCATTGGACCCCATAATGACAACAAGATTTGAAGGGATTGAAATCTTACCTCTCTAGCTTTCATCTACTAGTAAAACCTCAAAAAAGGGGAACAACTTCTCTTATATCTAGTAATGGTCCAGATCGCAGTAAGTGTTGTGCTTGTGTAAGAAGAGAAATATACGAAACATCCAATTTTCTATGTCAACAAAATTTTGTTGAGAACGGAAACACAATACTCAAACCTGAAAATCCTAGCCTTGGCTCTCGTTGAAGCATCTCAAAATAAGAGGCCATATTTTTAGGGTCATCCGATCGTAGTAGTCACGACGTATTCTTTTAGAAATATCCTTCACAAACCTGAGATATCATGAAGGATGAAAAATGGGTCATAGTGATTAGTGAATTTGACATTGAATATCAACGCAAGATTGATATCAAATCTTAAGTCATAGCACACTTCATAATCGATTTTAGTTTGAGGATGACCCTCAAGCTGAAAAAGAGGTGATTTTAGCTTCTGGAGAGGAGCCCTTGACTTGGACACTATATATGAATATGGACTATAATAAAAAAGGGATCAAGATAGGGGAGAGGGGTTCTAGACAACTCTAAAATAGGAAAAGTTGAGCGAAGCCATAAATTGTGTTCATTCACTAACAATGAGACCGAATAATAGGCTTTTCTCACAAGTATTGATTTGACAAGAGTGTTGGTTTTTGAAATTATTTTGCTTTTCTATGACTCACAACTGATTAGAAGTCAGGTATAAGGGAAGTTTGAAGCAAGGGACGAGCGAATGTTGAGTTATTTAAGTAAAGTTTGGGCCTCGCTGACACGACCCAAATTGGGGCCTTATCATAATGGGCATCCCAAGTCCAACCAAGACCGGGGACCACCCCCGTTGCCTAACCCAACCTCCAAATACTCTGAGTGGGAAGAATTCAACATGTATAACAAGATAGCATTTATTACAATTCCAGACTCTAGGATAGGTCCATGACTATGACCAACCAGAACACGTCCACCCATCTATTATCTAACCAATAACCAAAATCGAACAAAACCATAAATCAATCCATACATCCCATACCAAATGAGTTCTACTATAAATATTTATATATATATATATATATAACCCCAAATCATAAAAGGATGGAACAATCATAGATACAGTCAAACAGTATCAGCCCCAATACCAATGCCAATACTAAGGCCCACACCACTGTCGACACCGCCCATACCAACCCATAGTAGTTCCACAAAGCCTTTAACCGAAAGTAAAACAATATCCAATTGGGACATGCCCCAACCATATCCAAAACCAATGTCTATGAAATGACCAAAGTATGTAAAAATATCCATGACATGAAATGGCGCCTTTCGGAATATGAAATCTCACCACTTTAATCCAATCGAGCTAATCCCGAATCTGATCACTAAGCAGGAGGAGTAGAATGATTGGTTCCTGCATTGCGTGGGGATACAACCGCCCGAATACGGGTTAGAGGGTGAACTCTTACATGGACTCAGGATAAGGATAAAACAATGCCAACTTTTAAAACCAAGTAAACTAACCATATGCATTTAAAACCATAAATACATATATATAACCATGCTGGGAAAAGGGAACCGGGTTTAGCATGCCTTTAAAAACATTAAATTGGGTATGTATGGCTTAACCATCCTAGAACCACCCGTGGGCTATATGGGTCAAGCGTAACCCCCTGTGGGGCCCGATGCATATAGCCGCACAAACCAAAGATACCATAGGAGTAGGGGATTCCCGAGTACCCTTCGCGCTCTCCATGATACATATATACAAGTGTACTTAAAGAATTCCCGTGTTCCTTGTAAGTATCATATATGGTTTCCATGACCAATTCTCATGTCGAAAAATATGAGTTTCTAGTGTCTATGTATTGGACTCACACTTTCACGATTAGCTATCACACCCCGCCATTATTGCCTGATTTAAACCATTACCACACAACCCAACCACCATTACAGTTATTATTAACCAAGGCTATAAGTAGTGGTATCATCATACCGACTAAAACTTGAAAGCAATGTCCTTAGCCAACCTTTTATAGAGAAAGGGATTCCGATGTACCCATAGATTGCATTTTTAAATTGACTTGGGGGAGTCCCATGTACCCCACAAGTGATCATTATTATGTTTTTTTGGGGCATTCCTTTTTACCCCATAAGGCTTTCAATTAGACCAACCATACCCACCAAGACCTTACCATTTAGCCATTCCAAACCATTTAAACTATTTATTCCATTTAGGGTTTCATTACCAAGTTATACCATGTAATAGTTCAATGAAAGTCCAACAATTTAACCTAAAACATTCTCTTAGGCATTTCATCAAACATATTGGGGCATAATATTTCCAAAGCCAAAACAAAGTACTAATTACCCATTCCCATGCAACCAAATGTTCAAACCACTATAATGATATAAAAACCATAAGTAAAACACATGGGAAAGCCATAACCAAACCATTATAACCAAAAGCCCCAACATATATTTGAAAACCCAGAGTCATACAACAATTATTCCATGAAAATAATTCATAAAACATGCATTTAGTTGGAGCTAACATTGAGGAAAGAGTAAAATGCCTTAGATTAAGAAGATGATGGAGAGAAATCACCCTTGTAATCCCCAAATTGATCCTATTGATGAAACCCTAGCCTTCCTTAACCCAAGAGCCTTATAGAGAATTTGAGAGAGTTTCTAACTGTTTAAGATTAGAATATTATGGTAAATAATGTCCAAGAGTGATATAAGTTGTGGGGCCTTAAAAGGTTAAGAGGGGAAATATCTAGATTACCCTCAACTTCAACTGCATAAAAATCCCGAAGGAGGGTACAACTCCACTATACACCCATACCCTATTATACGAGTGGTAGCCACCACTCATACCCTAGGAATCCCTTGGACCCCCAACACTGGCCAACATACGACCACCAAGCCCTAATTGTACCCAAGCATTCAACACATATCCTTTACCCGTACCTTTGGCAGAATCAAGAGGGGTTGACACTGTCCAACATATGAGTTAGACCATACTACTCGTACCCTATCTTATGACTCACGGTGAGCCACTCATACTCAGATCCAAGTTAAGTTACTAAGTTTCAGATTAAGTAAAGAAAAACCCAACTCTACGACCTATCACCCACCAAACGACTCATACCCACCCAAGTCGTATCCATTCTAGAAACTCAACCACCAATACTAGACAACATACAACTGGGTCACTTGACCCGTACCCTCACCATACGACTAGTAGGTCGAGTCATATGATGTCCAAAAAGTCCAAAACCCAGGTTGTTTCTAAGGACCAAACCCATGGTGTTTTAGTCTCCCATACTAGGATTATTCATCCCCGAATGACGGAAAAGGTAGTACATGCACGAGTTACAACCCAACATAATCAATCCAACCTTTAACTAAGTTATAACATAAAGATATGATCAAGAACACATACCTTTCGCATGAATATCCAGAGAATAAAAAAAATATGGATTCTTGGACTTCATGTCCTCTTTCGCTTCCCAAGTAGCTTCTTTCACCCTGTGGTTCCACCATAGAACCTTGACCAAAGCTACATCCTTGGTCCGTTACCAATGAACCTTCCGATCTAAGATCTCTTCATAAGACAGAGAATCTGAGATACCCAATTCTTTCAGAGGAACAAGCGATGAAGGATCACCTATACGCTTTCTTAACATAGAGACATAGAATACTGAATGAATAGAGCTCAAACTAGAAGGCAACTCCAATTCACACACCACATCACCAACCATCCTAAAAACTATATAAGGACCAATATATCGAGGATTGAGCTTTCTCTTTTTCCTAAACCGTATTACTCCCTTCATGGGAGACACCTTTAGAAACACCCTATCTCCAACCTCAAACTCCAAGTCCCTATGCCTTACATTCGTATAGGACTCTTGGTGTCTTTGGGCATCTTTAAGCCTATCTCAAATCATATTAACATTCTCCATAGCCAAATAAACCAAATATGGGCCAAACATATCTGCCCTACCAAGCTCAAACTACCCAATAAGAGATCTACACCTCTTACCATATAATGTCTTAAAAAGGGACATCTCAATGGTAGAATAATAGATATTACTATAAACAAACTCTACAAAAGGTAGATGATCAACCCAATTACCACCATAATCAATCACACATGCATGAAACATATCCTCGAATATCTAAATAGTTCGTTCTCCTTGCCCATCTGTCTCAAGTGAAAAGTAGTACATAAACTAACCTTAGTACCCAACCCCTTCTGAAATGATCGCCTAAAGTGAGATGAAAACTGCATACTGCGATCAGACATAATCAAGACTGGTACCCCATGCAGCTTCATAATCTAATGAAGATACAACCTCGCATAATCCTCAACCAAAAATTTAGTTATCACTGACAAAAAGTGAGCCGACTTTGTCATCCTATCCATAATGACCCAAACCGAATCAAATTGGTTTTGAGATCGAGAAAGATCGGTAATAAAATCCATACTGATCACTTCCCACTTCTATTCAAGCAATTCAATCTCCTGATACAAGACTCCAGGCCTCATGTGCTTAACTTTCACTTGTTGGCACACCAAACATTTGGCCACAAAGTAAGACACATCCTTCTTCATACCATTCCACCAATACATCTCCTTGATATCATGATACATTTTTGTTGAAACGAGATGAACAACATAGCACGACTCATGCACCTCATCCAATACCCTTTCTTACATACCATCAACGTCATAAACACATAACCTTCCTTGGTTTCGCAAGGTACCATCTCTACTGATCTCAAATACCATTGCCTTTTTCCCACCTATATCACCTTTGATTTTCATCAAGGCAGGATATAGTCTTTGCTTCTTCTTGATATCTGCACCAAGAAATGACCGAACCACTTCCTGTACCAGCACACCACCATTCTCGGAGTCTAAAAGGTGAATTCCAAGACTAGTCAAGCGGTGAATATCCTTCACCAACTCCCGCCTTTCTTTATCCGCATGAGTTAAACTCCCCATACACAACCTGCTAAGAGCATCAATAATGACATTAGCCTTACTTGGATCGTAGTGAAGACTCATGTCATAATTCTTTAGAAGCTCAAGCCTCTCCCCTGCCTGAGGTTAAGCTCTTTTTGAGTGAACGCATATTGCAGACTCTAATAATCAGAAAACATGTCCACATGCACTTCATATAAATAGTGCTACAAGATTTTTAATGCAAACACCACCGCTAAAAGCTCCAAATCATGAGTAGTATAGTTTCTCTCATGTACCTTCAACTGCCTAGAAACATAGGCAATCACCTTCCCATGTTGCATCAAAACACAACCAAGTCCCACCCGGGATGCATCACAGTACCCCAAAAACCCCTCATTGCCTTCAGGCAAAGTAAAAATTAGAGTCGAAGTTAGATTATTCTTAAGCTTCTCAAAACTATCCTCACAAGCATCAGACCAAGAGAACTTTACCTTCTTTTGAGTCAATTGAGTCAATAGGGAAGCTATTGTTGAGAAACTCTCCTCAAATCTCCTATAGTACCCGTCCAAACCCAAGAAGCTCCGAATGTCAGTTGGAGTCATGGGTCTAGGCCAATTCTTAACCACCACTACCTTTTGTGGATCCACTATGATCCCCTTACTAGAAATAATATGACCCAAAAAATTGGCAGCGTTCAACCAGAATTCACATTTCAAGAATTTGGCATATAACTGTTGCTCTATCAAGGTCTACAACACCACATGAAGGAGATTATCATGATCCACCTCACTCTTAGAGTACACCAAAATGTCATCAATGAACACAATGACAAAAAGATCCAGAAACTGATAAAAACCTTATTCATAAAATCCATAAATGTTGCGGATCATTGGTCTAAATGACAAAAACAAGAACTCAAAGTACCTATCCCGAGTATGAGAAATAATCTTAAGGATATCCACCTCCCTAGTCTTAAGCTGATGATACCCAGACCAAAGATCTATCTTAGAAAATAATTTGGCACCTTTCAACTGATCAAACAAGTCATCTATCCTTAGAAGAGGATACTTATTCTTCAATTTCACCTTATTCAATTGTCGATAGTCAATATACATCCGAAGGGAACCATCCTTCTTACACATGAATAACACAGGTGCAACTTGAGTTCCCTCAACTCAGCCAGAGCCAACCTATAAAAAGGAATAGATATTGTACGAGTGTCCGAAACTAAATCAATCCCAAAATCAATCTCCTCATTCAGAGAAAAACCAAGAAGATCATTTGGAAAGACCTTAGGAAACTCATTCAACACAGAAATAGAATGCAAATAAGGACCTTTTGAGTTAGAGTCCTTAACCCAAACCAAATTATAGAGACACCCTTTAGATATTAACCTCCAAGCTCTAAGATATGATATAAATCTCCCCTTAGGAGCTAGGGAACCACCCTCCCATTCAATAACCGGCTTACCAGGGAACCTAAAGACAACCTTATGGGTCCGACAATCTAAGGGCGCTTAGCACGAGTGTAAACAATCCATCCCCATAATAACATTAAAATCCACCACATCTAATTCATACAAATACACCAAGGTCTCCTTACTACCAACAGATACCACACAACACCTATAGACTTGTTTAGAAACCATAGAGTCACCTACTGGGATAGAAAAAGAAAAATAATCCAAAATAACCTTGAGATCAAAACCAAAATGCACAACCATAAATAGGGTCACATAAGAGAGAGTGAACCCCGGATCAAGTAAATAATACATATCATGAGAAAAGTGTTGTAACATACCACTCATGACATCAGCTGATTCCTTAGATTCCTATCTAGATGCAGGAACATATAACCTATTCTGGACTATGCCGGTACCAAAAGCAGAAAAAGATGCAAAAGAAGAACCTCTGGGTGCAAGAGCAGATGAAAAGGCAACCAAAACCTTGTTCTCTCCCGAATCACCCTTGTTCAGTGCGATCATCTCTTGGTGCTGAAATTAAGGAGAGACAGATATTAGATCTTATCTTGATAAGGATCAAGGGTGATGTAGGTGGGAAAAAGTGATGACCTTTGAGATCAGTGGTGATGGTACTTTGCGGTACCAAAGAAGGTTATGTGTTCTTAATGTAGATGGTTTGAGTGAGAGGATCTTAGCTGAGACACATGAGTCGTACTATGTTGTTTATCCTGGTTTGATGAAATTGTATCATGACCTCAAGGAGATGTATTGGTGGAATAATATGAAAAGAGTTATGGCTAATTTTGTGGCCAGATGCATGGTGTGCTCATAAGTTAAAGTTGAGCACATGAGGCCTAGAGGATTGTATCAAGAACTTGAGTTGCCTGAATGAAAGTAGGAAGTAATCAACATGGATTTCATTACCAGTATTCATCGGTCTCAGAACCAATTTAAATTGGTTTGGGTTATCGTGTACAGGATGAAAAATTTGTCTCACTTTTTGCCAATAAGGACAAAATTCTCGATTGAGAATTATGCAAGGTTGTATCTCCATGAGATTATGAAGTTGGTAGAGTTTGAGGTTGGGGATAAGGTGTTCTTAAAGATGTCTCCCACAAAGGGAGTGATGCAGTTTGGTAAGAAGGGGAAGATTAGTCCCTAATATATTGGTCCATACTTGGTTTTGAGGAGGGTTGGCAATGTTGCATATGCATTGGAATTTCCTTCGAGTTTGAGATCCATTCACCTAGTGTTCCATGTTTCTATGTTGAGGAAGTTTATAGGTGATCCATCTTAAATTGTGCCTATCAAGGATATTGGTATTTTGGATTTCCTATCTTATGAAGAGATCCCAGTTGAGATCTTGGATCATTAGGTTTGTCGGTTGTGAACCAAGGATGTGGCCTCGGTAAAGGTTCTATGGAGGAACCACAAGGTCGAAGAGGCTACATGGGAAGCTGAAGAGGAAATAAAGTCCAAGTATCCATTCCTATTTTCTGCACTGTAAATTCATGCGAACCGTATTTCTTCTTCATAACATATTTATTTTCAAACTTTGATAAACGAAAGATTGACTTTCTTGCATCTTTGTTCTCTATCTTAGTTAAAGGTTAGAGTCGAGGTATTGGGGTGTAAATCATGCTTGTACTACCTTGTTCCATTATTCGAGGATGAATGATCCAAGGGGGGAGAATTTAAACACCTTGGGTTCTGGTCCTGGCAAAATTTCCTGAGTCTTGAACCTTTTGATCATCATACGACTCACCATATGTGGCATATGTGTAGTTATGGGTCAAGTGACCCAACTCATAAGTTGTCCATTCTGTGGTAGCTGGGTTTCTATTGTGGTTACAACTTGGTGGGAACAGGTTGTATGGTTTGGTGATGGTTTGGTCCTTCACTTAATCTGAAACATGGTAACTTAACTTAGTTGTGAGTATTAGTGGCTTACTAGAAGCTGTGAGGATAGGGTACTAGTAGTATTGTGGAGTGTCCAGTGTCCAACCCTTTTGATTCTGTCTTGGATACGATTTGAGGGTACTTGTCGTATGATGGGAATACAATTTTGGCAAGGGGAGTCGTATGGTGGATAATGTGTGATGTACAACTTTCTAATCAAGGTACAAGTGGAGGGTACCACTCGTATGATGTGGGTACGAGTGAGGGGTCCAAACCGTACCCTCCTGCGGTATTTTTACAGTTTAAGTTGGGGGTATTATGGACATATCCTCTCTTAACCTCTTTTGACCCCACGACATAAAACACTCTTGGGACTTCGTTAACCTACTATTTACCAAATCAAACACTCTCAAAACACTCTTAAATCTCTCTCAAGCTCTTGGTTCAAAAAGAGGCTAAGGTTTCCTCAAGGTGGTCAATTAAGGCTCTCAAGGGTGGTTTCGCTCCGTCTTCCTTAGTATCTAAGGCATGTTACTCCTCCCTCATTTTTAGTTCAAAATGAAAGCATGTTTTTACTTAATGATTTTCATGGAATTATTATGGGTTTACGTTGGTTTTGAAATCTATGTTGGGGTTTTTTGTTACTAATGGTTAGATGATGCTTTTCCATGGTTTATTTATCGTTTTTCATGTTATAATATTAGTTTGAACATGTTTTTGCATGGGAATGGTTAATTGGTTCTTGGTTTTGGTTTTGAAACTATATGCCCTCAACATGTTTGTTAAAATGCATATGAGAATAATTTTGTCACATAGTTTGACTTTTATTGAAAACCTTGTGTTGCATAATATGGTAATGGAACCCTAAAAGGTTTAATTGAATTAAATTATTTGGAAAGGCCACGGTGTCCATGGTTTTGATTGGATGGAAATCCTATGGGGTACTTTGGAATCCCCTAAGTATTGGCTAATGACATTGCTTGCAAGATATAGTCGGTATGACAATACCACTACATAATGCCTTGGTAATTAACTCTGGAATTGGTGGTTTAGTTATGTCCTAAAGGTTTTAATTGGGCAATAATGGAGGATTATGTTAGCTAACCATGAAGGTTTCAGTCCAATAGACGGAGACTGGAAACTCATGTTTGCCGACATAAGGGTTGGTCACGGTGACCATATAATTGTAGGGTACATGGGAATCCCTTAAGTTATACTTGTCTATATGTATCATGGAGGGCGAAGGGTACACGGGAATATCCAACCCCTATGATATCTCCAGTTTGTGCGACTACACCATTGGGGCCCGTTCAGGGGGTAACGTTGGACCCATATAGCCCGTGGCTGGTTTTAGGACGGTTAAGCTACACAACCCAGGTTAAGGTTTTAATCGCACGCTAAACCCGGTTCCCTTTCTCGATATGGTATATATATGGATATATGTATGTGATTGCATATGGTTATTTACTTTGTCTTTAAATAATGGCATTATTTTATCCTTATTCTTGAGTACATGCTAGCATTCACTCACTAACCCTTCTTCGGGTGTTGCATCCCCACACGATGTAGGAACCGGAGGGAGGTTCTCACTCAGAATAACCTTGTAATCAACAAAAGCTTATGTTGGATAGTGTAGTTCTCACTCAGAATAACCTTGCTACAAAGACCTCTATCCCCCCTTCTGTAAGAGGAAGTAGTCTATCTGTGTTCTGGTCACCATGCTACAAAAGGTAACCATGTGATTTTCCTTCTTTGGGAAGCATGAATTAGCTATCACTGTCTCAAAGGCTTTAGCAAAATCCAAGAGCGAGGTTCCATCACCATTTGTATCTCCAAAACCAAGGCCTCAATGAACCCCGTCAAAACTACTAGAATTTGCTCTAATTTGGATGTTGAAATCTCCATCAATAAAAGCATCTCGATATCTAGTATCCCTATTATCACCTTATCTAAGTATTCCAAAAGAGTTTTATGACATCCCCATCCTATCCCACTTGAGCAGTATACGCACTATTATGTTCAAAGAATGTCCTCCAATAACTAGATTAATCGTCATCATTCTATCATTAATCCTTCTAACCTCCACCATAATCTTCTTAAGGTCCTCGTCGACTAAAAATTCCTACTTTATTCATTCCCTATACTTCCTGAGTACCACAGCTTAAACCTATTCACATCCCAAGACTTGGTACCCAATTGGTCTCCTAGGAACATATTATATTAATCTTTCTCATTTTTAAAATTTTTACCAGCTCGATGGACTTCCCTTTCAAAACCCATATATTCCACGACCCGACTCGCAACCTAGTGTAATATTTAACCATCTTACCACTCTCATCCCTTACCTTCAGCCTCGACCTAAGACATGACCTTAGACTCTCGACATTAACTAAGTAATTCAGTTCAAAAGCTTACAAAACACAATTAAAAGTCAAACTAGGCTATGCTTAATAATAAGCAATAACCCTAACTAAGTTGAAAATCTAAAAAGCAATAAGCTAGAAATAGGGGTTTAATTACTAGAAATAAAGAATAATCAAGAATCAGGTATGACTAAACACAAAGAATTAATAAAGTAGGTAACAATAGTACAAATAACAAACAAAACCGAGAAGAAGCTACTAATATATTAAGTAAGAAATCAACAAGTAAATATAGCAAGAACACTACAAGAAGCTACCAATCAGGGGCTAAAGAGGAAAAAATATACCTAAATAATGTTATACAAAACGATAGAGAAAATATAGCAAGAACAATAGAAGAAGCTATTAATGTATCAAGAAGCAATCAACAAAGAGAGATAAGATTGTCTAAAATATATGCTAAAAAGAAACAGAGAGACGAATTAATAATGCAACAGACCCCAAAAAAGTATAATCGGGAAAAATCAAACAAAAAATCAAGACAGGAAGAGAAAATAGTGGTGTACACCACAACAATCAAGAAGTCTTAACAAAATAGCTAGATGATAGGGAATGAGTGCGCCTATTCTTTTCAGGCAGATTTGGATTTTTCAATGCAAATATGAAGTGGGATTTCCTATGCAATTTGTCGAATTCCAACAATTTGGGGCTAAAATTAGTCATTAAAATCTTATTTTCGGAGACATATAATGTTGCTCTTGCTGTTGGGCTGAAATTAGTCATCGAATTTTGTATTGCCTAGAGACAAGAAGAAAGCACAAGGAAAATAAATGTAAGAATAGAGGAGAAGAGCTACCAAAAAATATAACAGTAGAAGATGGTGGAGGGAGAAGGTTATGTAGAGAGAGAGAATAGAGCAACACAGATCTAAGGCTGAAAAAAGGGTGATGGTGATTTCAGAGCAAGAACTTAACTCTCCGAAGATAGAAGTTTACCAAAGATAGAACTTAATTCACAGAAAATCGGATTGTCTTTCCTTTTTCTCTTTTTTTCCTCTTTCTCAATTAAGATTCTTAAATTGGACGAATCAAATCCTAACATGTATAGGGTTCACTTTCATGCCTTTCTTTTATTACACTGAATTCAGACCAAATGAAAATTGTTCACTCTTCTATGTTAATCAAAAACTCAGTGTAAACACAAAGAGAAAAATAAAAAATTAAGCTTTTAAGCTCTCTCTTCAAACAAGAAAGTAGGTTTTTCACTTTCAAGCTCCAAGGTCCAAGTTATAGTGAGAATTTGACTTCCAGGTATGTGAGATTTCATCAATGGGCATCCTTTCACCCATTGAGTCCCTAAATATACTTAGTTATCTCAATTAATCCATTGTTTAGAAATGGTTTTTTTATTAAAGGCATGATTCTCGTTGTATTTCAGTTTCACATGATTAATAGTCTACAAATACATATTTTCCCATGGAATTTAGTGCCTTTACAAACTTGTCATTTTATGGATCCTTGGTATATTGATATTCAATTTTTTAGCAATTGTACTTTATGAATTCTTACTTTATTAAAAATATAGAAATTATCATGAATGAGTGTACGCTTTGAATATGAAGGGCTATGAACACCTGATAACTTAGCATCCTATAAATAGTTAGTTCAATATTCAGTCCTTCAGTTTCATAGATCTTAGAAAGCTTTCACGCTAAGAATTTATCATTCAATCTCAGAATGTCAGTATTATTAAACTATTCAGTATATTAATTTAAAATTCAGCTAGGAGTAGTACTTAGTACTGTGTAGACACAACCATCAGTTAGGATGAGACCTTCACTAGAAGTCCCAAAGTCCTAGAACTACATTTCCACCATAGGTCTAAAGGGTCACCCACCAAATTAGGCCGACACCTTAGTCCTTTTTGGACATAAGTTAGTGGATCCAAGCCAATCTATATTTGTACACTTGGCAAGGTATAGAGCACTCTTCTAGTTGGGGTTACAGGTTGAGCCTTATTTAGCTCAGATAGGGTATGTCGGTTAATAGTAGCTCCCACAGTTTAGACTCAGTCATTTCATGACCCTTGATTCAGTCTATTCAATTATTATATTTATCAATTTATGCTTATTTACTTGGATATTGTATCATATTATATTTATTAGTTTCATGTTCAATTCAGTTTCATGTTCAATTCAGTCACATATATTCAATACATTCAATTATATATATTATTGTGTGTGTCTCACATGATCGGTACATTCAAAATACTAATCACATATTATTTTGAACTATATTTTTTTATAATATAGGTTCAGACGCTCAAAATCCAGCTTACGGTTAGCATGATTTCGTACTTTTCTCAATAGTAGTATGTTGTGAATCCTCATCTTCTAAGGACGAAATTTTATTATTATTTCCTTATTTTAGTTATTTTAGTTTTACAGAGAGTTAGAGTTAGCTGGGGGCTTGTCCCAGTAACAAATCATTAGTAGAGGTTGTTAGATCATCAGTTAGATGCATTTCGACTTTTTGCTATTATCAGACTAATATCCATTGGATAATTTATTATTACTATTTAGTTAGCTTCCGCACTCTGTTATTCAGTCTTAAAGCAGAAATCATAGTATATGTCAGACCATGGGTTAGCTTGGTGTCACTCGTGATTGTAAGCATTGTGTTGCAACTAAGGTGTAGTCTCGAGTAATGACACTAACCTTATAAACCGGTAATAAGGACATTGTCAGAAACACCATGTAATAAAGGAAATCATTCTGAATAAAGAAACTACCTTTATGAATGTGGCATTTTTTAAAAACTTTACATCTTAAATAGTTTTGCTAAATCTTTGGAATTAAAAAAATCTCGATAGTTCACCTTCGACACGTCACACTCCAACTACTTGGATCGTGCAACACCTACTCTAATTCACATAAATAGGTGAACATTTTATCGTTCGATAATTCACCTCTCCATAGGAGAACGTTTTACCACTCATTCAAAATATATGAGGAAGTCAATGAGGAACAATAAAATACCTTATTTATTACAACTAGTTTACCAAAACTTGGAATACACCTGCAAATATTTTCCCCCGAGGACCTAGCCTAAACAGGTGTAAGAGCTAATAAGAGAAGACACAAACTATACACGTGACCTAGCTTCCACTTTACGAACAACAACAGAAATTACTCAAGATCTTTATCATGTCAAGCATGAGACATCTAGTGATATTGCAACCAAACTATACCCCTTTTTGGGGTATAGCAAGAGTAGCACAGTACAAATAACACGTACTGGTAAGCATCATCGGTCGATCCAAATTAAATCACATATAATCACATAAATATTTGGAAAAAAACATACAACTTAAGAGTTTCATTAGTAAAAGATCTTACATCTTTTAACTACTTAACACTTTTAGCTCTTACTAACATTTCTAAGTGAGAGTCAACTTTCCCTTACCAAATTCAACCCTAGTCACCACCCTCTCATGACATCCTCAAGTCAGCCATCATCCCGTAATTATATATATATTAACCATGCCTCGCCGAAGTGTTCCTAACTTTAACAACCCGTCATTACAGACCCTTACATAATACATAACAAAGTTCTGGCATTCTAGTTATGTGTTAATACCTTGGTATAAGAAATTACACTAGAAAGATGGCAACATCCCACCTCAGTAGTATCCATCGGTAGATCTATATCCATAACCTTCCCACGAGTATAACCATAAACACTTTTCAAGTAACTTATATTTATTAAGGACACTTAGCCTTTTCCAACCATTCATAGAGGTAAATAAGAGTAAGTTCATATAGACAATATACTAAATCAGGACCATTACAACTAATATTAACCAAGTCAACAACCTTTGACTCCATAATAATATACTGACCATGTCTTAAATACATCAATAGACAGATGATTAAGAGGTACATTATTCATTTGTAATTTAACTTGGAGCCTCAAGGATCCATTTATACCACAAAAATGATAATAATCATAAATTAAAATTTACTCAATAAACTAATTATAAAAGTCAACAAGTTGGCCCTGTACCAAATATAGTAACTCAACACATAAGCTTGATTGACTCAAGAAACCAAATATAGTAAGTTGACACATAAGCTTGATTTATTCAAAAAATCAAATATAGAAAGTCAACACATAAGCCTAGTCTACTAAATTAACCAAATATAACAAGTCAACACATAAGCTCAATTCACTCAAGGAACCAATCTAACAAAGAAAAAATATCTCAGTTCACCCTAGGAACTATCATACTCACATGTACCTTGTACATACATGCTAAGGGTGTTTTGATCGCCCACTAGCCATGACCTGCAGGAGACGAGCCCTTGTTCATATACCAAATCCCAGACATTAAGTGTTTTCTAACCTTATACTAACCAATCCTTAGAGGATGTCCAAACATCGATATATCTTATAATATATCACAATGATAATAGTAATAACACTAGTAAAAACCAACAAGCTTTGCATATAAGTTCATTGTATGTGATTAACACTTACGATATCAAATAGTCATTCATTTTCCATGAACATGCATCATAACAAGCAATATGAATGAATAAATATTTGACACATAAAATAAGTTGGGTTTCAATTATCTTAAGCTATCACCTATGATTCATACGTAATTTAGGGATTACCATGTGTAAGGTATGCATATGCACCAATGCTCCATGCCATAATACACACAACCATCCACTAAAAAATTAGTACTTTACAAGACTACCATTCTTCTGGTTACTACAATAGATTCTTCGAAATCCACAAACACTAACCACTCTAGTTATGTATTTATTAGGCTCTAACCTATTTTTTGGGCACAACACTATATTTTAAGAGTACAAGAAAAAACAACATCAAAAGCAAACATATTAATTCCCACCCAAAATAATTAGATTTTCTTCATTTTTATCTATCACAACATCGTGCTCAAAGGTCTAAGCATGACATCTCCCATCACTGTCATGCCTATGATATCTAGCCCAGGTCTAGACTTCCCAATGAGACCTAGCTATTTAAACGTCAAGTAGCTGCTACAGAGTCATAAGTGTGAGTTTTTGACTTTATATAGTGATTTTTAGTGCAAATTTTGTGAGATAAACTTGTGTTTACCACACCCGAGTATAGTTTCCCCTCTCCATTGCTTCAAGTCATGAGGCAACCCTAGGAGGATTTTTAGAAGCCTCTCTCGTACCTTTGCAACTGAAGAGGAGAAATCAATTAAGATATATCAAGATCTGGCATCTGCCTTCAACATTCCGCTATAGTGTCTAGTCAGCCACTGTAGCAAAAAAATTATCGCTATAATGAAATGACGTCAGCCAGATCCAAAATTTCAAATTCCAAAATTTTTATCTATGTTATCCCATACTAGATCAAAATTATATTTTAACAATTTTTTGTACTTCATATCCATAAATGACGTATCTTTTAATAACAATGGATCATGTCATTACATAACAAAAGTAGGATACATCCTAACTCTGTAAGAATGATAAAAATATACCCACTCAAATAAAATGTTCCCCATATTGAAAAAAAGCCAAAATATGTATACACAAAAAATTATCTATCTATCTATCTATCTATCTATCTATCTATCTATATATATATATATATATATATATATACTAGGTTAGGTGTACGCGCCTTGCGCGTGTACCTCACTTTAATGAGTTCAAATATTAAATTAAATATATATTTATTTAAATAATAAAGTTGAATATAATAATTAAATTTAATATTTTTTGAGTATGTAAAGATGGAGAATTTATTTATTAAACCTGATCTTTACCAAAAATATTTTAAAAGTCGATCGACATTCATCTATCATCTGTAAATTGCTACAAAACAATACAATGATATAGACATCAAAATAATATAATTAAATATAATCTTTACATACAAAAATTTTCTCACAGTCTTCCGACACTCATCTACCACATGTAAACAATAACAAAATAATACGATAATAGAGATATCAAAATAATACAACTAAACCTAACCTTTACATAAAAAAATTCCTCAAAGCCGATCAACATTTATCTATCACCTGTAAACTGCAACAAAATAATACAATAAAAGTGATATTAAAACAATACAATTAAACTTAAATTTTACACACAAAAATTTCTCAAAATCGATCGAGATTCATTTACGAACTGTAAACTACCACAGAATAACAAACTAATAAAGATATTATGATGATGCAATTAAACCTATCCTTTACACAAGAAATTCTTCAAAGTCAACTGACATTCATCTATGACTTGTAAACTATAAAAAAAATATAATAGTTATCACAAAGCTTCGATTTTAATCTAACTAATTCTTGTCTGAGAAAGATTTTTGACCCTAAAGAATGATTTTGAATAAAAACAAAGAAGACATACTTCTAGAAATATATACACACATGTTTTATTCTATTATGCTGACAAAAACAGTGAAGAAGTTGAGATTTAGAAAATTAAACATCCACCAATCTAGACATGCAATCGAATCAAGTTGGATGAGCATCAATCTTATTCTCCCAATAGTCAAACCAATTTGTTCTCTAGTTTAGCGTACATCTTAATATTTATAGAAGTATTTCCGTAATAGGATTCTATTTTAGGAGTATTTTTTTAATTTAACGGTAAAAAGGAAAATATCTAAACAAACAACTTATAGATGAAAATAATACTTAAAAATTAAAATAATATATAGTACTTAATTAATATTTTAAAAATATTTCATATATTCATATATTTTAATAATTATTTTTCCATAAAACAACTTTCCATATGTTCATATATTTTAATAATTATTTTTTCATAAAACAATTTTCCTACCTTAAAAAATCAATCTTTCCCATAGACTTAAGAAAATTTAGTAGTTTGCCTCATTAGAAAACCAACATTTTCCATAAATGTAGGAGAATTTAGCTGACATTACATACACGGAAAAACCATTAGGAAAATAAATCTTTCCCATATATTTTAGGAAGTATAGTAGAAAAAAATATTAATTAATTCTCCTTCCATATATTTTAGGAGTCCCACATATTTTAGGAAGTCTGGTTAATATAATAAAAATAATTAAATAATAAATTAAAAAATAGTGAAAAGACAATTTTATCTAAAGAAGAGTTTTTAATGAAGGGTAAAAAGTTCAAATCACATTTCTAAGGTCTTCACACTTTTAATATATTATAAATATAAATATAAATTATATATATATATATCGGATAGGAGTCGTGAACCTTGAGAATAAATGGTTACAGAAGAAGTGCTAAAATTGAATAAAAGTGGTTGGAAACTACCTTCAACCACAATATGGTACTTCACTAAAAAATAAAGAGAGGTAGATTCCAGTACTCGAACTCCACATCGGAACATAAGTAGAAAGCATTAAACAAACCTAGAGAATAATGACAATAAAATGAACCAATTAAAGAATTTTATTACATTCACAAGGATAAATAAGGGCCAAGGGCAGAAATACATGAGTAGAGGCTAAAAAAAGCCAATAAGAACCTAGAGGATACCTTTATATTAAGATTTTAGAGCTACTCTAAGTCACTCTCATCCAACAAGTTATTGCTAATGAAACGAGCTCCTTTCCGGCAATGGGTTTGAAATAATCAACTAAAATCATATCTCAAGATTGTTGGATCTCTCCTTGAAATACCAAGGAGTCACCTTGAATACTTTCTAATGAATACTTTCTAGAAGATAAAAGCAATTTTACAAGAGGTTGTTGCACTGATAAGCTTGAGGCATCATTTTATATGTGAGTGATGGCCCTATTTTTTCTTAAGGTTCTTCAAAACTTCCTCCTTTTCTGGATTAATCCCTCCATGGATAAGTGAGTGATGCCCTATCATACCACTATGAAACTTCACTTTCACTTGGGTTAATTAGATTTTTTCCCTCTTTTATTTTGTCAGTTATTTAATTTTAATTGCTCATATTACCAATCTAATATTTTAGTCTTATTTTATTCCCATTATCAGAGGATTAGCATAATTTGGATGAATAATTACAATATGGTAATGGTTAAGTCCTTGGTTTTGATGATTGACAAACTACAAATGTTGGGACTTGGTTCATAAAGAGATAAGTTTGCATTGCTCAGGGAACAAGTTCATCGCGAATACACAGGGAAAAAGTTCATCGTGAATACAACTTTTTCCCTCAGTCAGTATTACAATTGGAAAAAGTACGATTTGTAGAAAATTGGTGGCAAAGCTGCAGTACTTCTTTTTGTTCTAGCAAATAAGAAGAGTCCTAGATTTTATTGTCTCATATATATGTAATATGATACAACAAGAAAACACAAGATTCTATATTCAATCAACATCAAATCTCTTTTGAAGCATTTTGTCATCCAAACCCTCACTTGCAAAAAGGACCTGCTCAGTCATATCTTGTGTCTAAAGCTCTTATTGTATTTGAGTCTTTATTTTGTGGTTCTAAATGTTTAGCCTACTACTCTGTTCATTAGTAGTAGGTGTTTTCTCATTATTGATTATGTCATCTAGAGTTAGTTGACATTGAAGCTAGAGTTAGCTTGGTACTAATTCAGTTAGAGTTAACTATGTCAGTTAGTGCAATAGAGTTATTGCATTGGAGTTTGTTGTCATAGAGTTATTACAAGTTGAAGAGGTTTAAAAGGTTAATTCTAAAACCATGGAGTCTATATTTGAAGTTTCTTGAACATAGTGAAGTGGTTGGAAATCCTACATAGTAGGTCGTGGTTTTACTCCCTTGAGTAAGGAGGTTTTTACATAAAATATTATGTGTGCACATTATTATTTAAATTTACATTTATTTTACTATTAATATTGTTGATTACTACATACAATATTTTGGGATCAAGTCCCTAAGTTTTTGGTTGATTCGTGTAATTTTTCAGTGGCATAAGTCAAAATAAAATTGGCCTAATAAACAAAATTTTAGTAAACAAATTTTAGACATGAGTCAACTATATGATGTCATTGTTGATGGGCCTTTTGTTCTCACTAAGCTTTTAAAAGTGGGTGATGTCACTTCAAATTTTCCCAAAACAAGGAAGGAATACGATGAGGCTGACATGAAAAATATAGAGAAAAATTTCAAAGCTAAGACGCTCCTCATGTGTGTAATTAGTCCTGATGAATATAATAGGATCTCATCTTGTGAAATAGCTAAGGGGATATAAGAATTCTTGCAAACTTCTCATGAGGGAATGAGTCAAGTTATGGAGTCAAAGTTAGATATGTTGACTATGCAATATGAAGCCTTCAACATGAAAGAAGGTGAAACTTTTCAAAAAATGCATACTAGGTTCACTGCTATTACCAATAAACTCTATTTCCTTAGTGAGATAAACAAACCTACCAAATAGGCTTGTAAAATCTTTAGTATTTTGCCAAAGTTATAGAAAAGCAAGGTTTATTCCATAACAGAAGCTAGGGACCTAAAAACCCTAACCATGGATGAGTTAATAGGGAACTTAAAGAACTATGAACTTAAAGAACAACAAGATAAAGAAAGAAATAAGTAGAAGAAAGAAAACAACTTGGTGCTAAAGTCAACAATGGGAGAGTCCAGTGAAAAAAATAAAGATATAACTTATATCATCAAAAGATTCCTAAAGATTATGAGAAGAAATAGTGGGATACATAAAAGAGGAGACTCAAAAAAGTACAATAGTTACAGCAAGGGCGATGGCACATGTCATAAGTGTGTCAAACATGGCCACTTCATGAAAAACTACCCTATTCATAAGGTGGAATAAAAGGAGTATGTCAAGAATGCTTGAGACGAAGTAAAGAAGAAGGACCGAGTCCCTGACAGATGTAGCAGAAGAGTTGTTGCTGACAAAATGGTGAAGTAAGCTCTTGCAGCTTGGGAGATACCTCCAGTGAGCCAGATGAATCAAAAAAGTAAGAGGATGTCTCAATGATGGTTGTTGAAGATGATGTTTAGATTTATGATTCACTCTTTGCCTTGATGGCCAAGTCTGATAATGAAGAAAATGACAAGGTAACTCTTTTGGACATAAGAGAAAATCTTAGATATTACTCACTTAAGGAGTTAAGGTCTCTTGTCACTGTATTCATTGATTCTATATTTGAGCTCATTAAAGAAAAGGATTTATTAAACAAACCTTTAATGAATTTGAAGTAGAATAGGTTGAGTCTACTGAATAATTATCTAAGTTGCAAGAAAGCTATCAATCCCTCTCTTTAGAAAATGAATTGTTGAATGAAAGACTCAATGAAATAGCTAAGTCCAGTCATAAAAGAAAAGGTGAAGGTAGTAGAATTCAGTTTGAGTTAGAAGAAAAAATGACAAAATCCAATCAAGATTTAACTGCATCCAAAGAAAGGAACTATGAGCTTGGGTCAAAGCTAAACTTGAAAAGTCTCTTAAATGGACCACTTTCTCTCAAGTTCTGACAAGTCTTACAAATCAAAGATCAAACAATAAAGGTGGTCTTGGCTTCCTAAGTTCAACTGCACCTTATAATCCACATAGATAGTATGTTTCTATAAAGAACAATTTATTGTGCACCCATCAGGGTAAAAATGGTCATGTCAAGGACACCTTCTCTTCAAGATTAGCTGTTGTAAAGAAGTTCAGAATATTTTTTATATCAAAGAAAAATATTGGTGTCCTATATTCTTAAACCAAGAAGAATTTAATCTTCCCTTGTCATTCTGCTGGGAACTCAAATTGCAAAGGGTTTTCAAGGCTTACAAATGATTATGTCAACAACGTAGAGTAAGAGGAAGCATCCATCATTAGTACATTGTTAGTGGCTATTCTAAGCATATCACTGAAAGAGTTGAAGATTTTCTCTCGCTCATGACCCAGGAAGAAGGCAGTGTCTCCTTAGGTGATAGCAAAAAGTGATAAATTATAGGGATTGGTAAGGTTGATAAAAGTTTGAATTAGGCCATTGATGATTTGCACTATGTGGATGGACTCAAATTCATCTTGCTGAGTAAGTCACAAATTTATGTCAAGGAAAATAAAGCAAAGTTTATTCAAACAAGTGTACTGTTAAAAGCCTCAAAGATAGTCAAATCACCCTCACCACATGGAGAAACAAGAACATGTATGTTACTTATTTAGGGTCATACAACACCAAAAATCTTATTTGTCTCAGTGTTCAAGAAGATGTTGTTGAATTGAGTCACAAAAGATTAGGTCATGTAAGCTGCTTCTTGCTGAACAAATTGGTCCTTAAGGACCAGGTTTGAGGAATGTCGAATCTAAAGCTTTCTTGTTTCATAGCGTGTGATGCCTGTGTGAAAGGAAAGTAGACCAGGTCCTTTTTCAAGTCAAAAAAATAAGTGAGCACTTCAATACCACTACAACTTCTTCATATAGACTTGTGTGGACCTATCAAAGTTACCAAAAGAGGGGAGAAAGTATATTCTGGTTGTAGTTGATGATTATTCCAGGTTTACCCGAATAATGTTTCTGAGATTAAAGGAGGAAACCATACCAATATTTAAAGCCTTTGCAAAGTGAAGCACAATCAGAAGATTGTTGGGATCAGGTTTGACCATGAAACAAAACTTGAAAATTCCAAGTTCAATAAATTTTGAAATGAGCTTGGGATCAATCACACTTTCTAGCTTCTAAAACACCTCAGCAAAATGGTGTTGTAGAGAGGATGAATAGAACCTTGGTGGATATTGCCATACAGAAATAAGATAAACCTTCTAGTCTAAAAAAATTAACACAACTTGTCATGTGATAAATAGATTATTATCAGGTCCATTCTTGATAAGACTCCATATTCACTCATTACCAAAAAGAACCCAAAGTTGAGTTTCTCAAACCTTTTGGTTATAAGTGTTTTTTGCTAAACAATGGTAAGAATAAAATTGGAAAATTTAACTCAAGAAGTGATAAAGGATTCTTTGTTGGGTATTCTTCAAATAGGAAATCCTACAGAATCTACAATAAGAGAACTCAATGTGTAGAGGAGAATGTACATCTTGTGTTCACTCGTAAGATAATACAAATCTTGAAGTACTTCTCAATTATCCAAACAAGTCAAATGGTGATGATCATAAGTCAGAATAAGAAATCAAAAATGGTGCAGACTCCCAAAGACCAGGTTAAGACCACAAAGATGAAGGTGATTCATCAGATCACCAGGAACCTAGTTCATCTCAATCCCCTCATGAAGATACTAATCATTTTTCCAACTCAATAGATCACCATTTCTATCAGGGTAATGCTCTATGGGAACAAGTCCAAGATCATTCAGCCTACCTCTAAAAAATCTAGTTGGAAATACTAGTCCTCAGATCTTCTTGACAATCTACTTACTTCTTTGGATTCAGGCATGCAAACCAAGTATCGAGCTATAAACTTGTGTACATTCTCAGCATTCTTGTCCTAAAATGAGTCTAAGAATATAAAGTAGGCCTTAAAAATATTGATTGGATAAATGCCATGAAGGTAGATTTGCATCAACTTGAGACTAGCAAAGTATGGAACCTACTCCCTCGTCCTACAAAGAAAACTGTCATGGGGACTAGGTGGGTCTATATAAACAAAGCCAATGAGTATGGTAACACTATCAAAAATAAGTTAAGGTTAGTGGTGCAAGGTTACAATCAGGAAGAGAACAAATTATGATTAAGCATTTGCCCTATGGCTATAATGGTAGCTATTCAAAATTTTATTGTTTTTTCTTCCTACATGGAGTTCATTTTATTTCAATAATTTTCTAAAAGAAGAAGTGTAAGTGAAGAAACCTCCAGGATTTGAAGATGTGACTTTTTAAATCATATGTTCAAGCATGACAATGACTTTTATGGTTTGAAACAAGCCCCTAGGGCCTGGTATGAAAGGCTCTCATAATTCCTATATGACAATCATTTTAAAAGAGAAAAGATTGACAACATATTCTTTCTTAAGGCCAGGGGAGAAACTTGCTAACTGTTTAAGTTTAGGTTGATGACATCATATTTAGATCTACAACCAGTTCCTTGTGTGATGAATTTTCCAATTTGATGAGAAATGAATTTCAGATGAGTATGATGGAAAAGCTTAATTTCTTTCTTGGGTTGCAAATAAAGCAAGGTGTAACTAGTACAATCATTATCCAGTAAAAGTATATTCATGAGTTGTTGAAAAGATTACACATGAAGGATACAAAACCCATTGACACCCCCATAGGTACTTCTTCAAAGCTGGACCTAGATAAACCTGGTCCCTCTGTAAATGAAACTATGTACAGAGGAATCATTAGTTCATTGTTATATCTTACTAATAGAAAACCTGACATTGTGCTCAGTGTAGGGATGTGTGCTAGATTCTAAGCAAGTCCAAAGAAATCTTATTTGAAAGCTGCTAAAAGAATTCTAGGGTATCTAAAAGGGACTCCCGACCTAGTACTTTTCTATCCTACTAGTGCTAACTTTGATTTAGTTGGGTATGTAGAAATAGACTAAGCTGGGTACATGGTTGATAGGAAAAATATACCAGGTTAATAGGAATAGTACCTCAGGAATGGCTCACTTCTTAGGTCCTCCTTGATCTCCTGGGGTACCAAGAAATAGAATTTAGTAACTCTTTCTACTACTAAAGCTGAGTATGTTGAAGCTGCTTCATGTTGCACTCAGTTGAATTGAATTAAGAAACAACTTGAAGATATTAGGATTCTTTCAGATTGCGTTCCATTATTTTGTGACAACACAAGTGCAATCAATAAGCACAAGAATCCTAATCAGCAAAATGGACTAAGCATATAGGTATTAGACATCACTTCCTCAGAGATAATGTGGACAAGGGACTGATCATGGGTATTCAATGAGGATCTCCTTTCATCCTCATTCCCAAATTATGATTTTGTTCATGAATTTTATGATTTTCATAAACTAGGGCTTTTATCCAATTGTTCTTCCAAGCTTAATTCAATCCTCCCCCCCCCCATGATATAATTTTCACTCCTAAGCATGTTTTAGCGATTATTCATGATTTATTAGGCCCATATTATATCATTCATTCTATTCTAATAACCAAACATGTTTTGCATGATATTAGTTAATATTTCAAGCATTTGATCAAGTTATATGAGTTTTCCCTAATTTCTTCAATTTTTTTTGCAATTAAACCATAAATATTTGTCTTCCCATAAAAGTAACATCCTCCCATACTTAGAATTATGAATTTCCCTTTTTATAGATAAATCATTGAGTTTTGGCTTAAAGTATGAAATTTTATATTTGTAACATCTCGAGTCTGTACCCCAGACGCTACACGGTCTTGCAACCCCGAAGAACTATAAGCTAACCCATGACTGATATCTGCTATGATCACTGAAATATGATAATGTAATAAATGCATAAAAATAGGATGAAATACCATAAGGTTAAAAATCTGTAAATACTGATAAAGTGTATCAACTGAAATAAAATCTGTAAAACTGAATAATGTCTGAACTCTAGTCTAAAAAGCCCCTAGTCTGAATATTCTGAAAGTGGAGTTGATGGGACAATCCCCCAACTAACTCCATCTACTGAAATACTGAGTCTACTGTAATAATGAAATGAAAGAATATCCTCGATAGATGAGGACTCACTAATAAATCTAATGTTGGCTAAATTTGGATTTATCTATGCACGGTCAGGAAACTGAGCATTCGAACCTTTGATATAAGACATCATAGCGCAAAGAAAGAGTATGCGTCAGTACATGGAATGTACTGGTATGTTAGATGATGTAAGGCTGAATGTAAGGGTTCGTATGCATGAACAATAACTGACTAAATGATATAGAGAAACTGAACATGAAAGTACGTGGATAATCTGAACTACTTTAAATAAAGAGCATGCAATACTGTGCATATATATATACTGTAACTGAGCTTTTCTAAAGCTAAGTACTGAGTTCTAAAGAATTGAACTGAGTTTTATTCTAAAGACTGAAATGGAAACTGTGGGAGGTAAGCATCAAACCGACATGCCCCAAATAAGATAAGATAATTGAGTTGGGGTCCAATCTATAACCCCAATTGGAAGGGTGTCAGCACCGTGCCATGGGTAAAGACAAGCTGAGAGTTACCCTCATCTGGCAGGTACACTAACAAGAATGGTGTAACCCTCATCTGGCAGGTTAAAACACCTAATCAACCCTCAACTGGTAGGTTAATATCTCAACCTACGCTAGCTACATAGTTCTAGAACTTCATGATTGCTACTAAGGGTCACACCCTCTACTGGCAGGTGAACCCCTATTCTTGGATTCACTCGATGTTGAATTCTACTACAAACTGAAAGACACTGAACTGAGTACTCTAAACTGGATTGGACCGAGACTAAGTTTACTGAGTTTTCCTGAGTTCTATAACTGACTGAGTTCTACTAAGTTTTGTAACTGATTGAGAGTACTACTGATCATGACATGACTGATACAATTCTATAACTGAAACTGGCTCTAGGTAAACAGCTAAATTATCGGGTATTAACTACCCCCAGGATTCGATATCATGAAAAGTAAAGCATAGCATGATCTTAAATAACATAACATGTTTCACTTGTTCATAATTCATCCATAGAGACATTTTATCATACACTTGTAAGGCATCTACTTATTCATGAATCGGGAATACATGCTATCATGTTATAATGGCACTATTTCATATGCATAGGCATTTTATCAAACACATAGGGAGCATGCTTAGGTTATACAACCATCAACACACATAGTTATCGTAGCTACATCAATCAACTTGTAAATTGAAGGGTGTATCATGAAGATCATGTAATTCAACACATATAATGATTAATTTCATGAAAGCTTGTAATTTAATCATGGACTAAGACCCAACAATGACATGAACATGAATTCAATTCAATTCAAATGTATAAAATCATAAATATGAGATCTTGTAAGTTTGAAAAGGGTTCTTTGACTTCATGGGTGAAAGGAACCCATGAATGAACACCTAACATACCTTGAAAAGTTAATTCTTGAAGGTTCTTAGAGAAATTCTTGAGTTTTAACCTTGATTCTTGAAGTTAAGGTTTGTTTCTTTAAGAGAGAATGCATTGATCTTTTTGGAGAAGAGTTAATAAGAAATTGGTTTAAAATATTTTTAGGTATTTAATCTCACACCTGGGTAGAATAAAATCATGAAAAAAGACTGTTTTAACCCTGGACAAAATATTTAATTTTCGTCAAATTTTTTTGCATTGGGCCCCTGGCTCGACGCGCCATGATTGCGTCGGGACACTGGAAATAGGCAATTAGGAACTGAGGGTTTGGCGCGATGCGGTAGAATTGCGGTGCCCCTTTGATTCTGAAATTTGAACTCATCGCGATGCGGGGCGATCGTGTTGGTACACTGGAAATTGACAAATATGAAAATAAGCTTTGGCGCGACGTATCGATATCACGGTACCTCAGTGGAAACTAACAATTGACATTTTTACATCCTCTGTGATGTACTACTGGCCTGAATGATGGTATTTAATAACCTAAACTTAAAATAGCCATAACTTCTTACTCGGTTATTGGATTTAGGTGAATTTTTTATCGTTGGAAAGCTAATTGAATTTCCTACGCAATGGCAGGCTCTAAACTGAAAATACTGGGTATTTTAAAAAATTTATTTTAGATAACTCATGGATTGAGAGTTAATTTAGGTTAGGGAAATATGGGGTATTACAATATCTTTCCCTTGGAAACATTAGTCCTCGAATGATACTGATTAAGCTGAGAAACACAAATAGACTGAGCTGACACACTGAACATGCATATCTGATGCATGACTACATAATGGAACTACTAACAAACTGAGCTCTTACACTGAACATGCATATCTGATGCATGGAATACATGACTGAAGCTACTGATAAGATGGGTTTTCATATTGAACATGCATATATGATGCATGAGTACATGACTGAACTTATTCATGAATGCATGACTAAATATGCAATGGTAATGGATACCAAGTTATAATTATAGCTGAACATGGAACTGAGTAAAGCTAAGGAAGATTGTTACCTTAAAATGGATCTGAGGTTGCGGAGAAAAGATGAGGATACTTGGTTTGCATATCTTCTTCTGCTTCCTAAGTATCTCCCTCTACGGACTGATTTCTCCAAACAACTTTGGCTAAGGGAACTTTTTTGTTCCTCACACTGCGAATCTGATGATCAAGGATCTGGATTGGAACCTCTATGAAAGAGAGATTATTTTGAATATTTACATCCTTTAAGGGGACTATGATTGTTGGTTCACCAGTGCATTTCTTTTGCAAGGAGACATGGAATACTGGATGTACTAAAGCTAGATCCGAAGGCAACTCAAGCTCATAATCTACCTTTCCAAAATGACTGAGAATCTTGTAAGGACCGACATATCAAGTACTGAGCTTTCCCTTCTTGCTGAATCTCTTTACTCATTTCATGGGAGAGATTTTCAAGTACATAAAATCACCGATCTCAAACTCGAGATCCTTTCTTCTCATATCTATATATGATTTCAATCGGTTCTGGGTATCCCTAAGTCTTTGTCTGATCAACTGAACCTTCTCTAAGGCATCAAACACTAGGTCAGGCCCTACTACTGTGGCCTTACCGACCTCGAACCAACCAATTAGAGATATGCATCTCCTATCATAGAGATCCTCAAATGAAGCCATCTGAATACTGGAATGATAGTTGTTATTAAATGCGAACTCAATCAATGGCATGTGGTCATCCCAAATACCCTTAAAATCAACAACGCAAGCTCTTAGCATATTTTTTTAGAGTCATAATGGTCCTTTCTGCTTGACCATCTATCTGAGGGTGGAAGTCTATACTGAGATGAACTTGGTTACCAAGACCCTTTTTGAATGTTTTCCTGAAATGAGAGGTAAACTGGGTACCTCTATTTGAGATAATAGATACTAGGACTCTGTGTAACCTGACCAACTCTATTATATAGAGTTTAGCATAGTCCTCTGCTAAATAGGAGGTATGGACTGGCAAGAAATGAGCTGATTTGGTCATCCTATCTACGATAACCCATATAGAATCATGCTGACAATGAGAATGAGGTAAACCCATCACAAAGTCCATGTTTACTTCTTCCCATTTCCATGTGAGAATACCGAACTTTTGTATGGACCCATTAGGCTTCTGGGGCTCAATCTTAACTTACTAACATGTAGAGCATTTAGCTACAAATTCTGTAATATCTGTCTTCATCCCACTTCACCAATAGATCTCCCATAAATCATGGTCATCTTAGTGGCCCCTGGATGAATAGAGTAATGTGCACCATGCGCTTCTACAAGAATTCGTTGCCTCAAGTCATCTACACCTGGAACATCAACCCTGGCAACACAAAACACCATCTCCCCCTTAGGAGAAAACCTCTACTTTCTGATCTGTGACTGACTCTTTAATCTTAACAAAACTAAGATCTCTATCATATTTTTCCTTCACCTCAGAAACTAGAGAGCATTCAAAACTGTTCTGTACCCATACACTACCTTCTGCTGAATCGACTAAGCAGACACCTAGTTGGGCAAGCTGATGAACTTCCTGAACTAACTTCTTCTTATCATCCTCAACATGAGTAACACTACCCATAGATAGTCTACTGAGAGCATCAACCACTACATTAGCCTTGCCTAGATGATAAATAACACTCATGTCATAATCTTTCAATAACTCTAACCACCTTCTCTGATGCAAATTTAAATCTTTCTAAGAAAAGACATACTGCAAGCTCTTGTGATTTGTGAACACATCTACATGCACCCCATATAAATAGTGCCTCCAAATCTTTAAGGAAAATACTACAGATGCTAACTCAAGATCATGAATCAAATAATTCTTCTCATGGGCTTAAGTTATCTAGAGGCGTAGGCTATGACCTTACCTCTCTACATGAAGACATAACCTAAACCTACTCTAGATGCATCATAGTACACAACAAACCTATCTGAACCATCTGGTAGAGTCAAAACTGGGACTGAGGTGGGTCGAGTCTTCAGCTCCTGAAAACACTTCTCGTAGGAATCTAACCGCTAAAACTAAACTTTCTTCTAAGTCAATCTTGACATGGGGGATGCAATAGATGAAAATCCTTCAACAAACCGACGGTAATATCCAACTAAAACTAGGAATAATATGACCAAGAAATAATAGAGAAATGGGTCTAGGCCAGTTTTTTACCGCTTTGGTCTTTTGAGGATCAACTCTAATGCCATCACTAGACATAATATGACCAAGGAATGCTACTGACCTTAGCCAAAATTCACGCTTACTAAATTTAGCGAACAACTGATGAGTTCTGAGAGTCTGAAGTACGATTCTAAGGTGGTCTGCGTGATCATTCTCACTACGGTAATAAACAAGAATTTCATCAAAGAAGACTATAATAAACATATCCAAGTACTGCTTAAACACACGATTTATTAAGTCCATGAAAGTTGTTGGGGTAATAGTAAGACCAAAGGACATGACTAGAAACTCGATGTGACCATACCGGATTTGAAAAGCTATTTTTGGAATATCACATTCTCTGACCTTGAGCTGATGATAGCCTGATCTGAGGTCTATCTCAGAAAATTAACTAGCACCCTGAAGTTGGTCAAACAAATCATCGATTCTGAGAAGTGGGTATTTGTTCTTGACTGTGACTTTGTTCAACTGACAGTAGTCTATACATATTCTGAGACAACCATCTTTCTTACACACGAATAGAACTAGTGCACCTCACGGGGAAATACTGGGCCTGATGAATTCCTTATCTAGGAGATCCTTTAACTATTTCTTTAACTCTCTGAGTTCTGCTAAGGATATTCTGTATGGCAGAATAGACATGGGCTGAGTATCTAGAAGAAGGTCTATTCCGAAGTCTATTTCCCTTTCGGAAGGAACTCCAGGAAGATTTTTGAGAAATACATCAGAGAATTCATTTACTACTGGAACTGACTCAAGGCTGGAAGTTTCTGTAATAGAGTCCTTGACTCGTACAAGATGATAGACACACCCCTTGGATATCATTTTTCTCGCTCTAAGGTATGAAATCAACTGACTCTTAAGTATTGTAGTACTACCCCTCCATTCAAGGATTGGTTTATTTGGAATCTAAAAATGAACAATTCTGCTTCTATAATCAACTGAGGCATAGCATGAATGAATCCAATCCATGCCGAGAATGACGTCGAAATCTATCATCTCTAAGTCTACTAAGTCTGCTGAAGTGACTTTCTAAGATATCATAATCGGACAGTTCTTGTATATCCACTGGGCTATGACAGACTGACCCACTGGGGTAGAGACTGATAATGGTTCTTTTAAGACTTCTAATTTGACTTTAAAGTCGAATGCTATGTAAAGAGTTACAAAAGATAGAGAAGCTCCTTGATCTAATAAGGATTAAACATGTAAATGAAAGATCAATAATGTACTAGTGACCACGTTAGGAGAACTTTCCTGGTATTGTCTGGACTGAAGTGCATAAAGCCTGTTTAGACGTTGCCCACTGGTGGCACTGGAAGTGGCACCCTGCTGATTTGGGCAATCGAACTGAGCTGAAGTACGATTACTGACCCTGAGAACCTGACTGAGGACAATCCCTGACTCTGTGCCCTGGCTTGCCACACCCAAAATAAATATCACTGCCATCTTTGTAGACACCCTGGTGGTTTCTGCTATATTGCTGACACAGAGGATTTGTTTGAGCACTATTCACTCTACCTTGAGATTTAGAGCCTTGCGCCCTATCTTTGTTATCATTTCTGAACTTAGGTACTGGAGCACTGGCTAAGGACGAAGCTGGAACTGAAGACTGGGAAAAACTGGGAATAGTTACTGCCCTCTGACTTAGGTTGATTAAAATTGAAGCTACCTGTTCTAGCTTTATTGTTTTACCTCTTTCTCTCTGATCTTAGCGTCTTCTATCTGCTAAGTATGGACCATGAACCTGGATATGTCCATCCTTAATCAACATCATTTTTCTGCACTTCTTAACCACACTATCTGACACCCCAGATATGAACTTGCTCATTCTAGACCTACTGTCTGCCACTACGTATGGAGCATACCTGGATAACTAAGTAAACTTGAGGGAATACTCTTTCACACTCACACTGCCTTGACTGAGGTTGATGAACTCTAACACCTTGTCTTCTCTCAGCTCTAAGGGAAAGAATCTATCTAGAAAGGCAGTAGCAAACTCTTCCCACTCTAAAGGCTCTGCATCTGTGCCCCTGTCTACCTTTCACTACTTAAAACACATATGAGCTATATCTTGTAGCTGATAGAAGGCTAACTCATCACTCTCACTAGAAGTCACTCCCATGATATTTGTGACTTTATGAACCTGATCGAGGAACTCCTACGGATCCTCTTCTGACTTAGATCCTGAGAATAGGGGAGAATTCATTCGGGTGAAGTCCCAAATATTGGTTGCAGCAGTATTGGCCACTGGGCTGGTCAGAAAAATAGCTGGCCATTCATTCTGAGCTTCTACAAAATTGGCTAGAGTAGTAAATGCAACTCTGAATTCTGCATGAGAGACGTGCTCATCCAGGGGATCTGCCTAAATGAGCTGAGTTACTGAATGATTCCCGGTTCTTCTTTCATTAGTCATTTTAGAAGGCATGTTCTATAAATGAAAGGAAGAAATAGATTAGACAGAGAGTTTAAATGGAACTCATGCTCACTCACACGATATGAATACTGAAAGAAGGGAAACTTTTCCTAAAACATCTCATAGCCTCCTGTCCATAAGTGTGGCACGCTATTCACCCATTCACAAGACTCTACTAGATGTAAATTTTAGAATTCCTAGGACACTGTTAAACCTTAGGCTCTGATACAAGGTTTATAACGCCCCAAGTCTGTACCCCGGATGCTACACGGTACTTACGACCCGGAAGGACCATAAGCTACCCCATGATTAATATCTGTTGTGAGCACTAAAACATGATACTATAATAAATGCAGAAAAATACGTTGAAATTCCATAAGGTTCAAAATCTGTAAATACTGATAAAGTGTATCAATTGAAATAATAATTTGTAAAACTAAATATTATCTGAACTCTAGTCTAAAAAGCCTCTAATCTGAAACTGTTTGAAAGTGGTATTGATGGGACAATCCCCCAACTAACTCCATCTACTAAAATACTGAGTCTACTGTAATAATAAAATGAAAGAATATCCTCGATAGATGAGGAATCACTACTAAATCTACTACTGGCTGAATCTGGATCTATCTATGCGCGGTTAGGAACCTGAGTGTCCGAACCTATGATATAAGACATCATATCATAAAGAAAGAGTATGCGTCAGTACATGGAAAGTAATGGTATGCTAGATGAGGTAAGGCTGAATGCAAGGTTTCATATGCAAGAACAATAACTGACTGAATAATATAAAGAAACTGAATATGAGAGTATGTGGATAATCTAAACTACTGTAAATACTGAGCATGCAATACTGGGCATATATATATACTGTAACTGAACTTTTCTGAAGCTAAGTCCTGAGTTCTGATATAGAGTAACTGATAATCTGAGATTTCTAATAACTGAGTTACTAATACTGATTAACTGTATCTGACACTCCTGATTCTGTAGAACTGAACTGAGTTATATTTTGAAGACTGAAACAGAAACTGTGGGAGGTAATCATCTAATCGACATGCCCCAAATAAGATAAGATAACTGAGTTGGGGTACAATCTGTAACCCCAATTGGAAGGGTGTCAGTACCGTGCCACGAGTAAAGACAAGATGAGAGTTACCCTCATCTGTTAGGTACTCTAACGAGAATGGTGAAATCCTCATCAGGAAGGTTAAAACACCTTATCAACCCTCAACTAGCAGGTTGGTGTATCAACCTGTGCTGGCTACGTAGTTCTGGAATGCCAGGATTGCTTCTAAGGGTCACACCCTCTACTGGCAGGTGAGCCCCCATCCTTCGGTTCACTCGATGCTGAATCCTACTCCCAACTGGAAGACACTAAACTGTGTTGTCTGAACTGGACGAGACCGAGACTGAGTTTACTGAGTTTTCCTGAGTTCTATAACTGACTGAGTTCTACTGAGTTCTGTAACTGATTAAGAGTACTATTAATCATGACATAACTGATACTATTCTATAACTAACACTGGCTCTAGGTAAACAGCTAAATTATCGGGTATTAAATACCCCCAGGAATCGATAGCATGAAAAGTAAAGCATAGTATGATCTTAAATAACATAACATGTTTCACTTGTTCATAATTCATCCATAGAGACATTTTATCAAACACTTGTAAGGCATCTACTTTTTCATGAATGGGGAATACATGCTATCATGTTATAATGGCACTAATTCATCCACATAGGCATTTTATCAAACACATGGGGAGCATGCCTAGGTTATACAACCATCAACACACATATTTATCATGGCTACATCAATCAACTTGTAAATTGAAGGTTTTATCATGAAGATCATGTAATTCAACACATATAATGATTAATTTCATGAAAGCTTGTAATTTAATCATAGACTAAGACCCAACAATGACATGAACAAGAATTTAATTCAATTCAAATGTAGAAATCATAAATCTGAGATCTTGTAAGTCTGAAAAGGGTTCTTGGACTTCATGGGTGAAAGGAACCCATGAATGAACACCTAACATACATTAGAAATTTAATTCTTGAAGGTACTTGAAGAAATTCTTGAGTTTTGACCTTGATTCTTGAAGCTAATGTTTGTTTCCTTGAGAGAGAATGCTTTGATTTTTTTGGGGAAAAGTTAATAAACAATTGGTTTAAAACATTTTTAGGGCTTTAATCTCACACCTTGATGGAATAAAATCATGGGAAAGGATTGTTTTAACACTGGATGAAACATTTAGTTTTTGTCAAATTTTTCTGAACTAGGCCCCTGGCGCGATGCGCCATGATCGCGTCGGGACACTGGAAATAGACAATTGGGAATTGAGGGCTTGGCGTGATGCGGTGGAATCATAGTACCCCTTTGATACTAAAATTTGGACTCATCGCAATGCGGTGGGATCGCGTTGGTACACTGGAAATTGAAAAATATAAAAATAAGCTTTGGCGCAATGCGCCGGTATCGCGGTACCTTACTGAAAACCAAAAATTACAATTTTGACATACTCCGCGATGCGATACTGTCCTAAATGACAGTGTTTAATGACTGAAATTTAAAATAACAATAACTTCTTACTCCGGTTATCGGATATAGGTGAATGTTATATCATTGGAAAGCTAATTGAATTTCCTATGCAATACTAGGAGCTAAACTGAAAAATATTTGGTATTTCTCAAATTTTATATTAGGTAACTCGTGGACTGAGAGTTAATTTAGGCTAGGGAAATACGGGGTATTACTTTATTATTATCAGCTTTTAATATTATCATGTTCAATTGCATTAGTTAGAGCTGGTGGGTTATGAATACCTGAAACCTAGATAGTCATGCATATATCAATTTTCATGATATGAGGTATTCAGATGTAGCTTGTGCTGCTAAACTCAGAATATTATCATTTTGAACGTATATCAGTTATTAGATCATGTTAAGCAGTTAACAGAGTTATTTAGTTGGGAGTGATACTTAGCACCGAGTTAACCCAAGGGTGAAGGCTCACCCGCCAGTTGAGGACTGAGACCTTTAGTAGATGTCACTAAGTTTTAAAACTACATTGCCATCTCGGTGTAACGCCTCGGGAGTACACCCTAGATGCTACACGATGCTTACTGTCACAAGTGACCGCAAGCTAACCCATGAACTGGTACCTGCTCTGAGCACTAAATAAAATAATAACAATGACATGTGCAGTAATTAACTAAAAAAAGCCATAAGGTTTTAAGTTCTAAAAATAATAACTGAATCAATAAAACTGAAATATATACGAAAAATACTAAAATCTGACTGATAGGACTGACAAACTAACTGACTATCTAAAGTGTCTGAAATCCTCCAAACTGACTAAGGAGTTGATGGGACAAGCCCCCAACTAACTGAAAAGAAATACTGAAAGAAACATAATAAGTCCTCGAAACATGAATACTCACCAATGCTGCTACTGCTGATAAGATGAACTGTCTAAGCACATTCAAGAAAATGTGCGTCTGAACCGATGATATTAAACATCATAGTGCAAGAAACGAGTATGCGGTCAGTACTTTGAATGTACTGATATATGAGATGAGGTTAGGCTAAAATTCATGGGTTCATGTGCATGAGATAGTAACTAACTGAATGACATAGGGTAACTGAATATGAGTACATGAGAAACTGAAATACTGAGAATGCATGACCAAGCATATAATATATTTGAAATAATCTGTAAAACTAAGATATTGAAATCTGGTAACTGAATACTGATAAATTGTATGCTATGGTAAAATAAACTGAACTGAATTCTGCACTGAGTACTGAAACTAAAACTATGGGAGATATTATTTAACCGACATACCCCAAATCAGAGCTGATAGGGGTCCAACCTGTGACCCCATTTGGAAGGGTGCTAGTATCATGCCACGGGTACTAATAATGGCTGTGTCAACCCTAAACTAGTAGGAAGAAATCTTTTCAACCCTAAACAAACAGAAAGACTCATGAGATATGTGTCAACCCTAAACTAGCGGGAAAACATCTCAAACCTATGTTGGCTATGTAGTTGCATAACTCAGGGATTGATACTAAGGGTCAAACCCTAAACTAACAGGAATTACCCCATTCCTGGGTTCGCTTGGTACTGAATTCTACTCCCAACTGAATTGACACTGATTATGGGACTGAACTAAGTTTCACTAAAGAAGGAACTGACTCGGATTACTGAACTGATCTAAGTTTGATTGACATGATAACTGACTGAACTGATAATGATCATGCATGTCTAAAACTATTCTACAAATACTGACACTAAGAAAACATCTAAATTTTGGGTATTCATAACCCCCAGGACTCGATAGCAATAATAATAGGACAACATGAAAACTTTGAAACCATTGAGGGGAATTCTTGTTCAACATTCATCACTTAGGCATTTTATCAAACACATAAGAGTCATAAGTTAAAGAATGGGAATAGTTAAAACATGTGCTACTAACATAATTGCAAAACTAAAATCATGGTTTAAGGATGTAACATGCAAAAATCACCATTCAAATGTGTCACGGACAAATTCCAACGAACACACATGGTAATCATAATTTAAAATCAAAGTTCATAATATCTTCATGTAGATAATTCATAACACATGAAAAAATCATAACTTTAAACTTGAAAATAGATTCTTGGACTCTACGGATGAAAAGGACCCATGAATGAACATCACACATACCTTAATTAAAGAATTTGCGAAGGTTCTTGGCGATTTCTTAAATTTGAGCATGAATTTTGAAGAGGCTAGGGTTTGTTCTTGAGAGAGGATTTCTTTCTCTTTAGGTAATTTTGTGTAAAGAATGGGAAATAATGCTTTTGGGACTCAAAATTCCATGTTATGGATCAATTAGGAGAAGTGAAAAGACCCAAATGTCCTTGGAAAAATGTGACTGAAACTGGAAATTAAGGAAGCCGTGATGGAGCACGCACAGCGAGTATGGTCCGCTGGACTGGAGCACATGTCATGGGCTCTACCGTGGGCACCCTTACCAGTGGACTGGGGCGCACAATGCGGGCTTGTTCCGGAGGTGCTACGTTTTTGGACTTCGAAACATGCTCTTACGCTCGTCTAAAAATTCCAAAACTTACCCGAGATGTACCTTTGACATCTCTGATCATGAATCAACTTTAAAATTAGCATTATAAGGTTGGTAAGGTCAAAAATAAAATCATCGAAGTTAAAGGGGCTTTGGAAATGACTAAGTCTTAACACTTAGTGAAATTTTCTAAATCTTTGACCCCTTTAACATACTATGGTGAGATGAATTGAGATAGGGTCTTATGGGGTCTTACACTTGGGTTATGAGGGGTCACTTGCAAGTTGTGGATTGACACTCTAGTCTTTCGAGACATCAATTTAATGGATCCACTCCAGCTAGAGTTGTACCCTTGGCAAGGTACTAGCACCCTTCCAACTGAGGTTACAGATTGGACCCCGATTCTCATAGATTATGGTATGTTGGTTATTGTTATCTCACACAGTCTTCAATTTATGTTTAGATTATGTTTTAGTTCAGATATGCATGACCTTCTATTCGGATATTCAGTCATTCAGTTTCATATAGTACATGTTTATTCTTGGCCATTGCATCAGTTCACATTTAGACCCAGTATTTATACATGACCCTTAGTATAGTTTTATAGCATATTCATCTCTAACTTGTGATTAAATATAATATTCATGTTTCAATATCTTCCCAGTTTATAGAAATGTTTGCTCACGATTTAGAAATTTTATTGTGCCTTACAACTTTACGTACAAATATTTTTTAAATGCATATTTTAACAAATGACTTATGTCCTCAGTTTTAAAGCATGTTTTAAGTATTATCATAACTAATGGATATCTCACATGCTCATTATATTCCAAAGTACTGATAGCATACCTTCTCTGCCTATATTTTTCATGTGACATAGATTCAGGTGTGTTCTACAGAATCATAGCCAAGCAAATCATAGCATTCAGCCAGCATGGGATGAACTTTCATATTCAAGTTAGTTGTAGTTCTTATATTTTATCTTATTCTTATATATTGATTACGGATAGTTGGGGGGTTATTTCCCGACTTCCAATAGTCAGTATTAGTAAAGGCTTCATAGATAGTCAGTCAGAGTCATTATATGTAGTTTTAGTTCCACATTCTTTCAGATTACAGTGTTGTAATCTTTGAACAGAAATGTATTGAAATAGCTTACATCAAGATCATGTTTTTGCTCAGTCATCTTACCTTGTATATATACGATTTAAATTACTTGCTTAAGCATTATGCCATCACAAGGATTAGCTTGGGATAACTTATGGTTATAAGCACCGTGTTATGACTAATTGGTAGTCTCAAGTCGTGAAAAACTTGTTAAAAGAGCATACGGTTCAAGTTTCCTAGGGTGTCTATGAAGTCATGTCTAGTAGAGTCTTGTCGAATGGTACGGGGACCTCTGCACTTTTCTTTGAGAGGCTATAAGGTATTTCAGAAATGTTTACCTTCTTTCATATCTCAAATTGTGCAGTTGAGATGTTCTTTAAGAAACTTATACCGATTCTTACATTGCTCCATTCATGCCAACTCTACCTTATTTTCAGGGTAATAGAAATAGTCAAGCTTAAATTCTTATTGATAGAGTTTTCTCAGATAGTCCTCATAGATTGTTTTGTGATTATATGTAGGCTCGAAAGGATCCCATCAGTGCCTTTCAGTTCCAAACATTGAAAGAGTTTGTTCTTATTTATGAAAATTATGCATTGAGCCAAAGTCAGATGTTCCCTCAAATCTCCTCTCAAAAATCATATGATAGCATGACCTGGAGTTGGGAGTATGAGACTAGAAATATAGCAGCAGTGAAGTGGGGATAGTGTTTATTTGAATTTAGCAGATTATATATGCATAGGGTCAAAAAGGTGTTCTGTAGATTGTATAATATCACTTTTGAGAGATTTTCCAAAGAAGGGGAACTTAGAGTATGTTAATGTTTTAGTCATGATAGAGATTACGTAGTGAGCAGAAAGATAGAGAAACTTGCTAAGGTTGAGTATGTTCACTCAAATTTTATGAGGATTAGTGTTTCATAATTCCTATACAGTATTAGTAAGTGGATATTAGTTCATGAGAAGTTGTGTGTCTATCCATGTTGAGTGTTAGAATCTAAGATTGAATTGTTGATAATCAAGCTAATAGAGAAATGAGTTTGAAATTATGAAATGAAAAGGTGTGTACTCAGGGTATTGTGATACTCTAGAAGATTCTAAGTTAGTAAGTCTCTGAGTTAGTATGTTAAGGAATGCCTTCCAAAATGATTTATATTTTATTGTGTGCAAAATTAAATGAGCTTTACATCGATACCAAATTCGCCCAAATCCGATAATCGGTGAAGAAGTTAGAGCATTTTTAAGTTGACAGCGTGCCAACTGGGCAGTCACCGCATCGCGGTGAAGGACAATTTCATAATTGTCACTTTCCAGTGATCACCGCAATGTTGGCGCATCACGGTGAGGTCCAAATTCTCATTCGTCAATTTCCAGTGGACCTCCACAATATTGGCGCATCGTGGAGAGGTCCATTTTCCCAATTGTCGAATTCTAGTAGCCCAACGCGATAGGGGCACGTCTCACCGAAGGAAAAAATGGCATTTCTATAGGGCACCATGATAGTGGTGCATCGCGTTGAAGTTTCAGGTCCTAATTGTCAAAATCTAGTGGAACAACGCAATAGCTCCGCATCGCGGCGGTTCCCAATGTCCCATTCGTCAATTTCCAGTGAGTCACCGCGATAGTAGCTTATCGCAGTGGCCCGTTAAATTGAGACCCAGTTATGTTTTTTTAGTTTTGTTCAGAAGTCAAAAAGGGAATTTTTGACTTTTTCCTAGCCCCAAATTCCATCTAAATACAAGATTTAGGGCTATTAAAAGCATCTTATGATATATTTCTCAAGATTTCTCTCAACCAAAAACCCTAATCTCCAACAATCAACCTCAAGAATCCCAAGATTCCACCATCTTTTTCTAAACTAATTCAAGATTCAAGATTTCCAACCAAAAATTCTAAGAACCACCATTCAAGAGCACAAATAGAGTCTCAAAGGCAAGGTTGTTCATCTAGTTCATCATCCAAGGTATGAGGGATTTGAACAAGGACAAATCTTTCATTCTTGTGGCAAAAAACTTGAATTTTATTAAAGATTACAAGATTTACAAGTTTGAGTATATACCCAAGTTTTAAGTTTATGAAGATATAAGTGATTTAAGACTTGAATTACATGTTTATCTTACCTATTTATGCTTTGAATTGAGGATTTATATCATGAATTGTACATCCCTATTGTGAATTGATATTTTCAAGTGTTTCCAAGATAATTTCTGAGAATTAAGCTTTATTATAAAATTATGATCATTTAAGTACATATGCTTTAGACACAAGTATGAATTTTGATATTTCATGAAGAGTATATTATTAGCATGCTTTAACAAGCAAGCATTCAGATTTTAAAGAAAGGTTGATCTTCCAAACCTAAGCTAAGATAGGAATCCACATTATTTATGATTTAAAGCAAAGAGGAGTATAATTAGTTTCATTATAAATCCTTGCGTTGTTTTAAGGTGAATTTCCTAAAAGTTCTGAGCAATAAGTATGGGAGTAGTATTTATCACCGAGTTGGGTATGATTCCAAGGTCTCATACCCCAGAACTACATGCCACCATAGGTTTTTGATTTGCCCATAGTGGGCTAAGATAGTGATCACTTAAGTTAAGGTTCTATTCCGATGGCAATGGTAGAACAGCTCTCCCCAATGTGGGCAAGATGTTGGACTTCATGTCAGCTCATATGGTTTATGTCTGTTAAAAAAACTCTCTGAGTCCCAAAGTCTCGAATTTCCAAGATTTCCAAAGCTCCCAAAGCTTCTAAGTTTCAAAAGAAAAGAATGATAGAAAAGCTTTTATAAGATTAAGTGTTATGACTCACTAGATTTACAAGTATGATTTGTTTTACATGATTTTATATTTCAATATTTTAGATAATCAAGCTTATGTGAGTCATATACATCCACATGCAATTACTTTCTAATCATAATGATGTTTACTTTGCATTCAACCCCCATATACTCAGTACATCCTCAAAGTGTTGATTCACATATATGTCTATGTGCTACATTGTCTTATAATGTAGGTTTAGGTGCTCAGTATCAATAGCGTGAGTAGTTCGAGCATCTCTATCTACACTCCCACAGTTGGTGAGTCCTCATGATTCAAGGGCCTACTTCTTCATATTTCCAGCTTTTATAGTAATTGAGTTATCGTTTTCAGTTTAGCCCGAGTATTCAGACAGCATCTACAGTTTATTCAGTTCAGTTTTTGGTATAATATAGAATTATTTCTTGATTAGATTATCTTAAAGTAAGGTTCAGATCTAGTAGCAGACTCAAAGGGTTAGCTTGGGGCTACTCGTAGCCTTGAGCATCGTGTGACATCTCGGGATTAGATTTTGGGACGTTGTAATTATTGTATGCTTGTTTTATCTAAGGCTATAAGTGTGAAGGAAGATTGAGGCAAAGTTTTAGCATATGTCAAAGTTAGTTGAGAATTTTAGGTGTGTATCTTGGGGATGGTGCTTGAAAATTGGTATTGATAGAGGTATTAGAGAATATGGGAAAATTCCTAGGTTGGTTGGTTTTCTAGAAGTTCATATGTTGTCTTAAAGATAGGCTTGAATGTCATGTTGGTATATGAGTTAAGGGTGGCAACGGACCGGAGGTTTTTCGTTCCGGTCCGATTTCGGTAACGCTCCAGTACCGGTAATGCAACGATACTGGTTGCATCTGGTATATCAATACCCAAAGGTCCAAAATCCAGTACCAGGGCGTCCCTCATAAAATTTATGGTAATTTTGATTCTGGTTGACCGGTTTCGGTGCTGGTTGATCGACTTCGATCTGGCGTCGATCGGACAGTGTTTTGACCGTTTGATTGTTTTTTTTAAAAAAAATAGTTATGGCAGCAACAACTCTTTTCGTCATTGGAACTTTAGCCGTTGGGTCCCCCCCCCCCAATTACCCCACTACCCCCTTAAAATTTTCACTATAAATACCCTTCTATATTTATTTATTTTTCTCACAAATATTCTCAATTTCTCATACTCTCTCTTAATATTCTCATACTCTCTCTAAATATTTATAGTTATTGTATTAGCTGTAGTTGATAATTTTTTGAAGATATTACAAGCTTCAATTATCATCTTTTAATTCCGACATTTGGTATACGTCTGCTTTTACGCAGACGTTCAGTATATTCATTCCAACTTTAATCTCTTTTTATTTACTTTAATATCTATATTTTTATTTTTTAGTATCTACATTTTTTTACTTACATTAATTTTTTTATTTATAATATTTATATTGCTTGTTTTAATATTTTAATTTTATTTAAATTTAATTATGAATGCTCGTAAAAATAGTAGTGGTAAAAAAAATCTTTGGTAAGGTTTTTCGTAGAAATAAAAACAATAGTGCTACTACTAGTTCATTACTGCCTAGATTTAGTAAAATTTCTTTGTCACAGCCTAATGGTTTTGATGTTGGTACCGGTATGGTTTCGATGTCGGTACCGGTATGAAATTTTGAGGAAGACTTACCGGAAGAAGATGATATAGAAGAACAAGAGTTAGGTGATACCCTTACCCCTACTAGTCCGGTTACAGAATTACTAGAAGATGGTGAAGAACTTTTCCCTTTATCAGAATTTACTAGAGTCAAAGGTACCGAACATCCTAAAAGGTTTTTAGTTTGGAAATTAAGGGAGCATGATATGGTAAAAAATACTGCTACCTGTAATAAATGCCAGAGAGTTATGAAATATTTAATCGGGGAAGAGAATGGCGGGACAGGATTGCTAACCACGCATTTGAGGAAATGTAATAAAGAATTTATTCATCTAGAAATGAGGATAAGGCAAAAAAAAAAAAGGTAGTACACCATTGATGCAAGAATCTATAGGAGGTAACATGGTTCAAACGCGTTTAGACATGTTTAACCCGGCTAGCCCAAGTTCATCATCGACATATAGTGAAGATGTAGACAAAGAAGAATGAGCAAAAATGGTTGTTGTTATGGGTTTGTCTTTTAGTTTTCCTTCGCATCCTAGTTTTATTCATTATATTCAACAAGTATATAATCCGTCTTTTAAAGGTTTTTCACGAAATACAATTAAAAATGATATTTTTAAATTTCAAGCTGAACATTGTCATTTTCTTCGTTGCTTATTTAGTAAATTTGATTGTAGAATATCTATTACTTCTGATATGGGTCATAGTGTTCTGGCTAATGATTATTTTACTATCACGGCTCATTGGACTGATCACCATTGGAGCATACAAAAAAGAATTATTGCTTATAAATATGTTGACGAGACTAAACCGGTATCTTTATTACTGCTACAATAGCGGATAGCTTGAAATATTTTAGATTTGTTGGTAAAACTATGGCATGCACATTAGATAATGCTTCTAATAATTTAAAAGTTGTTGAAAATTTAAAAACTAGACTATGTCCTATGGATGAAGATCATTTTCATGTTAGATGTACTGCACATATTTTAAATTTGATAGTACATAATAGTGTAGAGTTGTTTGAAAATGGTTGTTTTAAAGTTCGAATTTCTTGTAGTTATATTTTTTTAAAAATAAAAAAAAGTATATAATGGAAAATTTTAAATTTCAATGTGAAAAATGTGATATTCCATATAGAAAAGTTCCAAAAAAAGTTCCTACTAGATGAAATTCTTTGTATCAAATGCTTGAAGTTGTTCTTGTATATCGTGAACCTATACAATTAGTTTATAATTTTCATTATTTGAATCATGATTTAAGATTAGGTGAAGATGATTGGATTGAAGTAGAAGAACTTTGTAAATTTTTTAAAACTTTTATCAAGCTACGAACACAGTACCTGCTCAATATACTCCAACTATTTCTTCTATTTTAGTAACTATTACTGTTATTTCTAAAGTACTTGCTGAATATAAAAAAAATGCCCTTACAAAGAGGTAATTGAAGCTATGATTAATAAATTTAAAAAATATTATTTTTCTATACCACAAATTTATTTGACAGCTACTTTATTCAACCCATTTTACAAAGAACATGGTGTAATGATGATGGTTCATAAATTATACAACAATTTAGAAATTTGACCGAGTGAAAAGCCATCAGTTGAAACTTGTTGTGCTAACATAGTACCTAAAGCTAGGAGTTCATAAAACTTTTATCAAGTTATGGAATAAAATTTTACGCCGGTCGAACCTCATACTTTTAGACATAGATATGATGATTTAGATGACGAGATGAGTGAAGAACTTGGTCTTCAATGTTGTAGCAGTAATGATTTTGATTCGTATATTTCTCAGGATTGGGAAAGTATTAGAGATGCAAATGGAGAACAATAAATTTTAGCATGGTGAAGACCCGTACTGGACAATTTTCAAAACTTTCAAAGGTGGTTCGAGATGTGCTAGCAACTCAAGCTTCTTCAATTGCTTCGGAGCAAGCTTTTAGCGTAGGAAGATTTATGATTGGATCAATGCCAAACGAAGAAATTTTGGGCTCCCAAAATTACCGCCCCAAATTGAAGACCAAATATATGAAATATTTGAGGAAATAGTGATGATGGAATGGAAGCAATGGAGGAACAAGAAAAAAGACCAATTACGAAAAATTTATCCTCCGAAGATTTAGAAAAATTACGCCTAGAATATTATGGACGTTATAGATATTAATAAGATTGTAGAGTAAAGATCTAATTAAAACAGAACCCTTCCTAGAAGGTGGCTGCATAGTTTAGATTTTGTTTTAATATTTGTAATAAATGTGCAACGTACAAAATTTGTATAAATATAAAGGCTATTCGCCTTAATTTTATTTTAAAACTTGTCTTTTATTTGATGCAATTGTCTTAGATGAAATTATAAAGTTTATATTTGTAACTTTAAAGTTATGGAAAAAAAGTTTAATACTTTTAACTTTATAAAGTCAGGAAATATTTTAACTTTATAACTTAAAATTATATAAATATAATTTAACTTATTATTAAATTTATTTAAAATATTATATTAACTTTAACTAAAAGATATATTTTTTAAGTTTAAGATATATTAAAAAATATTATATTTATTAACTTAAACGTAAATATATACTTTTAGGTTAAAGTTTTAAACTTTTTATGATATATTAAACATAAACTTAAACTTATTAAAAAAACTAATAAAAAATTAAGTTAAATAGAACTTTTTAAGATATATCTTTAAGTTTATTATAAGTTAAACCTGGAAGTATTTTTAAGATACATCTTTAAGTTCTATTAAAAGTAATATAATATAATTTAAAAAAAAAGTGAAGTACGTCGTTTTTCGGTATAGGTCCCGTTGCCAATCCGATCCAACCCGGTTCAACACTAGTAACCAATGAACCGGTGCGGATAAGTCAAAAAATCCGGTATTTCGGTTCCAGCAAAAATCTTCGGTAAGGCTGTGTTGGTACCGATATTGATTTCGATTAAACCGGTCCGACGGTACTGGTTTCGGTCCGTTGCCACCCCTAATATAAGTAGATAAATTTACTGTGCCCTAGTGAATTCCTAGTAAGAGGTTGAAGTTAGTTGTTGAAGTGGTAATAAATATTATTCTTGAGATGAGAGCTCTGAAAACGCGTAAGATATTGAATTGCTGGTTTAGACTAGAATTATGGTGTTATGTGTAATACCTTGTGTCTTTGAGTTAAGCTTGAACATGGTGAGAGAATTTAGTTCAACTCAAACTTTGGTAGAAGGAGTTATCAATACCCATGTGAAGATTATTAGTGGCGTCAAATTAAGTGTAGTTGAGAGAGTATTTGAGAAGCGTGGCTAATCTTGAAAGTTAGCTGTTACATTGCCTAAGGCATAGTAGTTCTATCGTAGCTTATGTTTTGTATGCCTATATTCCATGTTATAGAGTTGTATCCATGTTCCAATTCCTTATTCAGATATCTTACTCAGATCATGCCCAAAACTTTTTGCTCCCTAATGTCATTATAACTCCTGACAAGGAGTGTTAAAGGTAACAGACATTTCTTTTCTAGTGACTCTTAAAAATTTCATGTCATTAGATATCACTTTGCCGTTCTAAATATCTGTTTGTGCCAGGGATACTTTAGTTGACTATATAAACTTTTAGTATGAGTAAATCTGTACAACCAGCAATTCAGTTTAGCAATAAGACAGCTAAGCTCCTATAGTTTTCCATTTGTTTCATCTAGTCTTATTATCCAAAGTTTCATGAATATGCATATTCCATGGGGTGATTTACTTACATTCATGATAATTGTGAATTCAGTTGAGTCCTTACTCTTAGTCTAAATCAGTCCCAACAATAAAAGATATCTAAATTCAGAAATCAGTATCATGTTAGTTATCCAATTTCAAAGTTTAACCGGACAATACTAGTGAGTTCCTAAGCTTTTAAACTAGTCAAGTTTTAGTTGGAAATTTACTCATCGTGTTCATATCCAGCTCTTAGAATTCTATGTCAGGGATTGCAATTCCTATCCTTTCAGCCAATTCAGTCTTCATTCAAGGACGAGTGATTCCCAAGGAGAGATATTGTAACACCTCGAAAATCCAAGCCAACATTTGAACCATGCTTTAAGTTCATGAAAAATCAAACCACATATTTTGGTATTTTTATTAGTTATTTAGACACATATTAAGGTCACAAATAGCTCCTAGCTGGTAGACATATCCAAGCATGCCTTAGCGATTAAGTTCTTGTGAAGAATATAACTATAGTCATCTTCAAACGAGTAAACTTTGGGTTACTAAGAATTTTTAAGCTCAAGACCCACCATCAGATAAATAATTGAATTATCTTTCAAACTCCTTAATTTTACCTTAATCCAATATCGGAGTAAAAAGTTATGTCCAAATTACTGAAGTACTGTCACAGCTACCAATAAACATGACCCTGATAATGACTCATGATCAGACATCACGGGGCGTTAGGAAGGAGTCGTGATCTAGGCATTGGAGGCTGAAATTGGGTTCCTTACCATGACTCAAGTCACGACTCGGGCCAGATCTCACGAGTCATGACCTAAGTCATCAAGACAGCTTCCAGGAGTTTTCCAGATGATTTCTAAAGGTTTTTTTTGTTCTTTTACCACTATTTTAACCCCAAAGCTATGTTGTTTAAGCTATTTAAGGATGAATATAAAGTCAAAACAACTCTAAATCCCTTATTCCCAACATAACACACAAATTACTCAAGAAACATGTGATTTTCTCTTCTCCAAAGCAAGAAATTGGGGTTTTTCATCTTCAAGTTCAAATCCTTAAAACTTAAATAAAAGAATCAAGAGTAATCAGGTATGTGAGTATTCAATAAGGACCTCCTTTCATCCTCGTGTCCAAATTATGATTTTATTCAATGAGGATCTCCTTTCATCCTCGTGCCCAAATTATGATTTGGTTCATGAATTTTATGATTTTCATAAACTAGGGGTTTTATCCAACTGCTATTGTAAGCTTAAATTCAACCCCCCCCCCCCCCAATGATATAATTTTCACTCCTAAGCATGTTTTAGTGATTATTCATAATTTCTTAGGCCCATATTATATCACTCATGATATTCTCAAATACAAACATGTTTTACATGATATTAGTTAAGAATTAAAGCATTTGATCAAGCTATATGAGTTTTCCCTAATTTTTTCTATTTATTTTACAATTAAACCTTGAATATTTGTCTTTTCATAAAAGAAGCATCCTTTCATACTCAGAATCATGAATTCCCATTTTATTGATAAATCATTGAGTTTTGGCTTAAAGAATGAAATTTTTTATTATGATAAGCTTTTAATATTATCATGTTCAACTACATTAGTCAGATCTGGTGGGTTATAAACACCTGATACCTAGATAGTCATGCATATATCAGGTTTCATGTTATGATCCAATCAAATCTTACCTGTGCTACTAAACTCAGAAGTCGTGACAAATGGTCTTCTGCAACATAGAAGACCAAATTGATAATATTTTCACTAAGGTACTTGGTAAGGACCAGTTTGAAAAGAATAGGATGAAGTCGGGTTTGATGAGGTAAAATTAACTACATGATGTACCTCATATTTCTCTAGGATGGCTATGAACTGATAAGCATATATCTATGTAGGGTAATGTTACACATGACTTGGTCTCATATATTCTACAAATATACATCCATGTTAAGGAGAAAAAGCTTAATGAGGGGAATGAAACAGCTTCAAGCACAAAAGTACAGAAATTATTTAGGGACCAGGTCCCTTGTCAGGTTAGTATCATGACTTGTGTTTTAACATGAGTTTTTTTTAAATCTAGGTCGAGTATGCCACATAGACTTCCTACCTTATCTTAAAAGCTGCCAATGTTTATTTTAAGTCCAAAAGTCATGTTCATCCAGCCATATAGGGCGCATCCCTCGGACCTCAAATTCAAACCGTCCATCTTTCTCTATTTAAACCCTATTCATACCATATCAGTTCCCTAAACTCTCTCTCACTCCTCTCATTCTCTCAAACCTATAATAATCAAAATTTTAATAGTCATGTCTCAATCATTTCCTTCATCTCATTCTCCAAATGAGCCCACACCCATTCAAGTTATTTCTCCTCTATTCTCTCCCCTTGATATAGACTTAAAAAATCCTTTTGCTATAATCAAGTTCACCTCATCCTCACTTTTGAGCAATGCTAGTCTCTCTACTCCTCAGGATGATTAAGATGCATCATCTTTTTTTGCTCAAGTGAGGATTATTTTAGACACTCCATCTAATCCTTCTTCGAATATCTCTATGCCCAAAGAAAAAGAATCAGAGTCTATCACTAAATCGATAGCCCAACCTATTCCACAGGGCCCCTCATTAGTTTCTCCATCCAAAAGAACCCCCTCTGAAGAGCCTATTCAATCTACCTCTTTCGAAAGTTATATTGTCAATGTATACATATTCGATGGGGATCTTCCTACTGAAAAAGAGACATCTTTAAACATCCTTTCTATGAGTGAGGTAATAGGTATCTAAGGGTTGATTGTCCTAAGTAACGAGAAACCTCGTGAAACTAGTTTTCCCACTTCTCCCAAGTAGGACAACACTCTTGGATCCTTGGTAACAAGATGACAAAATGATCCTCTTGAGGTTTTTCAGGAGGATGCTAATATTTTTCCCCCCACTCTTGATTATTTGACAGGGTTGAGGATGAAAATAAGACCTTTAATAGTGCCGATGACAAGCCATTGTCACATAAAATCACCAAACAAAGGGTTTTTTTCACTCATAGGCTGCCATTAAAAGCTGGAAAAACTCATGGGACCAGGTCAAGTTCAAAAAAGTTAATGAAGGTAGTATTGGTTGAAAGCAAACATAATACCCAGAAGTAGAAAAATTTGAAAAAGAGATCCATTGTTGAGTTCTATGTGCCTACTTAGGAGGTGGTGCCTGTGGAGGAATTTGAGGATGAAAGTGATGAGGATATGGTGAAGAGTGTGGTCACTCAAAGGTCCAAAGTAAGGATTGGTACTATTATTTCACCAAATAAGGGAAAGGGCAAGGGAGTAATGATAAAGAAACCAGTGTTTGCCAATGAAGGAAAAAGAAAGAGGGAAGAGGCACAAAGCTCCAAGGGACCAAGTCCCAATTCTAAAGTTGTCAAGACTTCCAAAGAGTCTGGAGTATCTATTAAAGGAACTGGTCCTAGTGGTAAAGCCTCAAATCTAAAGGGAAAGGAAAGGTATCTTTTAGAGAAGAGAGATAGGAAATTCTTTAAATGTAAGAAGTGTTGAGAGGGAATGTGTTTGATTCGCAGATAGTTGTCATGCCTGGCATGGATGAGTTAATTGTTATGGTGAAAATTCAGAGTTGGGGGCACTTTTTTAAGCCTCATATTCCCATGCTTCATGAAAAGTAAGTAAAGATGTTTTACCACAACCTTAGTTTCTCTGATAATGGTATGTATTTGAAAACTCAAGTTCATGATGTGAACATTGCTCTAAATGAGTGAGAGGTGTTAGAAGTACCAACTGAAGGGACCAGTTCCCTAAGGGATGAGAGTGGGTCTAAAAAATTTTGGAAGCTCAATGGTAAGTTGGATGACTTGAACATTAAGAAATTGAAAAAAAGGTCCCTCAAAGGAGAATTTCAACTCCTTTTTGAATTGGTCAACAAAGACATTCTTCCTCGAACTGAGAAACATACTATTGTCACAGGTCTCGACCTATTCCTAGTGGAAGATTTGGCTAAGTATAAACATGTAAACCTTCCCAATTTTCTTATAGAACACATGCATAATATTATTGATGTGATATGGATTCATGATACTTTTGATACTTAAAATGATGAAAATATGCAAGTTACTTAGGTCTTTTTGTGAGATATGATCTATTATGTGCTACGTTTTGTAGAAAATTAAGTTTTAGAGCTATTCTAGAAGAAAGGGGTAAAATTTGATATTTTTGGACACTGAAGTGGCCACCTATGCCCTGTATGTTCTACCAACGATCCGTAGGTGCCAAAGTAGGTGTTATAAATTGGAAGTCCAAAGGATCAGAAGCTGAGAAAAAAAATCCTATCACTGACTGAAGATACCAACGATCCGTAGGTAATAGAGTAGGTTGTAGAAGAGTCTAGTCTAGAGTGTTTGGGAGATTTTAGAGGAAGGGGGCACCTATGAGGGACCACCACGGTCTGTAGGTTCCACCTACGACTCGTAAGTAGCCCAGTAAGTGGCCACCTACCTCAGTTTTCATCTTTTATTTGGGAATGGTTTCCTAGGGTTTTCTTGTATTCTATAAATACCCTTTTGATGTTCTTAGTCATTCTATCCACTCTTGATACTTACAAACATATATTTGATTCTAGGATTCAATTTTGATCTTGGGATTGATTTTGTATAGTTTTTGGTTGATTATTTAGTTAAAGATTTGGGGTTTTATTCATTAATTATTGTGATACTATTTGAATGCTCTCAATTATGAATTACTTTGATCATTTCACAATAATGAACAGCTAAATCCCTTAGATAAGGTGGTGGGAACCCTGGTGGATTGACGAAGTAGGGGAAGTGTGAAGTTGTTATAAACCAATATTCTTGCATGTACTATGGCTACCTTTAGTTTAACCAATTTCTTATTGGTTGCAAACATTAATATCCCACCTAGTATATCACTACTTACATCACAAGAGGAGTATAAATATTAGAAAAAGATAATCACAATAATAATTTGAAGATTAATTGTTGATCTAGACAAATCAGTATCATCTACTTAAGACAATTATCCTCATCTAATAACTTGAGCCTCAAAAGGTAATAGTTAACTGGGATATAGGATAAGTATTAGTAATGCAACATCCTGAGACTCAAAAGTTAAATGGTGAAATCTATCAATGAGTCTACAAGATAGTTGATGGTACATAACTTGTCAGATTCTACATGCAAGATATCAGGTTGGTTCAATAAAGCATGATAAACCTATGGAGTTGAGAAGCTAGGGGGACATAGTCCTAGTGTTTGTTTTCGACTGATTACAACCAAAGTTGAGTTTTATTGTTGTTGACTGTTTTCAACTACAACCCCCCGCTCATTTACTTTCCAGTGTTTCCTGGTGACTTCAGCAAATTAGAAAGATAAGTCATGTATTCCTTGTGGGTTTGGCCACAACCTGAATTGGGTTACTTTACTTGACAGCGACTGTTTTCTCTTCTTTTGGAAGTGTAGTTTGGGTGTTGATCAAAATTTTGATGCCGTTATCGAGGAATATGGTGTTGAGTTATTAATTGAAGTTGCTGAAGCTTCTAGGCTTTTCTTTTCTATTTTTAGTTGGGTGCACGCTGGTGTATGCCTAACACTGGGAGTTAAGGCAATCCCTTACTCATACTGCATCCGAACCCAGAGAGAATTCCACAGCCAAGTATGATGACAAAACACGTACGTGATGGTTAGCTTGAAGGGGTTCAGGATGATCCTAATACATTATCACCCCCTCCTCCAGTAGATCCTTAGAGCATTGCCGATCAACAAATAGAGTAGTTGTTAGCATATGTAGCTGCCAATTAAAGAAAAGGGGAGGTGACCCATTTGTTAGTTTAGCAGGCAGATCTGGCGAGGTAGAGACTGTAGTTGATCATCGAGAAGCACTCGGCGATAATCAAGATAGAATTTAAGGTGGTCGAGCTCAAGCGATCCCACTACACCTGTGCTTTCAGCCATACGATAATGTGGGGGATATGGGATATATTAAGCTAACATAAATAGTAGCTATCAATTCTCCAGCTTTACCACTAGGTGTTAAGTTCGACATAACTAGTGCCATGATCTAGCTCTTGAACTTGAAATGTATGTTTGCGTCTTTGGCTACAAATAATGAAAATATGCATCTTGCTAATTTTATTGGGATCTGCACTTACACCATACCTGGTGTAGATTTGGAGGCACTCAGATTGAGGTTGTTCCCTTTTTTTATTGACTAGAGAAGCTTCTTTGTGGTTGGGGGAACTTTATAGATGATTGATTACCACTTGGAATGAGTTGTGCAGGCAATTCTTAGACTGTTTCTTTCCTCTATCCAGAATATTGCAGTTAAAAGATAAGATATATAACTTCAAGCAGCTAAATTCTGAGTTAATGTATGAGGCTTGGTTCTAGTTTAAGAAGAAGTTGAGCATGGTACCCAATCATCGCATTTCAGGAATGAACTTGCTGGAGATATTTTATAGAGCCCTGAACATCAGTTCTAAATCCATGACAGACATAATCACTAGAGGAGTTTTAATGTGTTTATGTTGGAAGTAACATATGATATTCTAGACCAGATATCTCTTATCAACTTAGGGTGGCATACTCAGGAGGCTGAGAGAGGAGTTGGCAATTATGTCATTGGGGCTCAAGCGATCGTAGAGTGGGTAATGATTCTCTGGCGTAAGAGATTGTGCAACTTAGAACTGATATTGGGTTGTTAATAAAGCAGTTTACAATAGTGAATTTTGAGAAGGTAAATACAGTAGGTTTACAGGGAGTAACCTCTAGATTATATGAGTTTGACTTAGAGGAAGAGGCTAAGTATCTAAATCAAGAATTAGCATATTTCGAGCCAAGAGGAAAGGAAACCAAGGTCAGAACTATTATGGAGATAGATATAGATACCGCATTCGAGAGTGTGATAGTGACTGGAGAAGAAAGGGTGGTTACAAAGATAAAGAAGACAGGTATATTCTGTTGGGAAGTCGTGATACTGAATTAAGAATAGAGGCTTTGTTGTCCAAACTGGGGAAGGGTCAAGAAAATCAGGAAACATGTCTTAAGGAGATTAAGGCTTATATCCCAGGTCTGACCTAGAAGGTTGAGTCTCATGCAACTACAATCAAATAGTTAGAGCAGCAGTTTGGACAGATATCTGCCACTTTGAATCAGAGGCAGTCGAGTACCCTTCTAAGAAACACAGTTTAGAATCCCAAAAATATCAATCATTATCTATCCATTACCACTAAGAGTGATGCTACTACTATCGATCCCTCTATACTTACTGTTGATGAGTCAAGGAATGATAGTGTCGTGATTGATGAGACACCAGAGATAGAGTTTAAGAAGTCGACAGGTATTGATAATGATTCTGAGAATGATAACTATAAGGGCAGGGTCGATGAGAACAATGATGATGTGCATTGTTGTAGTGCGATTACTGTCGTATACTTATTGGAGAAAAAGAAGGACCCTAGAGCATTCACTATTTCATGCTCTATTGGGTCCTTTAATGACATACAGGCTTTGTGTGACTTGGGGGCCGAATCAATTTAATATTGTTGGTTGTATATAAGATATTGGGGATGGGGACACTCAAACCTACATCCATAAAGCTATTGATGGTAGACATATCTGTGAAGAAACCTGTGGGTGTTTTGTGTAAAGTAGTAGCAAGGGTGAGATTGTTTATGTTCTAGCCGACTTTAAAATTCTTGACTGTGAGGTGGACTTTCAAGCACTATTATATTGGGTAGACCCTTCCTAGCCACAGGTAGGGCATTGATTGCTATGGAGTTGGGGTGGATGATGTTCAGACTGAATGATGAGAAAGTGATTTTTGATGTGTATCAGTCAGTGTAGCAGCCTGATAATATATGGATAGTGTCGGTGATAGACACTATTAATGATGATATTGATGCAGAGGTTGAGCCTATTAAAGAGAGACTTGGGGTTTAGGCATTAGCAGAGGTAATTATAAATTTTGAGATCGATGGAATTAAAGAATAAGAGGAGATGGTTAACGCATTACATGGTATAGGTTCTTAAGATTATAAACTAAAAATGTTGGACCTTGATTTAAAGAACAGAACCAGGCCTCCTGCGAAACCATCCATTAAAGAGCCACTAATTTTGGAATTAAAGGCCCTCCCATCTCTCTTGCGGTTTGTATTCTTGGAGCTAATAATAGCTTACCAGTGATTATTATTGCAGATTTTACATAGTCAGAGTGTGAGGAATAGATATTAGTGTTAAGGAGGTTTAAAAAATCCATTGGATGGACCATAGTAAATATCGTGGGGATTTCACCAGGTATTTGTACTCATAAGATACAGCTTAAGCTAGAGTATAATCCCAGCATTGAGCATCAACATAGATTGGATCCTCCTATGCATGAGGTTATGAAGAAAAAAATTATCAAGTGGTTAGATACTGGAGTGGTTTACCCCATTGCAGATAACAAGTACGTTAGCCCGGTTAAATGTGTGCCAAAGAAGGGTGGAATCACAGTAGTTCCCAATGAGAAGAATAAACTTATGCCCATGAGATCGGTAATTGGTTGGAGAGTTTGCATGGATTATAGGAAGTTGAATACTTAGACCCAGAAGGACCACCTAAATATGCCTTTCATGGATCAAATACTAGATAAACTAGCAAGCATGGGTTGGTATTGTTTTCTTGATGGGTACTCGGGATACAATCAAATTACTATTGATTATGAGGACCAAGAAAAGATGACTTTTCACTTGCCCCAATAAGAATTTTACATTTAAGAGTATGTCATTTGGATTATGCAATGCTCCCACCACCTTTCAGCAATGCATGGTGTCTATATTTTCTAACATGGTGGAGGATACGAGTATGGTCTTCATGGATGATTTTTCGATAGTTGGTAACACTTTTGATAATTGTTTGGCCTATCTGGCCAACACACTGCAGAGATGTAAATAGTGCAACTTGGTGCTGAATTGGGAGAAATGTCATTGTATGGTAAAGAAAGGTATTGTTCTCAGGCATAAGATCTCAAAATAGGGTATTGAGGTGGACAGTGCAAAGATTGAGGTAATTGAAAAGTTTCCACCACTAGTCTCAGTTAAAGGCATACAGAGCTTTTTGGGTCATGCAGGCTTTTGTAGGAGGTTCATCAAGGACTTCTCTAAAATTTAAAAATCCTCTATGCAAGGTTTTAGAGAAAGAGGAGAAATTTCTATTTGATTATACATGTATCAAAGCTTTCAAGTGCCTTAAGGAGTGGTTGATTTTAGGTTTTATTCATTGTGTCCCCTGATCAGGCTACACCATTTGAGGTCATGTGTAATACGAGTGGAGAGGCCCTAGTTTTTGTCCTAGGACAAAGGAGAGAAAAGATTGTTCATCTAATTTATTATGCCAGCAAGGCATTAAACCCCGTACAGAAAAACTATACAGTCACTGAGCAAGGGTTGTTTGCGGTAGTTTTTCCCTTCAAAAAGCTTTGGTCCTATTTGATAGGGACCAAATTCATAGATCATCTATTGTGATGAATTTAATGTTGAAGAAAGATGCAAAACCAAGGTTGATACGTTGAGACCTCTTGCTGCAAGAATTTGACTTTGAGGTGAAAGACCAAAAGGGCACAAAAAACCAAGTTGTTGATTACTTGTCTAGGATTGAAGAAGAGGCAATACAGAAATTAGAGGATGAGCTTGATTCCCTGGTTTGCTAATTTTGTCAACTATTTGGCAAGTTATCTTATCCCAGAAGACTTGTCCTTCCAGCAGCACAAGAGATTTATACGTGAGGTAAGGAAATTATTTTGGGATGAACCATATCTTTTTAGGGTTTATGTAGATGGTGTTATTTAGAGGTGTATCCTTGAGGTGGATATGATGAGGATTCTTGAATCTTATTATTCATCACTAGTTGGTGGTCATCATAGTACCCACATGACCTATAAAATTATGCAGAATGGGTTTTGATGACCTACAATTTATAAGGATGCTCATAATTTTGCACAAGCCTATGACCAATGTCAGTGTCAAGGCAATATTTCATGATACCATGAACCCTCCATGACACTATCTTAGAGCTGGAGTTGTTTGATATTTAGGGGATTGATTTTATGTGTCCGTTGGTGAGCTCCTATGGCATAAAGTATATTTTGGTAGCAGTTGACTATGTTTCAAAATGGGTGAAGTCAGTTGCACTTCCAAATAATAAAGGTAGAAGTGTCACCATAATTTTGAAAAAAACATCTTTTCTCGATTTGTCACTCTACGTGCAATTATTAATGATGGTAGGTATCACTTTTGCAATCAACTATTTAAGTCCCTACTTGATAATTTTGGTGTAAGGTATAAGGTGGAAACAACTTATCCTCAAACAAGCGGGCAAGTTGAGGTCTCTAATAGAGAGATCAAGTCCATATTGGTCAAGAATTTGAATGCAAACAAGACTGACTAGTCTATAAAGTTATATGAGGCATTATAGGCCTACCGAACAGCTTATAAGACACCCATAAATGCCTCCCCATATCAACTCGTATACGGCACGGCATGCTACTTGCCAGTCAAACTCGAGCATATGGTACTATAGGCGTTGAAAAAGCAAAATTTTGAGTGGTGTGATACAATATAGTCGAGATTGAGAAGGGTAAATGAGTTGGATATATTTTGGATCTATGATTATGAGAGTTCTGCCATATACAAATAAAGAATGAAGCTATATCGTGATAAGAAAACTGAGAAAAGAGTATCTGAACCCGGTGATTTGGTCTTGTTGTATAATCCAAGACTTCACTTGTTCCCTGCCAAATTGAAGTCTAGGTGGTATGGTCCATTCACCATAGTTTGAGTATTCCTACATGGTGCTATAGAACTAAAGTATGATAGTGAAACCCCATTCATGGTAAATAGGTCACAGGTGAAGCACTATATGGGAAACATTGAGGAAGTGAAAGTATGTGTTGATGTGGACCTTAGCGAAGTCTGAGTAGCCAAGGCAACTAAGTTGTATTGCGATGGTAAATCAGGCGCTGCTTGGAAGGCAACCCAAGGTATATGGTGATTTTTTTTATCATGATACGGTCGCCTAGTGCAGCCCAGGTATGTTCTCATTCCTTGGCTTTACATTATTTACACGCACTGGGGATAGTGCGCATTCTTTTAGTTGGGCATGAGGTATATCATATATAGCATGGGTTTTTATTATTGTGCTTCTTTTCCTGTTGGCCGCGGTATGGTTTTAGAGCCACATATATAGGTTAATTATGTGTCGTACTGTGTATTATTTCGTATTATGTTTTATTTTTGTGTAATTAAAAGATTATTGGGTATTGTGGGCAGTTGACATATTTTTTGTTGATTTTGGAGAAAAATGATACCCCTCCAAAAATTTGTTTTAGAACTGTGTGAATGTATATATGTGTGATCATTGTGAATCTTATTATCGCATTAATATTAAGGACATGATAATCATTGCTAACAATTACATGTACCGGATAGGTAGTAGCTTGTAGTGTCACTGTGTTCCATGTGTGTGTCAGATACTATTTAGTTTCCTATATGTGTTACATCTAGAACTTGCTTGGTTAGTCTTGCCTGGGTTGTAGGATAGTCGATTAGGAAAGTACCATAGGTCATTTTTTTATATTAGTCCACTTTTAGCCCAAATGACCTTCCATGTACGAATAAGTATCCCGTGATCCTAATTTCTAAGCCTGTATAGACTATTTTTCTTGATCACCTTTCACCTTCCCATTTGTGTTATAATGAACCTATTTTGGTCCTAGTCTTCTTTGGACATTGTGCACCTTAACTTAGGCAAATTACCTAAGTTAAGGGTGGATATCATAGGGGTGTGTGATGTGAAGTGGGTAAAAAAAAGGTAAAATAAGAGAAAATATAGTAAGGTTGGGTGTGGTATAAAAAGTAAAGAAAAAATATGAAAAAGAAAAGAAAAAGAATGAATAAAAGAAACCACACCCAACCTGAATGTGCAATAAAAGAATAAAAAGAAAGAAATAAGGGTGGAATAAAAAAAATTGGTTGTTGAGTAGACCCCAAATTAAGTGTAGTGCCAAGGAGGCTTAGTCACTTAATATATCCATATGTACCATACCAGCCCCCAAGCCTACATTACAAGTCGAATAAAATCCTATAGTGATCCTAACTCAACTGTCTGAAAGCTAAGGTAAAGAAAATAAGGGAAAACCTATGGTATTTGATGCCCATTAGTGGAACTTCTCTTATGAGTTTGTCTCTTGACCGTCCCTGCATTGACATGCATGATTTCATATGTGTGAGTGGGAATTCTTTGTTGTGAGGCACATGGGTTGTATTGCTAGTTGCTTACTTGTCTGGATAGTGTAACTTGTATATATGCATGGTTGTCTGTTGCAAATGTATTTGCCATATCCTAATTCCTTTGTGTCACATTGTTGTGCTTCATGTATACACATAGTTGGTTTTGAATTGTTGAAATAGTAGGGGTAATGTGTTTGATCTTATAGTTGATGATTGACTGCCCTAGAAAGCTTAGATTTTTCCTAGTTAAGTGTCATAGTTTTGTTTTGTTATGTTGCTTGAGGACATGAAAATATTCTAAGTTGAGGGTGTTGATGTGCTATGGATGCATAAAACTTTCGACACTTAAAATGATAAAAATATGCAAGTTACGTAGGTCTTTTGTAAGATATGATGTGTTTTCTATTATGTTTTGTAGAAAATCAGGTTTAAGCTATTCTAAAAGAAAAGAGTGAAATTTGAAGTTTTGGGCCACTGAAGTGGGCACCATGGCCCGTATGTGCTACCTACGATCTGTAGGTGTCAAAAATTAGAAGTCTAGAAGCTGAGAAAAAAAGACCCTATCACTGACGAAGGGCATGTACGGTCCGTAGTTGACAGAGTAGGTTACAGAAGAGTTAAGTCTAGAGAGTTCAGGAGATTTTGGATAAAGGTAGCACCTATGTAGGCCCTCCTACGATCCGTAGGTACCACTTACGGCCTGTAGGTGGCCCAGTAAGTAGCCACCGACCTTAGTTTTTCTCTTTTGTTTGGGAATGGTTTCCTAGGGATTCCTTTATTCTATAAATGCCATTTTGACATTTTTTTAGTTAGTTTATGCACTCTTGATACTTACAAACATATATTTGATTCCAGGATTCGATTTTGATCTTGGGATTGCTTTTGTATTGATTTTGGTTGATTATTCATTTAAAGACTTTGGGTTTTAATTATTGATTATTGTGATTATGTTTGAATGCTTTTAATTATGAATTCCTTTGATCGTTTCACAACAATGAGCGGCTAAAGCCCTTATATAGGGTTGTGGGAACCCTGGCGGATTGATGAAGAAGGGGAAGTGTGAAGTTCTAAATCTATATTCTTGCACGTATTATGGTTACCTTCAGTTTAATAAATTTCTTTGCAGTTGCAAACATTAAGATCTCTCCTAGTATATCATTACTTACTTCACAAGAGGAGTAGATATTAGAAAAAGATAATCACAATAGTAATTTGAAGATTAATTACCGATCTAGGCTAATCAGCATCATCTACTTAAGAAGGTTATCTATCATCTAATAACTTGAGACTCAAAATGTGAAAGTTAACTTGGATCTAGGATAAGGTTTAGTAATGCAACATCTTGAGACTCAAAAGGTAAAGGGGTGGAATCTTCCAATGAGTCCACAAAACAGTTGATGGTACATAACTTATCAGATTTTACATGGAAGATATCAGGTTGGTTCAATAAAGCACAATAAACCTACGGAGTTGAGAAGCCATGAGGAACACAGTCCTAGTGTTCATTCCAACTAATTACAACCAAAGTTGAGTTCTGTTGTTGTTGGCTGTTTACAACTACAAACTCCCCCTTTACTTTCCAGTATTGTTAGTGACCTCAGCAAACTAAATAGATAATTCATGTATTCCCTATGGATTCGACTCCAACCTAAGTTGGGTTACTTTACTTGACAACAACCAATTTATATTTTATTGAAAGTTATTTTGGCTATTGATCAGTTATGACAACTAGAGATGGTAAACATGGATTAGCCAATGGGTTTTGGTTGAATAGAGTGTTCACGTACTATGACATTCAGTGTGGACCTGGGAAGGATGGATCCATCAAGAAAATATTCACAGTATCCACTATGAAGGATAATGAGTGCATCCCTAGATGAAGTAGAGTGAAGTCAAATTCAGTGGTAGCAGATCTAATCAAAGTTCAGACCAGGTTGACTGAGGAGTTAGATGAAATGGCTGCTCTCTTATCCCAAATGAATGTTGTGATTGTTAATTTGAAGGCTGCAAATCTGAAGGGTCAAGAGGAGGAACCACATGGGAATAAGGGTCTTCATGCTAAAAATGTTATGTTATGTACCAAGGTCAAGTAATTGGAAGCTAAAGTTGAGGAAATAACTTAACAACTATTAAAGAACCATGTAGTTGAGAATAAAAGAATCACCTTTCTCCTTTGCAAGTTATCAAATCCCCAATTTGGTCCTTCTACTTGATGTCGATTCAACCTATTCCCTGTCATACCTTGACTTTCTTAAGCCATGTTGTTTTAGTTCCCTTGTCTATTTTTCTTTAAGCCTTTATTTTGTGCTTGATCTACTGTAGTGGTATTACCTGTGCTTGGGTTTTTATGATGCTTCTATTTCTGGATAATGTATAAGGCTAACTTTGAATGATTAATGAATCACTTGGGTTTTAATACTATTATTTTCCTCACTTTCTCTATTTTCCTGCTCATGTCAGTGTAGCCTCAATTGCCATGAGTTAACATGTCTTCTTATCTTTATGTAGTTTACTACTTTATCTCTTTGATTATGCCAAAAGGGAGAAGATGAGGTATTATGTGTGTGATAGGTTAGGAAGTAGTGGTTGATTGTCTGAAAAGTAGAGTATGGATTTATCATCATAAAAAAGGAGAAACTATTACGTCCATGGTTTTGATGAGTAACAAACTACAAATATTGGGACCTGGTTTATGAAGAGATAAATAGGTATTACTCAGGGACCAGGTTCATCGAGACTACAACTTTTGCACTCAGTCAACATTAAAGGTGGAAAAAGTATGATTAGCAAAAAGTTGGTAGAAAAGCTGCAGTACTTCCTTTTGTTCCAGCCAATGAAAAAAGTCCTAGGTTTTCTAGTCTCATATAAATGCAACAAGTTACAACAAGAAAATCCAAGATTCCATATTCAAACAACAACAAATCTCTCATGAAGCATTTTGCCATCCAAAGCCTCAGTTACAATAAGGACCTGCTCAATTGTCTCTTGTGGCTCAAGCTCTTGTTGTATTGAAGTTTTTGTTTTGTGGTTGTAAATATTTAGCCTACTTGTAATAACCCTTCAGGTCATTTACTGTATCTTCACTTTTTTTACCGTTAGAGATTTCTAATAGCTGCCCCAAGTTATTTATGACTTGCTGGGACTGACAGTTCAGTTATTGGGCAGTTCGTTTGGTTTTTAGAACCAATTTCATGTGTTATCTCCATAATATTGATTTTAGGCTAGGTGGAGCTTTGGTTATGGTACAAAGCACCCGAGCTTACTTTGAGCTATTAGCCAAAAGTTAAGAAAATGGCAAGTTAGGTATGGGACCTACTTCTTATCGAAATGATCTCAAATGGATATTTTAACTATGTCATTGAGTATAGAACATCAAATTTGATAGGGTAGCATAGTTCGTTCGCATATACGGGATTTTGAATGAATCTTGAGGGGTTGGTAGAGACTTGGAAATTTCCAAGTCTGAGTTGGTGCTGGTGCACTCACGTTTGTGAGTCACTAATCGCGTTTTTGAGTCACTGATTGCGTTAGCGATCAGCCTACCAGAAGTGAGTCTCGCGTAAGAAACAAACTTTATGCATAAGCAAAATCTCAGTAGAGATGCAAGAGTTGCGTCTACGACTGATGCGTATCTCAAAAGCTATAGGAGACTAGCAGGAAGGTACTGCGAATGCGATCGACATATCGCGAACATATACCCGTGTACCTGGAAAAGGTATAAATACCCCATTAAGCCTATTTTAGCCTATTTCTTCTCCATTCTCGAGAATTTTAAACCCTAAGGAGTGGGATAGCTTAGGAATAGATATTATGGGCGATTGTTGAGCTTGGATAAAGATTAATTATGCGATTGTGGTAAGATTTCTTCATTTTTATGGTTGATTTCCCCTTTTCTTATCTAAAATCACTAAACCTTGGTGGGTTGATTTTAGCACCAATATAGTTTATAATTCACCCATTTTTTGGGTAATTACTCCTTCAGCATATGGGGACATTGAGTTGGTTTCGGAAATGCAATTTTTGTAAACAAACCCACATGGGATTTTTGTTCTCATCCTGATGAGTGGATTGTGATTTTAATAGCGTGGCACCTAGGAGAAGCTTCTCAGAAAAAAAATCAATAATTTAGCGAATTCTTCGAGCTTTCTTCGGTATCTGGGTAGGTTAGGTTTTCCCTATTCATAGATTGAGCTATGTCATAGAATGTTTATGATATTATGCTAGATTTAGGATGGGTTTTAGGTGTTGGTGATATGATTGAAAATACTTGGATTTGTTGGACTGTTTAGGTTATTCGAAAATCATTATTAAGGTATAGTTGCTTAGGTCCTTAATAGAATTTCTATCTTAGGGCTAATTAAGGATTTTTTAACAACCAGAAATGGATTTAGATACCTTAAGTCTAGTATGTGGTAGAATTACCTTATAATGGATTTCGGGGATTAGAAATGGGTCATTTTGACCCGCCTTAGGCCAAGACTTGAACTAGTTTTGGGAGACCTTGATACGCTTGTTATACATTTTGAAATTCTTATTATGAAGCTTGATAAATCTAGGTACTTTATATTCATGATGGTTTGATATAGGGAGTTGATGCTAATTATGGTAAAATCCAATGGTTATGATATTGAGAATATATTTATAGATTCGAGTCCGGCTAATGATGTTGATATTAATGATATATGTATTGCACTACTAGAAATCACATCTATGGCAATGACTAAATAGCGATGGTTTAATGACCATTGATATAAATTGTCTATGACAATGATTTTAACCGTCGAATATTATAGTCTAATATATTAGGACAAAAGATAAAATTAAACGCCGCCTAATACGTACAAATATCCCTATAGTTTAATCTATGGCAACGGTTTATACAACCATTGCTATAGACTATTTATAGGGACGATTGTTTTATCCTAAAAATGAAATTACCCGGGAGTTTTCCCTCCAACATTAAAAATTACCCGTTATTTTAATTATATTTATTTGAAAAAAAAGTCAAAAAATGGTCTTGTTAGGGTTAGGATCGGACAACCCCCCCTCCCCTAATTTCTCCATTTTCCTCTTTCAATACTCAAGAGACGGCTCATTTGATTTCTTCGTCAAAATTGGTCTTCTCCGTTCAATTGATACACAATATTCACAAGAGTAGAATCGATATTCTCTTAGGGTTGTTGTCTTCTCCGTTTAATACCATTATCTCTGTTGAAGGAATCAGTATTCTACGTTGAAGGAACAGTCTCTGATTTTCGAGTACAATGTCTAATTTTCAAGTTTTGCTATTTTTGAGCTTTGCTATTTCTTCAAGCTTTGTTATTTCGCCGCCAACTCACTAATTTTCTCTCTGGTAAGTAGTAAATTTTAGTGGATCTTCTCTGATTTTACTTCTCCGGTGAAAGGTGGTCTTCTCAGGTAGGTCTTTTACCCGTAAAAGTTTTATATTTATGAATTTTGTTCTCTAAATCATTGAAAAAGTTTGCATGTAATAATCAAGAACTTATTGTTTCTAATTTGCCTTGCATGTGCTTTATTTCATAATTGAAAGAATTTTTAAGTGGATTTAGTTCTCTGAATCAGTTTGTTGCATTTTCCCCTTTCTGCTGGTGAAAGTACTGTATAAAGGTGAAATTTTTAATTTATTTTTTTATTTAATTAGGTGAATAGATTTGATATAAGAAATAGTAAGTTTCTTGATCTTTTACCATTGATGGAAGAAGGTTTCTGATCAAGAAAAGGATAATTTTGTGAATATGTGCTACTTTTTTTATATTTTCTAAAGACATGATATGAGTTACAATGTTCTGAACTGCTATAGACATGCATCAGAAAAGTAGTTTCTGCTCAACTCAGGATCTAATGCTGAACAAGTCTACCAGTTTTTTCTATTTCTTTGGTGTCAAAAGACAAGGCTAGTACTAGTGTGTTCACAATGAATTTGATGTTTTGTTGCTTTTCATGGTAATGGTTCTATTAGTAGTGAAGGAAAATCCTGTATGTAGTATTTGTGATATAACAGATAATGAAAGCATATAATATAATCAACCTAAGAATTTTTAGAATCTAACTGATTAATATAATCTAGTAGAAGACTTCAGCAACAGTTTATGTTTTTCTACTGTTAACTCTCCTAGTCTTTGTTGGAAAAATAATCACTCTTAATCTTTTAAAACTTGATTATAATTTCTGGTGGAAGAAAACTCAATTCCTAGGGAAGTAAAGTCATCCTTAGTAGTCCATGTAGCATCATGTAGTGGTTGATCCTTTCACTAACAAGCTATACTAACCATTAGTTGATGAAGTTATAATCTCATTACTTAGCACATTACGATTCTCTGAAAGGTGAAGGATTGCACCCTTTTATACTATAAAAAAAGAGAACAAAGGTTCAAATATGCTTCTTTAAGGTAGGTCAAATATTTTTTAACACTGTTTCTAACTTCAAAGCTTCAGAAAAGTTGAAGGTGATGAATGAGAGACCAAGCCTCCCTTTTGCGGTTTAGCTTGAAAGTTATAAGAAGAGGATTGAAGATCTCACCTTTATGGTGTCCGCATGTCCATGACTTGCACTATCTCAAAAAACTTTCATCATTTAAATCATAAATTAAAAACCATAAAAGTTTAAAACAATTTCGAATGTATCCTTTGTAGTTTGTTCTTATATAGCAGAAACAAGTTATTATTTTTTACTTGTTTGGAATATCTACTCTCCTTAATATAATATTAAATAGTTGTATAAGTCAAAGTATATGAGTATAATAAGTCAACACTATATATCTTCTACCGTCTAACTACAAATGATTTATCTTCTTCTTTTACCACCTAACTACAAGTGTTTTATTTTCTTCTTTTCATGTTTCACTTTATACATTAAATGATGAATTAATATCCACTTTATTCTATATATACACTATAACAATGCGTTGAATCTTGCTCAATTTTCATCAATTCAATTGCCCTTATAATTTTCTTATAATTAGCCCTTGTTTGATACACATTCTGGAGTAATAACTCACAGATTTTGCATGCTTCTAAGGTAATATCAAAGTATTTAACAATAAGGGGATGAATTTCAACTAATTCAAAAAGTGTAGATATCTCTTCTTATAATATTTTTAGTATTTTTTCGGTAACTTCACTGCAATTTGACATTGCTTTATTCTAAATTCACTAAGACTTCTGTAACCAGAAATAGGAACTCCTCGGCATATGTAGTTGTTGTTGTTGTTTGAAATTCACATTGTTAGTATGTTGTAAATAAATGCACTATTCTCTTTTCAGGCTGAGTAGGAACTATCTGCATTGAAAAATGTGTGTTGTTTTGGTTTTGTTTTTGGATGGTAAAAGTACACTGAAAGATAAATCTGCCCGGCATCTTAGTTTATACCAAAAGATAGGCAAGCTTTTTCTATGGTAAATAAAACAGATATTGCAATTTGACTAGTATTTATGTTACCTGTTTATTTATGAACCATCAAAATAGAGATATCATGGTTTGTTCTTATTGTTTGTCTTTTAATTCACCTTTTGAGTGTTTTAATTTTTTTATTGAATACCCATTTTTTGTTCTTGGATTTTTCTTATCAATTTTCATCTCTGTGTGTGTTTTGGTACAACTGTATGTTGTTATTTATCTCAATTTTACTTTTTGTTGATTTGGCTATACTTCATTTGCTCTGTTTAGTTCTAAAAATGCTCATTTGGGGTTGGGGGTTCGGGGTAAGGATGGGGTTCATGTGTGTGGTGTGTCAGTATAGGTATATGCCATAACTTTATATCTATTTTGATGCTCATGTATCTTGTTGATTAGGATATACTTCATTTTCTCTCTATAATTCTGGAAATGCTCATTTTAGGGTGGGGTGAGGGTAGGGTGTGTGTGTGTCAGTATAGGTATATGCTATAATTTTATCTCTATTTTGATGCTCATGTATCTTGTTGATTTGGGTATACTTTATTTTCTCTATATAGTTCTGGAAATGCTCATTTGGGGTTGGGGGTTTAATGTGTGTTTCAGTATGGGTATATGCCATAATTTTATCTCTATTTTGATGCTCATGTATCTTTTTGATTTGGGTATACTTTATTTTCTCTATATAGTTCTGGAAATGCTCATTTGGGGTTGGGGGTTTAATGTGTGTTTCAGTATGGGTATATGCCATAATTTTATCTCTATTTTGATGCTCATGTATCTTTAATATTTCCAAGTACCACACTTGAAGAGTATCATAGAATTGATCTACAGATAAGGTTATGGAAAGGTAGCCAATCAGATAATTATCTTGATTGACAATGCTGTCATTGAGCAGGTTGGTGCACACCTGCTATCTACTATGCCTTTGTTTGGTCTTTTTTGGCCTTTTTTTAATAATCTTGTAGCCTGTACTGTTACTGAAAGCCATGCCTAGCAGTTCAGCAGTCAACAACTGATGTTGCCTTTATTCTTCTTAATTTTATTTCTAGTTATTAGCTAGGATTTTCAGTGCTTCACTGTCAATCTGTTTAGTGGTTAATTCTCAAAAGGAAAATGTAGATATTTCCATGTTTTCTAGTCTGCCAGAGACGGATTTGGCAGCTGAAAATTATCAGTTCATATTATCATCTCAAATTAATACATATTGGCACACGAGTTCAGCCCTGTAGGCATAATTATCTCCATTTAGTTTGTTTTTTTAAAAGCAACCTTGTCACTATTTTGCTTCAAAATATAGTTAAACTACACACTACTTGGTTCAAAATATAGCAACAGCCTTCTCTTCTACACCATTACTTAATATGGTATTTGTTTATAGTTTGTAACATAATTTAAAAGTTAAAATTATTATGTTGGATAAATCATAAATGAAATACGTACTTGTTGGTCTGAGTGGCCGGGGCATAAGACATGCAAAATGTTATCTACCCAAAGTAGAGTGAGTTTGACTTACAGAAACTATAATCTGCAACCTTTCTAGTGTTGGATATATTATTTGTTCTTAATATGTGTCTTGATCTAGTGATATTCATTGACATTGTACATTATTAGTTTGGATATTAATAGTTTATTGATGTCTTATTTCCATACTTAAACCAAATTTTGTGTTTGGGTTGGGCAATTATCAATGTTCAACTTATTCTATGAATGTGTGTATCAATAGCTTATTGGACATTCATGTCTGCTGAAGTCTATCAAAGGCATAAAGTGATAAAGAAAGTTGAGGTCTCTTTGTTGTAATGTATGTATCAAAGCTTATTGGACTGATTATAAGTGTGTTCTATTTGGACTTATAAATAGTTATTTGAACGCCATATAAATCTTCTATATGAATAGTTGTTTGAACACATATTTGTTTTGTACTAATCAGGTTGTCCATCTTCTTTTTACATAGGTTTGGATAAAAATGAATCAACAAGGGCCTTCAAAAAATAATAAAAGAGCAAACAGCAAGGCATTTACTAAACCTGGATCGTTATAAGCCATGGGAAATAGAAAAGGGAGATTATTGACAACAAATGAAATAACTAAAGCTATACGATCGGATAAAGAGAATCTTCTAAAATTTATTGGAGAACATCATCCACCAATACAACAACCACCAGTACAACAGCCACCATCTTAAGAAATTAAACAATTTGTAGTGGAGCATCATATTGTAGAGGAGCAACATGCAGATAATGAGCAACATTTAGAGGATCAAGTTTAAATGGCTGATTCAGCCACTCTAATAATAGATGAACATTCTAAAGAACAAGGTAACATATAGCTTAGAAACTTATTGAATTCATTTGTGACATTTAATTTTTTTCTATTTTCTTATAGTTAAAGGGCCTTCCACTAGAAAAGCAAGAGGCAAAACACAAATGTACAAGGTACATGACCGACAAGAGAAAAAATTAATCATACTAAATCAAAAAAATCAACCTGTTAGTCCTACTGATGAAGTTGTAACTGAGTTGAATAGCTTCATAGGCACATTGGCGAAGAATGCGACCCTTTGACCATTGGATATATTTGATTGGAGGTTGATGGATACTAAAAAGAATTTATGGAATTATACTCAAGTTTGTCTCTGTCAGTATTTGATATATTTTTAGTTGAGTTCTAAACTGTTACTATTGCTTCTTCTCCTCTACATAGTGTCTGTCATACGACTTTATATAGAACAATAATTCTACTGCTATAGGCTATTAATATATAGAACATTTGTAACCAACCAGTTTTAGACATAAAGTGAAATCCTATACATACTAAACCTATAGACATATAGTGGATTATAGATTCCATTTCTTCACATCATAGAATAAATTGTGAATAAGTGTTAAAAGAAGTTAGATTAGTGTAAGACTTAAGGTGTAACAAGGTGCTGGTGCCAACAGAAAAGAAGATCATAGTAAGAAACACAACAAATGTGAAAATTCTAGGTGGATATTACTTGATGGATGTGTTGTATGTACCAGACTTTAAATTTAATGTCCTTTCAGTTTCTAAACTCACTATAATCTTCAGTGCTTTGTTTCTTTTTTATCCTGTCCTTTGAGTGTTACAAGACCTCTAAAATTTGAAGGGGATTGGTATTGGTAAGAAAATAAAAGGCTTATATAGTTTAAAGAAATACGTGGAACCAGTTAATAGATAGACTGTTACAAATGGGGTCGTAATATATAGAACATTTGTAACCAGTTAATATATAGAATAGTAGTAGTGCAGGTCCTTTTTTGTTGTTGTCCTAACTGAATGATACTAACTTGTAGTCAAAATATGATATTTCTAATGCAGCAACATATTGGGTTTTGAAAAGACTTCGAGAATCTTGGAGAAAGCATAGAGCTGATTTGAAGGAAGTACATTACGATCCATATGAAAATAATAAAGTTTGAATAGCAAAAAGGTCAAAAAGTGTTCAAGAATATCAATTTAAAGAACTCTTCATATATTGAAAATCTGAAAAATTTCAGGTAAAACATATTTGAACATTTGTGATCATATTAATGTTAGTTCTATAGAGCCGTTATTACTTTAGTTAATGTTATTGATTTATTTTATAGAAAATGTCCAAAACAAATACTGAGAATCGAAAGAAGTTGATGGATCCACACACTACTTGCAAAAAGAGTTTTGCTTTAATTCACAATAAATTGGTGTGTTCTCTTATTTCTTATTGAGTTTTAACTTGTAATTTAAGTAATTTTTTGTATTCATTTTCATATGAATAGGAAAAAGATAAGAGGGGAACCTTGTCGCTGAAGGAAATATTTGCGATCACTAGAGCAAGAAAACCTGGCCATGCATACAAAACGTCAAATGAAAGTACCACCAGTAAATTGTATGAAACTTATCTATTTTAAGTTTATATTGACATCCCGTTCTTAATTTATAATTACTTGAATGTGCTTTTGGATATGATTTATTAGGCTAAAATAGAGAAAATTGAAATGCAACTGGGTGAAACTGATCAGTCCGTTGATGTCTTTTCAGTAGTCATGGATCATGAACATCTGTAATGTTTAAGACTGTATGGAAGCAGGGTTATAAATACTTTCTTGAGAATAATAAATGGAACTTCTTAACCAACTTTAAATGCCACCAATAATGTCGTGCAACAAATGCAAGAAATGATGCAAAAATAGAGGATTAAATCAAGGAACAAAAGATAACCATTCGACAAGAATTTACTGCAGATGTAATTGCTCAACTTCAAAATGCAGGATTCATTGATCCTAAGATAGTAGTGGCATTGTTCATTCCTTTGTCAAGAAAATCTACATCTAGACTTGCAGCTACAGAGAGAAACAGTCAAGGTTAGTGGCGCTACCTTTGCCTAGTCTATATATCTAAACTGCTGCTTCAATATATCTAAACTATTTTTGATGCCACATAGTCTAAATTGTTGCTTCACAGGTTATTTAGTTCTTTTGGGAATTTTTAATTTCCCTTTGATTTTGTTGTTGTTGTTGGACTGTATAGTCTTTTGTTGGTGTTGCACCAGGTTGTAAATATCTTTTGTTATTGATGTTATTATTCTGATCGTACCTGTTAAGATACCACTGTTGACTTCTTGTAGGTAGTTTCCAAATCTTTTCTATTTCCAGAATATGCAAATAGAAGATTGTATGACTACTGATTGCATTGTGTTTATTTCATAGTAAAATTTTGAATTTTTGGTCTTGGAGCTGGATTTTATTATTCTCTGGATATTGAGTGTTTGTACCTTGTTAGATAAAGAAGGGGGTGTGGGTGGGATAGAATTGCATTGATAGTGTAGACATTTAATGTCAATAATTATCAATTTTGAGTACTGATAAAGGAAACCTTCTTTACACTGTCAATACATATAAACTATATCATGTAATTGTAATGTATAATATAGAAGTTTTCCTTCATTATTGACAAACTTATATGGAAAAATTCTCCAATATCTTTCTTCTTATTTTCCTCTTCTTTCCTTCTACCTGCAGCTCCAATGTTTTCTTTTTCACTTTTTGTTTTAATAATATCAAAGTTTACACTTGAGTAACTTGAACAGTGGAACTGATTGCATTATGTTTATTTCATAGTAAAATATTAAACTGTTGGTCTTGGAGCTAGCTTTTATTCTTCTCTGGATCTTGGGTACTTGTACCTTGTGATAGGAAGAAAGGGGTGTGCGTGGGTGGTATTACATTGATAGAGTAGACATTCAATGTCAATAATTATCAACTTTGAATACTGATAAAGGAAACCTTCTTTACACTGTCAATACATATAAACTATATCATGTAATTATAATGTACAATATAGCAGTTGTCTTTCATTATTGACAAACTTATATGGAAAAATTCTCTAATACCTCTCTTCTTGTTTACCTCTTCTTTCATTCTACCTGCAACTCCAATGTTTTCTCTTTCACTCTTTGTTTCAGTAATGTCAAATTTTGCACTTGAGTAACATGAACAGTGGAAAAATTATGTTAATTTTCTAATAACAATGGCTACCTCATCCTTTTTTACTGTCGAAGTTTATGCACTATGCAAGATTTTGAGTATTTGATTCAGTTATAAAACTAAGAATAATAGTAGTAATAACATATAAATCCCTTTGGAAACTACATGTCACATTGTACAGTTAGTTATGTGTGTTAGTCTGAGTTACATAATATGTCTTGGATCAGAGTCAGATGGTGTTGCTGCATTTGGTTATTGGTCAGTGCATGATTAGTATATGCGGAGTAACAGACTATAAATATCTTTTTTATTGTTGTTATTGTTCTGGGTGTGACACTGCATATCTATTTATGGACTGTTTCTGTGTAAATTTTGATCAACAATGATACTAATATTATCATCGTTGTTATTGGTTGTTGCTGGTAGTATCAATTTTATTTGAATAATTTTGAATTGAAGTAGTGTAACTAAAGTTGTGGGATGAGTTTCCAATATGTTTTCCTTTATGGGTTTGCTTTCCTGATAAATTAATGAGGAAAATGATAATGGATGTTAATTATTTTATATTCCTCATTTTATTGCTTGGAACTACGGGAAGCTTCTTTGTGTCTTGGTGTTTGCAAATGTTATTCTATTAACATCTTTTTATTTTTCTTATTATCGTAGGTGATGACCTAGAAGGTGGGAATGAAATCGATGAACTAGACCTGACCTAAGAGATCGATCACATTGGCTTCATTTATTGTTGGAATATTTGACAAAGTTTCAAACAACTTTTATTTTTGAACATTCAAAACTTGTGTATATATGTTTTGGTTTTTTGAATAGTCAAAAAATATTTGGTTTCTTGGTTGTGATTTTAATGAGAATTAATAGTACATACTCTTGATCGATTTATATATATATTTTGTTATGTTTTATAAAATTATTTCAATTATATAGTAGTGTTGGATAGTCGAATAATAATTGTTACAATAACCTACCAAATAACTGTCCCGATAGACTACTAATAACCATTACAATTGCTTCTGAACAAATGTTACAACAACCTATAGTAACCATCGCAATAGTTTAAAAATAAGTGTTGCAATAGTGTACAGATAACCGTCACATCACCATTTTAAGAACCATCGCCATAGATCTTATATAACGGTCAAGACTGTTGCATTATCATTATACAACCGGCGTTTTAACATTTTACAGGGGCAGTTTGGTAACCGTCACCAAATATCTTCAACTGTCGCAATACGTCTCACCAATGTAGATAAACAATATCGCAATAGAATTATATAACCTTCGTATAATGTCTTATAGGATTGAGCAGTAATCGTCGCTACAGAGCAACAACGTCGTAAAATTTTTAGCAACAACCGTCGCAATAAGTATGTGTATGGAAACGGTTTAGGCACAACTGTCGCAATAGAGATACTGTAACCTGATCAGTTGTAGCGATTTGGCTAACCGTCGCTATAGATCTACTGGAACAGTTTTGGCATCTATGGAGACGATAATAGAATTGTCACCATAGCCCCTATTTCCAATAGTATTGGTTCAAGTCCAACAATTGATTGTGATGTTAATGACATATATACTAATTTGAGTCTGGCTATTAATTATGATATTGACGATATAAACATCGGTTCGAGTTCGATAGGGGGAGTGGCTCTTAATGTGACATAATACGGATGGGGTTACAGTGATAGCATGAAGGTTGGTAGATTATGGTTGCTCGATTATATACTTTTCTTTATTGGGCCCTTCATGCTTATGGGGGCCTGTATTGGTTTATTTACTTTTTTGTACTTATTGGCCTATCGGGGCCAATCTTATAGTTATAATTGCATGTTCCTTATGTTTTTGTTCCGATTTATTTACTCTATTCTATTGTGTATAGTTAGGTTGGAGTGATTTCCACCTTTGTCTTTTTCCTTGACTTAGTTATGTTATCTTGCATCTTATCGTATCTATATCATGATTTAGATCATTCGACCGATGATGCCTACTGAGTACCCATGATTTTAGTACTAAAGCTACACTTCTGTACCTTATTGTGAAGATCCGAGAACAAGTTGCCACCGCAAATTTGAGGATCGTGTTATGGTTGATTTTGGATATAGGGTGAGCTCTTAGAGTCGGAGTTTCCCCCTTTTTCCTTCTATGTCTAGTCTTTTGTTTCAAGACAGATTGTATTGACTATTCTAGAACTTATGGTGTGTTGTAGTAGCTCTTGTACTGACTATACCGGGCCATGGGATGGTTTTCTATGCTAACTCTACCTTTCAGTATTTCTGTTGCCTTTCCTATTTATGAATTTTTTTGTCTAATTTGCCCTTTTAGGGGAATTTTCCACCAAGTTAGCCCTTTACAATCTGCTTTGGGCTATAGTTCAGCTTACCTACTAGTGGCATTTAGTAGGTTCCATCATGACTCATAAATAGGGTCATGACAAATTGGTATCAGAGTCTAGGATATTATTGGTACAAAAGCAAGTGTCTAGTAGAGTCCAGTGGATCAAAATGATGACATCTATTTCTTAACTTCGGGAGGCTATAGGACATTCTTAGGAGTCCTTCACTTCTTTTTCTCATTTCATGGTAAGTGTCTGAGTTGGTTTCTAAAGTATTTTTTGGGTTTCACTCTTTTGCAGATGGCTAGGACACGTGCTACCACGATGAGGGTCCCGAAATAAAGCCTAAGGATCCTGTCTCTATTCATGGATGACCCAGAGGTCGTGGATAGCCTAGATATATATCACCAGAAAGGGGATAGGATAGGGGGCCTTCACTATTCCTGTTCTTAAGCCAAAGATTCTTCCACCCCAGCCAGCAGTGGGTTAGTTGGTTGTGGACCAGTCCAGGCTCCACCAGGATTTATTTATTCTTCAATTCTTAGGGATGCTTTGGTTTAGCTTTTAGGGTTAGTTGGTAGTGCACCATCTGATGGTGCACAGTCTATAGATTAGAGTGGTACTAAGGCAGGGATGTAGCCTGTTGTTGTGGCTCCTAAAGTTGATGTCCCTCCTACACCACTAGTTTCTTAGCCTATAGTTTCTCAGCCAGGAGTTTCCTATCGTTCTATATTTATTGAGGATCAGAAGATATTGGGCAGATTCTTGAGATTAGGTCTGTCTAGGTTTTCAGGTGCACCGGGTGTAGATGCATATGAGTTTCTGATTGCTTGTTAGGATAGGCTCCATAATTTAGGCCTAGTTGAGACTCGTGGTGTGGATTACACTACCTTTCAGTTGGACTTGGCATCTCGACATTGGTGGAGAGCTCACGCAGCGCTCTGAGATTTTTATGGAGAAGTATATGCCTCGCAGTCATAAGGATTATTTGAGGGATCAGTTCTCGAGGTTGAAGTAGGGATCTATGATAGTTGTAGAGTATGAGCATCGTTTTCATGAGTTGGCTAGGCATGCTAATTCTATTCTGGCTACTGAGTATGGGAGGGTTCGTTGCTTTATTCAAGGATTGAGACTTCTGCTTCGCATGTCTACTCAAAGTTTTGTTGTTGTAGGTCATTCTTGTGCTGAGGTATCTGATCACGCCCAGGTAATGGAGGAGATACATCACGAGGCCTAAAGGGGCAGCGATAGCAGACCTCAATAGCAGATTTGTTACAACGAAAGTCGTAGTAACTCCTGATTTAGATGCAGCAGTTCTCAGGGTAGATACCCTCCACGGCTACCGTATCAGCCTCAGAGTCAGCCTAGTAGACCCATTTAGGTAGATCTCTAAATTACTGATGGAGATCAGTCTTGTTTCAGTAATCACCCTGGTTAGGATTGTGGTCATTCTTCAAGGGGTTCATCTTCTGGTAATTCTAGTCGTGGTGGTTATTTTGGTTCAGCCAGATCTTCTGGTTTTAGTTCAGCTCATGGGCATGTTATGGTTGTGGAAATTTTGGTCATTACTCACGTGAGTTCCCTAGTCGTGGGTCGATTATTACTACAGCTCTGAGTGTTTCCCCTATTAGAGTAGTTTATCCTTCAGTTAGAGGTAGTATACATGGTCATAAGAGTATTCCTTAGGGTACTCATAGAGGTTAGCAGGAAGGTAGGGTAGAAGCCCAGCCAGGTGGTTGGCGTGGTCAGTTGTATACAGTACCTGCTAGACCCGAGGCTGAGTCTTCAGATGCTATTATCACAGGTATAATTTTAGTGTGCCGTCAGTCAGCCTTTGTTTTATATGATCCAGGATCCACTTACTTTTATGTGTCTACTTGTTATGCCCCACAGTTAGAGTTATCTTGGGATTTGTTATCTGTTCTTTTATGTGTATGTACTCCCGTGGGCGATTCTTTTATAGTGGATCAGGTTTTCATATCATGTGTTGTGACTATTAGAGATTTTGATACTCATGTTGATGTCATTATGTTGGACATGGTAGACGTTGATGTGATTCTAGACATGAACTGGTGGTATGGCATGCCCGACAACTCTGGTGGTATGGCATAAAGCGGTTAGCTGCGAGATGATGGGGATTATTTCTTGTGTTTGTGCTAGGAGACTTATCATGAGGGGTTGCGAGTCTTATCTCACTTATATTCATGATATTAGTATGGAGAGCTCGTCGCTTGTCTCTGTTCTAGTAGTCTGTTGAGTTTCTTGATGTTTTCCCTACCCATTTGCCTGGTATACCTCCTGCCTATAAGATTGAGTTTTTATTAACCTTGAGCCTGACATCCATCTTATTTCTATGTCACCTTACTGTATAGCTCCTGCCAAGATTAAGGAGGTAAATTTGTAGCTTCAGGATCTTTTTGGTAAGGGTTTCACTAGATCGAGTGTGTCTCCTTAGGGAGCTCCTATGTTGTTTGTGAAGAAGAAGGATGGCTCCATACATATGTTAATTGATCATGGACAGCTTAATAAGGTAACAATTAAGAACTGTTATTCTATGCCTCGCATTGATTACTTGTTTGACCAGCTTCACGGTGCAGCGGTGTTCTCTATGATTGATTTGAGGTCTGGTTACCATCAGTTGAGGATTCGGGTTGAGAATATCCCAAAGACAGCTTTAAGGACCCGTTACAATCATTATGAGTTCCTAGTGATGTCTTTTGGGTTGACTAATTCCCTAGCCGCATTCATGAATTTGATGAAACAAATGTTCAATCCTTGTTTGGATTCTTTTGTGATTGTGTTCATCGATTACATTCTTGTGTATTCATTCCTTAGCCAACTTGATGGTATGACTTGATATTTCAGACCCTAGGAAAATTCTTGCTAGTGTTGATGCTAGGTCCTCACTATTTAAGCAGATTCGAGATTGCCAATTTGAGGATAAAAGACTTTGCATCCTCTGTGATCAGGTGGTGAGTGGTGAGTCTAAGAGGGCTACCATAGACTCTAAGGGTGTCTTAAGAATTGGTAGCTGTATTTGTATCCAAAGTATCGATGACTTAATTCAGTTGATTTTGCACGAGGCTCATGGCTCTATGTATTCTATTTATTTGGGTATAGCCAAGATGTATAGATATTTAAGACAACATTATTGGTGGAGTGGCATAAAGAGATATGTGGCGGGCCTTGTAGCTTGTTGCCTATGTTATCAGCAGGTGAAGGCCAAGCATCAATGACCTGAGGGATTAATTCAGAGGTTGCCTATTACCGAGTGGAAATGGGAGCAGATTACCATGGACTTTTATTATAGGTTGCCTCGCACTTCCCGTAGTTTCGATGGTATTTGGGCATTATGGATTGGTTGACCAAGTTGGCACATCTCATTCATATTTATATGTCCTTCAGTGCCGATAGGTCAGCCCGTATCTATGTGCATAAGATAGTTCATTTTCATGGCATGCCTATATCCATCATTTCATTCCGGGGTTTCCTGTTCACTTCTAGCTTTAGGAGAGATTTTCAGGAAGATTTAGGTACTTAGGTGGATCTCAGTACAGCCTTTTATCCTCAGACCGATGGCCAGTTAGAGAGGACTATTTAGGTTTTCGAGAATATGCATCAAGCCTTTGTTATGGATTTTGAAGATCAGTGAGAGCGACACTTAACCTTGGCAGAGTTTGCATATAATAATAGTGATCATTAGAGTATAGATATGGCATCGTTTGAGGCCTTATATGGTAGGCGATGCCGTTCCCCAATTGGATGGTTTGAAACTTCCAAGGTTACACCATGTGGTACTAACTTGCTTCAGGAGTTGTTGGATAGATTCAGGGTGATTCAGGACAGGTTGAGAGCAACACAGAGTAGGCAGAAGGCTTATGCATAATGTAGGCTTTGTGCCTTAAGATTTGGAGTTGGTGATCGAGTATTTCTCTTTGTATTACCCATGAAGGGTGTGATAAGATTTGGAAGGAAGGGCAAGCTCAGCCCCAGATATATTGGACCCTTCGAGATCCTTCGTACAGTGGGCGAGGTGGCTTCTGAGTTAGCCTTAACCCTAGATTTTGCTGTTGTCCATTCAATTTCCATGTTCCCATGTTGCGGCAATACATTCCTGATCCGTCTTCTGTGCTTAGATGGGATTTAGTCCAGTTGGATGAGCGGTTTACCTTCGTGGAGGAGCCTGTGCTCATTTTGGCTAGTGATATTAGGCAGTTGTGCACTAGGGAGCTTCCTGAATTTAAGGTTTAGCGGAGGCACTACCCAATGGAGGAGGCTACTTGAGAGATCGAGAGTGAGATGCACACCCAGTATCCTCGCCTGTTCGAGAATTTAGGTACATCCTAATCCTTTATTTCCATAGGCAAAAGTCCTTTTAGTAATGGATATTGTAATGATCCTTCAGGTCATTTTCCATATCTCTAACTTATTTTTGTCACTAGAGCTTTCTTATAGTTGCCCTAAGTTATTTGTGACTTGCTGGGATTGACAGTTCGGTTATCGAGCAGTTCGTTTGGTTTATAGAGTCAATTTTCTATTATGGAGTCTTCATTGGTTCAAACTAGCTACCAAGCGAAAACTTTAATTAAACGACCTCGTATGCCAATTCTGACTGTTCCAACAGCTCTAGAATTTTGATTTTAGGCTAGATGGACCTTTAGTTCGGGTCCCGAGGCACCTATGCTCATTTTGAGCTAGTAGCCAGAAGTTAAGAAAATGGCAAGTTGGGTGTGGGAGCCATTTTTCATTGAAACAACCTCAGATGGAAATTTAGACAACTTCATTGTGTCCAAAATATTGAATTTAATAGGGTATCATAGCTTGTTTGCATATACGGGATTTCGGATGATCCTGAAGGGTTAGCAGAGACTTGAAAATTTCCAAGTCTCAGCTGGTGCTTGTGTACTCACGTTCGCGAGTCACCAATCACGTTAGATATCAGCCGACCAGTAGTGAGTGTCGTGTAAGTGAAAAACTTATCCCGTAAGTGACATCTTCAGCAGCGACGCAAGAGTCGCATACACGACTACTGAGTATCTCAAATGCGATAGGGAACCAGCGGACAGGTATCATAAATGCGATCGACATGTCCCGAATGTGATACCCATGTACCTGGGAATGGTATAAATACCCCCCATTTAATCCATTTTTTCCCATTTCTCATCCATTCTCAAGAGTTTAAAACCTTAGGAGTGTGGGAATAGCAATTGTGGACGATTGTTGAGCTTGGATAAAGATTAATTACGCGATTTTTCTTCAAATTTGTGGTAAGATTCCTTTATTTTCATCTCCAAAATACCTTGGTGACATGATTTTAGAACCAATATAGCTCGAAATTCACCCATTTTTAGGGTAATTATTCCTCGAGCATATGGAACATTGAGTTGATTTCGAAAATGCAATTTCCGTAAATGGGCTCCACACGAGATTTTTGCGTGATTTTGGATCCGAAGAAAAATAGTAAAATATGTGTATCATTGTTCTCGTCTTGATGAGTGCATTGTGATTTTGATAGCGTGGCACCTTGGAGAAGTTTCTCAGAAAAAAATCAATAATTTAGCAAATTCTTCGAGCTTTCTTCGGCATCTAGGTAGGCTAGGCTTTCCCTCTTCATAGATTTAGCTATGTAATAGTACGTTTATGATATTATTCTATATTTGGAGTGGGTTTTAGGTGTTGGTGATACAATTGAAAATACTTGGTTAGTTGGACCGTTTAGGCAATACAAAAATTGTGATTGAGGTGTAGTTGGCTTAGTTGCTTAGGTCCTTAGTAAAATTTCTATCTTAGGGATAATTAAGGCTTGTTTAACATCTATAAATATATTTAGATACCTTAAGTCTAGTATGTGTTAGAGTTGCCTTATAATAGATTTTGGGAATTAGAAGTGAGTCCCTTTGACCCGCCTTAGGTTAAGACTTGAACTAGTTTTGGTAGATCTTGATACGCTCGTTATACATTTTGAAATGCTTATTATGAGTCTTGATAAGTCTAGGTTCTTGATAGTCATGATGGTTTGATATTGGGAGTTGATGTTAATTACGGTAAAATCTGGTGGTTATGATACTGATAATATTTACCGGTTCGAGTCCGGATACTGATGTTGATATTGATGATATATGTACCAGTTTGAGTTCGAGAATTTATTATGATATTGATGACATATATACCGGTTTGAATCAGTCAATTGGTTATGATATTGAGGATATAAACACCAGTTCAAGTCCGATAGGGGTAGTGGCTCTTAGTGCGACATAATACGGATAGGTTCACAGTGATAGCATGAAGGTTGGTAGATTATGGTTGCTCGGTTATATACTTTTCTTGATTATACCCTTCAGGCTTATAGGGACCTATGTTGGGGGTTATTTACTTTTTCGCACTTATTGGCTTATGGGGGGCAATCTTTTAGTTATAATCGCATGTTCCTTATGTTATTGATCTAGTTTATTTACTCTATTATGTACAGCGAGGTAGGAGTTATTTCCAGGTTTTCCCTTTTCCTTGACTTAGTTATGTTATATTTCATCTTATCGTATTTATATCATGATTTAGTCAGTCGTACAATGATGCCTACTGAGTACCCGTGGTTTTGGTACTCATATTACAATTCTGTATCTTTTTGTGTAGATCCGAGTACTAGTTGCTAACGCTGATTTGAGGATTGTGTTGTGGTGGATTTCGAAGATAGGTGAGCTCTTGGAGTCAAAGTTGCCCCATTTTCCTTTTATTTATCTATGTCTAGTCTTTTTTTCGAGACAGATTGTATTGACTATTCTAGAACTTATGGTGTGTTGTAGTAGTTCTTGTACTAACTATACTAGGTCGTGAGATGGTTTTCTATGTTATGGCTACCTTTTAGACTATTTTTCCTTGCTTATTTATGAATTGTTTTATCTAATTCGCCCTTTTTGGGGCATTTTCCACCAAGTTAGCCCATTGCAATCAGCTCCGGGCTATGATTCGGCTTACCTACTGGCGGGATTTAGTAGGTGTCATCATGAATCGTAAATCGAATCGTGACACTACTGCTCTTGTTCATTCATAGTTGGTGTTTTCTCATTGTTGATTGTGTCATCTAGAGTTAGTTGACATTAAAGCTAGAGTTATCTTGGTACTGATTCAGTTAGAGTTAGATGTGTCAGTTAGTGCAATAGAGTTATTGCATTGGAGTTTGTTGTAATAGAGTTATTACAAGTTGAAGAGGATTAAGAGGTTAACCCTAAAACCATGGAGTTTGTATTCGAAGTTGCTTTGACATAGTGAAGTGGTTGAAAATCCTACACGGTAGGTCGTGGTTTTACTCCCTTGAATTAGGAGGTTTTCATGTAAAATATTATGTGTGTGCATTGTTCTTTACATTTATTTTACTGTTAATCTTGCTCATTACTGCATACAATAGTTTGGGATCAGGTCCCTAAGTTTGTGGGTGATTCGTGTAGTTATTCAGTAACAAGAGTCAAAATAAAATTGACCTAATAAACGAAATTTTAGTAAGCAAATTTGAGTGTTGAGATATCTTTGACAAAACAAATAGTATGGCCTTTAATTTATTGTGAAAAATACTCCAATCAAACGAACTAATGTAGATAAGGCAAACAAAATAGAAGTTGAGTTTAATACACAGAGGGGATGATAGAGATTGGAATCTTCTTTTTAGAAAAACGTGCGCTGTTTGTGTAAAGAAGCAAGCAAAATTTTATGATAAGAAGATACTTCATGTCTTCTCACATTGGCATGTCCAATATATGTGTGACATGGTCATGGGAATTCGATCACCAATAAACCACTTGATCTACTAACGGACAGAGCAGACAACTTAATCATACAATACTTCTACTGTTGAGCGTTTATATATGTATATATATATATACATATATATACTTTTTTCTGTTGAAGATATATCTTACTCTATATTGTATGTGTCTCTTTGTGTCTTGACTCTTGATGTATAATTAGTACCGTAAAAATAGTCATAGATATCTTAAAATTTTACGTTCATGTACCTCACACATCAGCCTAGTGTGGAGCTTTTGGACAAGAATTCTCCCTCTACCACCACCAAGCCCAGTGTTTTCGTTAGGGTTATACTTTTGGGGTGTGTTTGGTACCGGGAGAAATATTCTTTAGTTTCAATGTTTAATAGTATTGATTAAATTATTTTTGAAAGTACTCTGTAGAAAATAAAATTTTCAAAAATAAGGTGACGACTTTTTTCTTTTAATGGAAAAACAAATTTCACAATTGATATTATATATATAGATTGTCTCGTCCTCACCTTTACCTCACCACTACCCACAAGTCCAACCCCATAACTTTTGCCGGGCACCGTTCATTCCGCCCCTACATTTATCATATTTGCTTAGATTTTATATAATATGTTATTGAGATAAAAAAATTTATTTATTAATCAAATGTCAAAAAATTACTTGTGACATATTTTTCTTTTTAATTCGGCACAAAAAAGAATTTCATTTTACTATAATTAACTTTAAAATTAATTTTTACCTTTAATAAAATGATTTATAGGCACACAAATGTTCAAGGATTATTTTAGGCCACAAATTTCAAAAAACAAAATTCCGTACGTATTGTGTCAAGTCAAAGGCTGCCACATAAAATGAGATAGAGAAAGTTGTAGTAGGCGTTTGGCCATAATAATCAAAAACATATTCTCTTTATTTGAAATCCTTAAAGTTGAAAATAAAGTTGGAGTTAAGGTTGTGCAAAAACCAAACCGACCGATAAATCGAACCGATAAAAATATTATTGGGTTATTGGTATTGGGTTATCGGGTTAACGGTTTTTTATTGGTTTTATAAAAAAAATTATTGGGTAAACGGTTCGGTATCGGTTTTAGCTTATTGGGTTATCGGTTAAACCGATAACCAATAAGGATACACTAAGTTATTGTTTTATCCCTATTTATGTTATATATTTAAATCTCTCTCTCTCTCTTTATCTATCTCTCTCTCTCTATATATATATATAGATATAGATATAGATGAGAGAGATGTGTATGTATATAAATTATATGCACTACTAATTCATAATTCAGTGATTCACAAAGTATTAACCTATTCAGTGCAACAAAGGCACAATATAAAGTCGGCTATTATCGTAATAACAAATTTGAAGCATTTATAGCTTCCAACAATTAGGATTCAAATTTTTGAAAACCGATAAACCGAACCGACCGATGCACACCCCTAGTTGGAGTCGTGTATGGTCATAGTATTTTGGAGTTAATATTTAGAATTCATATGAATTTAAAAAAAAAAAAAAAAAAAGTGAAAATAAATTTCAAAAAAAAAATAGAATTATTTTATGAAATTTGAAAAATAAACTGAAAAAAAAAAAATCAAAAGGTGAAAAAGTGAAACCAAATATTTTGAAAACACCTCTTGAGCTATTTTTCAGAATTCAAAATACAATTTTAAGTTGAATTTAGTATTTTAATGGTCAAACACATATTTCAAAATAAAGTGAATGCATATTCGAAATAAAGTGAATGCTACTCATGGATAAGCGAGTTCGTAATATACACACCCTTTTGATATAGAAATTTGTGGAAAATATTTTTACTTCATTGATGTCAAACACACCCTTAATTAGTTGTATTACTACTAAATAAGTCAGTTACAAATTTTAAATTGAACACGTTACCTGCCAGCTGAATGCTTATAGTTATTCCAACAAAATGATGTCCACTTCTAGCAAAAGGATTCAGTGGTCCTTCTAAAATGTTCAATTATATTTTTAGATTTCGAGCAAAAAGCTAAGTAGAAAAGGAAATTTTTTTCAGACAGAATGCACGTATTAAAGTAATTAGTAAACGATATATTTCACATAAAATTTATCACGTAGCTGCAATTTATTCACATATATTTCTATTTTAATTTATCACTTAATTACTATGATAAAGTATGATTTTGTGTATGCACTGAAACACGTTAAAAAAGGTTGTCCCATGTTTTAGCAAAAATGATCAGATCTGAATCCAAGCCACATTTTGTCCTAAAAAGTTTTACTCATTTTCAAACTAAATTTGTCTGTGTAGCTTTGTATCCTGATTAAGAAGAAATTTTTTAATATGAGTGAGACCCACCCAACAATACTTGTGTGAAGGTTTTTTGCTTTTGACATGTATTCTTGTGGGATCGTCATGTCAGCAAATGTTCCTCCCCTCATTTGTTCACATTTTCTTCCATTTCTTTTTATATTTCTTTTATTTTTTTCTAGTACTTTCTCTTTATTTTATATTTGAATCTTTTCTCTCACTTATATTTTTAACTCTTATGTTAAGAGTTGTTTAGCCATGAAAAGTGTAAATATTTTTTTAAAAAAATATTTTAAAGTAACTAAATAATATTTTAAAATTAAAATTATGTTTGATCATAAATATGAATTGTACGTGTTTTTGAAATTTTAGGAATAACTTAGAGTAAAAATAATTTTTGATATTTTTAAAATTTTAATTTTTTATGAAATATTTTCACAAAACCAGATGTGCAAAAATTGTGAACTTTCACCAAGGGATCGTTTGATAGAAGGGATAAGAAAAATAATTTTGGGATATGAGGTTAACTTTATCCCATGTTTGGTATAAGGTATTACTTAATCTCGAAATTACTTTATCCCGTTATTTGTACTAAAATGATTGGATTACTATCCCACAGGGAGGAAAGAATAAAATAATTTCATGAGATATCCTTACTTATTCCATCCAGTGTACCAAACGACCCCTAAAAGAGTTCAAAAAATAAAAAAATGTATGTTTGAAATTTGAATTTCGAACTTTAAAATAAATTTTGAACCTCCTAAGTCATTGATCCTACTCATATAATAAACTGCTTAGGGGGGAAAAAAAATTATATAGCTACAAAGTCATGGCCAGCCACTCTTTTTCATATTTCTGTTCTTTTTTGCAATTCTTTCATTTTTGTTCACTTTTTTTTAATCGAACAACTTCTAATTAATTATAACCAAATTCATATAAATTTTGTACTATTGTCAGGCCCGTCTCGTTGCTGCATATATTAGCAGAATTGATGTCTAGCTATATAGTGTTTTTTTTTTAAATCTCCTAAATAATATATTACTGTAGGATCAATGGTTTAGGAGGTCCAAATTCACTTTAAAGTTCTAAATTTAAATCTCAAGCATGCATATATATATATATATATATTCGAACTCTCCTTACTGAAAATCCTTAATTTTTTCATATATGATTTTGTGAAAATATTTTGAGAAAAAACATCAAAACCCCCTCGAACTTGTCGCCAAAACTTACTTTAGACCCTAAACTAACTGAGCAATTATTTACCCCCCTTAACAACTTTCAAGTGAATTAAATTCACCCCCTATGACTGATGTGGCAAAAAAAAAGCGAGTGAAACTTTTTGTTTTTTTAAAAGGGTCCACTTTATTATTATTATTATTATTATTATTATTATTATTATTATTATTATTATTATTATTATTATTATTATTATTATTATTATTATTATTATTATTATTATTATTATTATAGAAAAAGAAAAAAAAATCCTCTTTCTTCTTCACCCATCCTACCCGCCAACACCCCCATCCCACTCCTCCCTTCAACTGCCATATTTGCCACCACCATCACCATCACTCATTTCTTGAATTTGACAACAAAAAAATGAGATTTCTGTATTTGTTGTTGAATCTACAACAAAAAAATTTAAGTGCTAAAGTAATTGTTGATTTCTTGATTTGTAATTTCTTGATTTGTAATTGTTGTAGATTCAACACACGTGTATCAAAACCCCACTGATAGTCATCTTTGATTGTGTTTTTTTTTCAGGATAATTTGGTAAAATAAAATTGATACTGTAGAATTAATGAACTTATCTAAGTCTTGCATCTTTTTCTATGTTGGAAATGATTGGTTTGGATGTTTGGTTGTTGATTTTAGAGAATTGTGTGTTGATTTGATCGAATTTATCAGGTGGGTTGAGTTTTTTATCACTATTTTAAGGTATTTTTCAATGATGGTAATGGCGTTTTCCAGCGAAAATTCACCGAAAAATCTGACGTGCATGTGTTGTTGTGTGGGGGTGGACGGAGGTGGATGGGGGTGTGTGCAGGTGTGGCAGTATAGGGGGTGGACGGTGTGTGTGCAGGTGTGGGAGTGGACGGGAGGTGGGGGAAGGGAAGGAGGGGGGTGGTTATGAAGACGATGGAAAATGGGGGGTGGGGTATTTTTTTTAATTTAAAATATTTTATATATATTTAAAAATATGTAAATATATATATATATATATATATAATATCTATATATATTTTTATATTATATATATATATAAAAAATATTTAAAAAATACTTTATTTACGTGGCTCTGACGTGGCGCTGATGTGTCAGCGAGTGTGATGCACTTTCCGTTATGAGAGTGGTATTATATATTAAGGGGTGAAATTAATTCACTTTAAAGATATTAAGGGGGGTAAATAAATAGAATATTAGTTTAAGTGCTGAAGTAAGTTTTGGCGACAAGTTTGGGGGGGGGGGGGGGTTGATGTATTATCTCAAATATTTTTAAACAATTGAAATTTGAAAAATATCAAAAATTGCTTTTCTCTAATTTATTCCTAAAAATTCAAAACACCTCCAATTCATATTTATGATCAAACACAATTTTAATTTTGAAATATTATTTTTTACTTTGAAAATTTAAGAATATTTACACTTTTCATGGCTAAACACCCTTTAAAATAAGAGTTAAAAATACAAGTGAGAGAGAAAGATTGAAATATAAAATAAAATGACAATGTTAGAAAAAAAAAAAATGAAAGGAAATATGAGGAAATGAGGGGAGAGGAACATTTACTGAATCCCACAAAAACACATGTTAAAAGTAAAAAGACCTTCACACAACTATTGTTGGGTGAGTCTCATCCATATTAATATTTTTCGATTAAGAAAGGGGTTAAAAATATGACTTGTATGTATTTTCTCTGTTGCTTCAATTCACCAGCATTACAGTTTAAACGATTTAATTTCCTAAATTGTCATTGAACTTGTGCAAACATTCTATTAAAGTAATTTTTGTTTCTTTAGGAAAATGTTGTCATTAAATTATGTACAGTTTTTCAAAATAAGGTGAAACTAAAATATAGTTAAGGACATGTTTGGACAACCACGAGAAAATTGAAATTATATGCTATTAGACAGTTTGAAGTGACATGCAATATGAAATAACAAGTCAATACTACTAAAATAAATAAATTGAAACATAAAACAAAACATAAATTCAAAATTCAAGAAAAAAACATAATACTCTTATATAAAATTCCAATGAGTAAATATAATTCAAAAGAAAGAAAAACACAAAAGTCTATAATCTCATTCAACAATGAAATACTATTTTTATTCAAACACTAGAATAAAAATATTATAATGCGCTAAATGAAGAAAAAAAATACAAGTAATTATATTGAATCATAAGAAGTAAAGGTTGGAAAATGAGAAGAAAAGAGATGAAAGATAAATAATGTAAAAAAATAAATAAAAAAATTTAAAATAAAATTAAAATAAAAATTAAAAGAAATAAAATGTAACCTTGTAATTACATAAAGTAATTGCATCCAATTCCCAATTCCTAATTGAGAATTGAATTGTGTAATTACATCTAATTTCACTCCCTTTGTGGTTCTCCAAACATATTCTTAACAATTTCTTAGTTTCACCTTATACCGAAAAGATGTGCATAGTTCACTGACAATATTATCCTAAAAGAAATAAAAGTTACTTTAATGAAATGTTTACACAAATTCAATGACAATTTGGGGAATTAACTCCAGCTTAAATCATAAGGATCGTTTGGTTGGAAAAGAGTTATCCCGAGATAATTAATTTCGGAATTAGTTATCCCACCATATGTGTGTGATAACTTATTCCATTACTATGATGTAAATGCTGGAATAAATAATCTCCGTACTAACTAATACCTCATATCAAACATGAAATAAAATAATCCTTCATTTTATTTCGAAACTATTTATCCCTTTTACCTCACACCAAACAATCTCTAAGAGAAAAATATTTAATGCCCCCAAAGGGACTAAGAGCAAACATTGATAGAGCTTTTTTTTTTATCAAACGTTGAAGGGTAGGATTCAAACTAATAGCATGTTAGGCCAAGCTTTTGAGAGGTTAAGATTTTTTTATTTTTTTTCAAAAGTGCTTATTTTAAAAAGGTAGGATGTTTGATCAAGTTTTTAGAAGATAATAAGTGGAGTAGCAGAATTTTTTTTTCAGAAGGTGTAGATTTTTCCCATAATCAATTTTAAAAAAAATAAAAAATTTGAAGAAATATACACTTAAGACATACTTTTGAAAAGCTTAATCAAATTGCTTCTCAAAAATATTTTTTTAAAGCCAAATATAAACTGCTTCTCATCAGAAATTTTTTAAAAAACACATATTAAAGAAAAACTTCTTAAAATAAATTTATTTTGTAAGTTTAGCCGAACCAGTTATGAATCTCATCAGTATTAAATTTTGGTTTACTTCCACCCACTATTCTACTTGTGAGTGATATAATATGACTGATGATGTCGTAAGAAGCAAGAATAACTGCAGGCAAGCACAATAATCGTTTACTTTCACCCACTAAAGAACACCTATAATGCCTTAACACGAGCCTCCCTGCCGCCCCACATTATTTATATATATATATATAATTTATTAAAAGTGTGAAGAACCTTAGAAATATTGTTTGAATTTTTTATTCTTTATTAAAAAAATTTATTTTAGACAAAATCATCTTTTTATTATTTTTTTAATATTTAAGAGTTAAAAATTAATTAAATATATTTATGATAAAATCTCTTCTTATTAGAAGCCTTCAAAATTAATGACAACTAATATTTTTTTCATTAGTTTAAGAATTTTAAATCAATTAAATTTGATATTAAGAAGATTTGAAAAATCAAAAAATAAATATAAAAGCGTTAGAATAAGAAATATTTAAGAAGTATTAAATTTTTAAAAGTTTTAAGTACGTAATAAGAATGCAATCAATGATTTGTAAAGATTTCACTTTAAAAACAAGGAAATATCTTAAATATAAAAAATAAATCGTACCATAAATATGATTCAAATTGATGTGTTTCTCTTAGCCTCTGGCAACAAGGAAAGAGGTACCGCGTGAAAAACGCAAAAGTGATGAATCAACCACTTAAAACTTCTAGTGGTAATATATATATATGCGCTTACACTAAAATATATATTTATATTTATATTATTACTAGTTTAGTATACGTGCGTTGCACGTGTGTCTCGTGTCAAATAATAAAATTATATGTAAACATGTGCGAACTAAACTTTACCTGAGTCAGAATCTTTCGATTTTGATTAGTGACTTTCTTGAGATTTTCCTTTTAAGAGATGCACTCCGAAATTACATGAGAATCATATGAAGATGGGAGCTTACTTCTGGAGAAATTTAGTCTCATGCCCATCGAGATTATAGACAAGAGGACTCCAAAAATTTTATTTGCTCTGCAATTTTTAGACCTAATTTTTATATGGTAACGTATATTAACAATAATACACATGATGAGTTGAATATTTTAAGAGTCATATATTCTACGATTCATATATTTCATGTATTTTAGGACTCTTTATTTTCTCCATATTTATTTTATATTTTTTTCATATATTTTAGAAATTCTTAATTTAATAAAGGAAAAACGCGAAAAGACATTTTCGTCTATTGCAATATATTTTAATGAATGGCAAAAAATTCAAATCACTTTTCTAAGAATCTTCAGGCTTTTAATATATTATAGATATTAAAGTGTGAACGAACTTTGAAAAGTGACTTGAACTTTTTGCACTTCATTAAAAATCTCTGCAATAAATAAAATTATTTAATTTAAATAATCAAACATTACACTTGCAAGACACGTGCGGTTAACTAGTATTGTTGATAAAGCTTAGATATTTTCATAATTTAAACATATTTTTTTTTGGTAATTATAATTTAAACATATATAATGCTATGCATATTTTTCGTCACATTTTTATACCTGGCTAAGTACTAGTGGCATCTCGCTCGTGCTGAACCTTTAATATTTAGATTTTTTTATCTTAGTTTATGTGATATATTTATTTTTAATTTATCCAAAAAATATGTTATTTTTTTATCTTTAAAAGTAATTTATTTTTATAATTTTTATTTTATTTTTAATGAAATTCTTTACGATTATACAAAATCTAAAGTTTATTTATTTCACTAATTTCAAAAGCATTTCATTTTTCTTATTTCATGCTTAATCGAATGGTGTCACATAAATTGAAACAAAAAATAGTTTAGAAAATTAAAATTTAATTTCCCTATCGTTTGCGTATTTTATGCTTTGTTTATTTGTACCTAATAAAAATTAAAATTTATATTATTTAGATCTTAACTCATAGCTATTTACTTAATTTTTTTTTTGTTTGAATCTAATCTTTTAGATCTCAGTAGGTGTACTATTTCCATACTTCATTTTTTATACAAATATTACTATTACAAAGTGCTTCCTTCAACCACTTTTAATTTATTAATTTATATCTATTCTATCCTTGTAATTAAATATTATTTATTTTCTAATACTTAATAACTTATAATAACTAATTAGAATCAACATAATAAAGTTACTATAAGAAATACTTGCGAAAAAAAATAAGTGGACTCATATCATAGAATCCACTTAATATCATAGAATTTTTTATTTTTTTTCGTTTTGTGTCTATTTATAGAGGAATTAATATCATAGAATTTTATTTTATTTTTTAAAAAAGAAGACTTAAAAGTGAAAATTCATATTAGGAATAAAAAATGAACAAAACAAATTTTAATTCAACTATGAAAAAAAATCTTAAACATTTGATATTACCTACTAGAGGCTACAAGAAAACATAGTCAAATTTTAAGTTGTTTTATTCATAAGAGAGGTTCAATTTTCTATAGAAATGACCTGAAAAAAAATCATTTCTTCCGTTGACTGAATCGTAGAAGGCCATTACCTAAAAGACGACCTTAAAATACCAGTTGTCACTAGGTAGTATAGTGACACAAAATGGTACGGTGGACGAAACATTAAAGAAATTTTGAAAGAGCGACAAGGGAGAAAAAGTGCTGATTCTCATTGATATACATATGGCGAAAGACAGACATTCATTATATACAAGTTACAATTGTGGTTAAGTAAAAACTTGAAAGCAGTTACACTCAACCACCGGCTGCATTTGCTAGCCGGGGTGGCCCTGGGAAAGAAATACTCATACTTGGTGTAGTAAATTTACATTTACCAATAACTTCTTCTTTTAATTTTTTTAAAAAAGACTTGAATTGTTAGCTAGTGTCACAAAAATTTCCATCCATCTGGTTTTGTACTGCTTTGATAGCAGCAACTCTAGCAGCAGTGGCAGCTCTATTTGCAGCCATGACTGCTTTTTTCACTAGTTCATCTACCCTCCCAAGTTTAATTGCATTCTCTGCTGCCCTCCTAGCAGCCTGCAGAAAGATCAGAAAGAGAGATAAGACATTGACTATTCAAACATTGAGCAGTATAGCATATGCATCAACAGAAAAGGAAGGTAAATGTATTAAATGAGAAATAAATGTCAACAAAACTAGTACTTGGTTTTTACCTGAACAGCTCGAAGGACAGCTACAGTTAGTGGGGGCGATGGAATTTTCAAATTGCCAGAGTCCCATTCCCCACACCTTGTGTCACCATTTCTAAATGTATACATTCCGTAACCTTGCTTGCGACCTTCATGCCATGACCCTTCATAGCAATGCCCGTTGGCGAAATGATACACACCAAATCCATGAATCTTGTCTCCAAAATATTCTCCCGCATACCGATCCCCGTTCCTGCAAAAACATTTGCTTAACCTTACTATCTATAACTCCAAAAAACAAAGCTCAACTAGGTAGATAACAAGACAAATCATGGATAGATGCTGCATTTCAAGAAAGGGGAAAAATAATCAGCTTCTTCTATTTTCTCTTGAAGCCCTTCCTCAAATTCTGTGTGTGCCCGATATAACAAATTTTCTAGCTGAGTGGAAGAATTGGGTTAGCCAAACAACAATGCTGATAATAGGAAGACAAAATACAATAACATACAGTGGGTGACTTCATCCTACAATACTGTGTTCTGTTTACCTGATCCACCACTAACAAACAACAATAAACAGTCCCAAAATAGTAAGCAAGAACTAAAAATAAAACATCCAAGAATTACAGCTAGCACCAGCCATATGCCCATATCACAAATAACAAAAGCTAAATAACGTAAAAAAAACTTCAACCAAGATTTTAAATTTACACACAAAGAAATCAAGATTCCAGCCATGGGACAACAGGAAACTTTACAGATTTGATGAAAGTTTTTTTTTTTAACCTGAAATGGTAACAGCCAAGGCCATGTTTGACCGCACATTTAAATTCACCAATGTAACAGCTACCATCAGAGCAAGATTGAGAACCAACACCATGGCTCTGACCATTACACCATTGACCAGCATAGGTATCTCCTGTATAGAACTTGTAAACACCATAACCATGTCTCAATCCTTGCCTATATTGCCCTCTATATTTGCTACCTCTAGCCCAACTCTCTATCCCACATCCATCATACTTTCCATCAACCCAATCACCTTCATATCTTCCATTCACAAAATAGTTGTAAACTCCACTACCATTGCATCTTCCTTTGTGATATTCACCTTCATAGATATCCCCATTGCTGTAAACCTCAACTCCTTCCTTCACAACCCGGTTCTCTTTCTCTGACTTTCCCAGTTCTTTATGCCCCAATTTAGTTTCCCCAATGAACCACTGAACTGGTTTCGATTGGTTTCTGTGAAACCCAAGACGTTTACCATAATCATCAAACAAGTTCCTGAACACATTGTATCTATGGTGAATTGAATGTTTTTTTTTTCCAGCAAAAAATAACAGAACCGCTACGAAAACCAGAGCTAACAGGAGATTCTCCGAAGTGGGTATATTATCCCTGTTAAAGAAAACGAAAAGGGTGTACATAGAAACCACTAAAACTACCAGAAACGGAGCCATCCTCACCGGAGACGATTTAAACGAATCCCGACGAACCGGGATCGAACCGGGTTTATGTGGCTTCTGCTCTTCAATGTCCGGTTCTTGGCCAACTCCGAATTCGTTAATCGAAGAAAAGCTGTGAATTGACGAACGAATAGTTGGAGATGAACGTAGAAGTGAAGACTGTGTCCTCGTTAACTTCGCCTGGCTTTTCTGACCCTCCATTTTTTTCACTACCTAAACTCTCAGCCGTTGATTCAATCTTTATTATCTTTATCAAGCTTTTCTCCTCTTCACTCCCCCTTTTAATATTTTCAACTCCAACGCCGGCTTCATTTCTCAGGCGAGTGAGGGGTGCGCAGGAAAAGTGGCGAACTAAGTGCGCAGGGTAAAGCAGTTTCTTTTTTTTTTTCTTGGAAGAAGTGTGTATAATTTGAGAGATGAACAGGAAGAGATGAGAGTGGACCGGGTTTTATTTGAGATTGTGGAGGCACTTGGATTTAACGTGGAGCGTCCATTTTTATTTCCAACGGTTGGATTATAAGGAGCGATTTTAGCCGTTGGATGAAGTTGTTTTCTTGGAGAAGTTCCCGGTTTCGACGGGCAAGGTTTGGTCGTGGGATCTAGATTCCATATTTTTCCGCTTTATTCACTGTCGCAGCCCGGCACGTGCCTCACTCTGCAACTTTCCAGTTTCAATTTTGAGCTTAATTTTTAAATTTAAATTTTTAAAAAATACTAAGTATTTTGTAGTACTTTTTATTTATATACTAGTTTATAGTTTATGTACTTGTATTCATTTATTCAATTAATCTAAATTTATGTAACTTTTTATTAGAAAGTTCAAAATACAAAGAATTAAACAGATGACTATTAGAAGGTGGTTTGATATTTATCGTATATATATTAAAAATATAATTAATATATGCTCTATTTATTTCATTTTACTTGTTTCATGTTGATTTTGACACTTCTTTTAAAAAATATTTACTAAGTATTTATTTCAGTAAACTAATCTTATAGATTAAGTTTTGAAAATCAGAATTTGACTGGTAATAATTTATAAAGTCATCATATAATAGGAATAATATTGAAATAACATGATAAATTTCTCTTAATTCCATAAATTTGATAAATAAATTAAAATAATTATTTTAAGTAAAGAGGTTAAGTAAAATGAGACGAATGAAGTATAATAAATAATATATTTTTTAATCAAAAGAGTTCAAATGAACCCTCAAACCGTTGGTCACATAGATCTCATTTAAAAGAAACACTTTATATCTGAACTAATTCATTTTAAAATTTTAAAAAAATTAAATAGATTTCATTCATTTTATTGCACAGTAACTATTTTTTTTTAAATGATACTCCGTATGATTTGGATCTGCGTGACGCTAAGACAACTTTATGGTATAAGACTTTTTAAATGGTCATATGTACTGTTCTCTGATTTGTGTCTTAAAACAAAAATTTGGACAAGAGTCTTGCTGTCTTGGGTCAGGAAAAGCCTATGGAATTGGTCTCCAATGAGGACAGATTCAAGAATTGAGTTAATTATAAATTCTTCTGATCATATATATATTTTAGATGCAAAATAATCATAAGATTTGTGCTAGGAAGGATACAAGAACGGGTTAGTCAAAATATGATTCTGCTCTTAATATAACTAAGAAAAGTTTCTTCCTTTACAAGGCTAAATATGTATAAAAACACATTACTACATTACTATAAGCTAAAAAGTTGAGCTATATCAAACATGTACAGAGAAATTATACTTCTTCCATTTAAAAAAAAATGATCTACTTTTCTTTTTAGTTCGTTTAAAAAAATGATCCCTTTACTCTTTTGACAATACTTTAATTTCAATTTTTCACATAGCATGTTTAGGACCACAAGATTAAAGGACATTTTGATACATTTGACACAATTTTAATTTAAAGTCACAAGATTCAAAAAATTTCTTTATTTTCTTAAATTTTGTATCAAGTCAAAGTAAATTATTTTTTTTTAAATGAATGCTTAAATAATTTTTATTACTACAAGATTGAGACATGGATAAATTGAAGAATAAATTTAAGCTGAAAACCAGGGTACCTAACGATGTGCAAGGACAATGCTTTTTGAATTTTGAGGCAGAAATTGAGCTATATACAATATTCTAACGTATTACTTCCTCCGTTTTGGAATAAGTGAATTGTTGGAGTATTTATTGGTGTTTCAAAATAAGTGAATCATTGAATTCTTTTTCAAATTTACTCTTATGATTTGACAATCAATTAACTCTTAAAAATGTCTTACAAGGTTAACTTTTTTTTTTGGGGTAAAAATAGAAAGTGTTAAATTTATGTATTTAACGCTTTTTTCTTAATTTATATATCAAAATCCAACAATTCATTTATTATGAAATGGAGGGAGTATAAGTTAAAATTTATAGGAGCCGTTTGGTTGGGAATGTAGTTATGTTAGATAAGTTATAACTGGAGTATTGAGTTTTGCTAATCTATCTAATGTTTTTAAATTTGTCTTTATACTCCCTCCGTTTAAAAAAGAATGATTTACTTTGATTTGATATAAAATTTAAAATAATGAAGAGAATTTTTGAATCTTGTGATCTTAAATTAAAGTTGTGTTAAATGTATCAAAATATTCTTTAATCTTATGATCCTAAACATGTCATGTGAAAAGTTGAAATTAAAGTGTTGCAAAAAATAAAAAAAGTCATTTTTTTAAAACGGACTAAAAGAAAAAGTAGATCATTCTTTTTTAAACGAGAAGAGTAAGTTTTTATTTCAATTTTTTTTTTTTTTTGGTATATTTGTACATACCTCCTCAAGATTATGATGAAATATTCATATGTTTTATTCTTTTCAAACATCACTTCTGGGATTTCATTTGATGGTGGTGTTAGTTGGTATTTTTGTAGATTAAGTTAAAAGAATGTATTGAAAAGCTGAAGAAAAAGCAACATACTTTAGGGATTCAATCTGTTGCCCCTCTTTCCGATCTCTTCCGTCAAAATGACAATTCACGATAATCTTCTTCCCATACTTGAATTTCACGGCACATTGTGCTTATGAATGGGAAACCGTTAAATCATACTTCCTCGTAATAAATGAATTGTTAAATTTTGATACACAGATCAAGAAAAAAGCATTAAAGACATAAATTTAATACAACTTTTTATTTTTATCCCAAAAAAAAAAGTTAACCTTGTAATACCTTTTCAAAAGTTAATTAGTTGTCAAATCATAAGGGTAAATTTGAAAAAAATTCAAGGATTCACTTATTTTGAAACATCAATAAATATTCTAACAATTCACTTATTTCAAAACAGAGAGAGTACTACTTTCTTCTTCATTTTTATTTATCCTATATCTACTTGACATATTTTTTAAAGAGTAATAATAACATGATAATTTTATTGTATCAATTTTTTAATACTAATAAATTTAATGTTTTGAAGACTACATTAGGAAATGATATAGTTAATAATAATAAATTAGGAACAAAATGATTTTATCCCTTGATTTTCTAAACTTGACAATTAAAAGTGAATATTTATTTTTATACAGTGAACAAAAACAAATAAATAGACAGAGTATTTGAGATCCTAAAAAAATTCTTATAACAGAAGAGGAAAAAATAATTTATTAGGGCTTAGGTGAACGCATTCTCTTTTTATTTTAGTTGCTTAGATTTATTGTGGAATCTTCCTCCCTTCTTCCTTTTTCTTTCCTCGAAAGATTTTTCACTAATTTGGAGATGATGCCACGATCCGAAATAGAGATCGTAATGACATCTGTCACACCTTTCGGTAAAGGTAAGTCTATCCCAATTCAAACTCAATAATCAAATAAACAGAAGAAGAAAAAGAAGAATGGAGTAAATCCCAAAATATTTAAAGATGAAATCATAATTTCAAAGATACATCCAAATGTAATTGTCAATAATATAAGCCTCTAAATACAGAATAGTATCAATAAACTACAGTATTTTAAATATGGATAAAGCATAAGATAAATAAAGAGAGATTCGGGTAAGCTCAATGAAACGTCAATCACTACCTCGATCTCACAACATCAATACTGAAAAGTACTTTACGATCTACTACTCGAACCATCACCTGCACAGGGTGTAGAAAATAAGAAAAAAGAAAAAGAAGCAAGGGTGAGTATGAAACACGTGTACTCAACAAGCAACATCGATAATCGACCCTAATCCTAAGTGATGGCGAGAACTACCAACCTAACTACCCCGAGGTTATCCTCGATCTACCACCGATAAATACATCACTTCATCCCAACAAGGTATCTCAATTCAACAATCATTGATATATCAATATATGCAAGATAGGCAAAGTAATTCAGGTGAGTCAACACTAGTCATTTCATAATCAACAAGTAAAGAAAGTCATTTATGATGAAGACTCACTAACACAATGTATCAAGCCCAGGCAATATGTTCAATCAATAATCTGAAATACAATAGCAAGAGTGTATAATCATGTGTATATCATGCTACTAATAGGTGCAACTCTACAAATCTCACTAATCAAGCCATAGCCATATCCTGCGTATTATAATATCTCAACTCCCAAATCAATCAAGAAGTAGTATAATATGATGTAATGTAATGCGATGAATACAGAAAATACAATATCACAAATAAGGTCCAATCACAGTAATTCAATATAAAAGTAAATACTCAACACAATATCACACATATCAAGGATATGCGATGCAATGCAATGTAATGATGAAGATAGAATGATGAGTATAAGTCGTCGCATGACTTTCGTATACTATTTCCAAGCCTCAACGCTTCGGATAAGACCGATAAGGATTCATGATCCATATACTTTCACAATCTCAATCTCATACCTTAATTCACCTCCCGGCTAATGTTCAAGGATGAAGAATTTTATAAAGTGTCTCATTCACCTCTACGATTAATATTCACGGATTAAGAATTTTATAAAGCGTCCCATTCACCCCTCCGGCTAATGTTCACGAATCAAAATTTTTATAAAGTGTCACATTTACCTCTTCGTCTAATATTCACAGATTAAGAAGTTTATAAAGTGTTTCTCATTGGTACCAATTTCTATGAATATGGATGAATGAGGTGAAGATTCATGCTCATAACCAAGTTAATATGAAGATAATGAATTAATTCAATAATGATATAAATAGGCTCAAATCTTTTAAATATGATAAGAGTTCATGATATGAGCGTTCCTCTGCACTACTAAAGTGAATAGTCATGAAGACATCAATAATATCATCTCAAAAACTCCTCTTCCAGGTATTTCTATTATGAAAAAGAAAAGTAGTATTAAAAAGGCCTATAATGTCAATTCAAACTTCTGCACTAACAACACAACAATGATAACGAAATTTAATGCATAAATAAGGCCTTCATATGCCAAATAGTGCCACCACTTAGGCATCACCACAATTTCATTCTCTCAAGTTAACAACAATATGCAAATAATCCCTCACACAGTCATAAGATAATAATAATAATAATAGTACAAAATATTATATATAAAAACTTATCCAAACCTAACTTATTCTGCATAATAACTCTTCTTTTTAAAGATGATATCCTTAGTCTAAATAACTAAAAGGAGAACTATGCTAGTTAAAAAAATGCCATAATGAGAAATGCTAAACCCCGATATCCCAACTTAACTAATACAAGTTCATTTATACTCTAAGTATATCTAAGCCCCAATGATACAAGTATGATCATGATCATGACACTTTTGAGTATTTTTGAAGACTAGTCACTAAAGGGTTCTTTTGTCATTTCTCTATTATTTGTAATGTTGTATAAATAGAACCTTGTAGGGTTTATTTTCTTAGTTTATGCTTGATATTAAAGACACTACTCTTGTGAGAGAGAGTTCTCAAAACTGAAATTAGGGCATAGCATAAGGGTGGATTCTCTTGTGTGTTGCAAAGCTTGAGACTTTGGTGCTTTGAGAGGTGGATGCCCCTCTTGTGTCATTATAAGAGTTAGGTGTTTGTTGTATGAAGTGTTAAAGGTCCAAGAGTGAATATGCTCTTGGGTTGTTAAGACTACATCAACACTTGTCTAACTATCTATCTTTGTTTCTTGTCCTAATCTTGTAGTTTGTGTTGTTGTTGTTCAAGCCGTTTGGTTATTTTGGTTGTAACATTGTTGTTATTCATTTTTATTGTCATAATATAGTTTGGTTTGCTGCTGGAAATTAGGTGTTAAACACCTCATTACATGGTGTTCTTGTTGTGTTCTTGAATCCGAGAGGGGTCACCAAAAGAGGTCCATCGTTCCTTGAACTAGTGGAATGTTTTGGTGTTTTTTTTCTTGTGTTCTTGGGATGTCTTGTATCATTTGGTATCAAATCAAGGTTTGATTTTGTTCCAACAAAATCAATCTTGGGATTGTTATCTTGAAAATAAAAAAAAAAGTGAAAAGAAAGAAAAAGAAAAAAAGTTATTGTTCACATTTTTAGGGTCTTTCAAAAAAACTTGATTTTTGTGTGTTATGTGTGTTTCTAGTGTTATATCCTTGTTCCTAACACTATTAGAGTCTAGAAATTGAAAATCCCAACAAAAAAAAAGTGTCAAAATCGAAAATCCCCCCCCCCAAAAAAACTAAACCCGTTTTTGACCCTAGGTCAAATTTTGAGTGTTTGATTTTGTGTTTTTCTTGTGTTTTTAGTGTCAGATTTGTGTTCTCTAACACTATAGGAGTATAGGGTTAGAATTTGATCTAAATTGGAGGTTATTTGAGCCATCCACCACTGTTAAGCTTGAGTTTGAAGAAACCTGAAGGTAGGATCTCATTGTGGGAGGTTGTTTTGAACTCACGTGTGTTTTGTTTTATATAATTTGTATTATATTATTGTATATGGCGTTGTGAACTGATTGGGTGTCTTGTTGGACCGTAACTTGAAGGGTTATTTTTGGTATAACCACAATGGAACCCGAGGCTTCAAATGCTCAAACAATGGATAATAATGCCATCAATCTTATTTCGGCTCGCCTTGAAACTATGTCCCGAGATGTGGCTAGGTTGAATGTGGGTCTTGAGAAATTAGATACGGATGTGGCATCAATAAGTGGGAAATTAGAACGTGTGGAAAGCCAAAGGAGTCGACCTTCCACACCTCAAAATAATTCCCCAACTAATACTCACGGGACCATGCACCAAATGCTATATCCACTAATTGCCACAAATCCAACCAATCTCTACTCCCGAAGCCAAGAACAAGATAGACCAAACCATCCTCCACTCCACCAAGTCCAACAAGAAGATCTTAGAACCCAAATACCACCACCAAACCCGAACTTTCTCATCCAAACTCCACTTGACCAAAAACCTCACTATCCAAATCCAATACCGCCACTACAAGCTTCACTTAACCCAAATAGACCCATCCATGTTGACGGCTATGGTAGGGGAGAACAACATGGTGGTTATGGGACGTATGATGATATTTACTTGAGGGAAGAAAGAATGAGGGGTAGACATGGGGAGTTAGACCGAGAGGTGAGATATGACCATCCAAACCGAGATGTAGGTCTCAATTCCATCAAAGTGAGCCTTCCTATTTTCAAAGGTGAGAGTGATCCTGAAGCCTACCATGCATGGGAGTCGCCTTGTGACAAGATCTTCCAACTTAATAATCTCACCGAAGAAAAGAAAAGTTGCTATGCTATAGCTCACTTCGAAGGGTATGCTAATACATGGTGGGAGTATGTTTAACGGTTTGGGAATGCGATGATTGGGGGACAACCTCCTCCTTGGTTTCGATTGAAGAACCTTATGCGGCAACGGTACTTGCCCGAGACTTATAGACATGAGCTTCTTTCCAAATTGTATAATTTGAGGCAAGGGAGCAAGAGTGTCATGGCTTACTACGATGAATTTCAACAATTGATGTTGAAACTTGACCACCGAGGCGAGCAAGTAAGTCATGACATTGTGCGCTTCAAGGTTGGGTTAAATAAGGACATTTCCACTCGCATGATGCTTCAAAAATTTGACACCATAGATGGCATCTTCCACGCAGCTTTAGAGGTTGAGAGGGATCTCAAAGAGAACTCATTCACGGCTACCCAACCCGAGGCCACTAAGGTTTTCCAAAAACATCATCCAAGGTATGAAGGTAAATTGAATTCTACTTCCAATCCCAAGGGGTTTCAATGCTTCAAGTGTCAAGGGTGGGGTCACAAGGCTAGTGAGTGACCAAACCGATGGAATATGATCCTAAGGGGGGTAGATTATACTATCTTGGAGAAGAGGTGGGCATTGAATCGGTTAAGAATGATGACAAACCGCAAGATGGAGAGCAAAAAGAAGCCGAAGTACAAAAGAAAGAGTATGGAGAAGATGTGTGGCTGGAAGAAAGAGATTGTGAAGTGCCTTTGTAAAAGAGGTGAGCCCGTGAATTTGTGGTCAAATTCCTCTGAAGATGGAGAGGATGATACAAGTATGATCATGATCATGACACTTTTGAGTATTTTTGAAGACTAGTCACTAAAAGGCTCTTTTGTCATTTCTCTATTATTTGTAATGTTGTATAAATAGAACCTTGTAGGGTTTATTTTCTTAGTTTATGCTTGATATTTAAGACACTACTCTTGTGAGAGAGAGTTCTCAAAACTGAAATTAGGGCATAGCATAAGGGTGGATTCTCTTGTGTGTTGTAAAGCTTGAGACTTTGGTGCTTTGAGAGATGGATGCCCCCCTTGTGTCATTGTAAGAGTTAGGTGTTTGTTGTATGAAGTGTTAAAGGTACAAGAGTGAATATGCTCTTGGGTTGTTAAGACTACATCAACACTTGTCTAACTATCTATCTTTGTTTCTTGTCCTAATCTTATAGTTTGTGTTGTTGTTGTTCAAGCCGTTTGGTTATTGTGGTTGTAATATTGTTGTTATTCATTTTTATTTTCATAATATAGTTTGGTTTGCTGCTGGAAATTAGGTGTTAAACACCTCATTACATGGTGTTCTTGTTGTGTTCTTGAATCCGAGAGGGGTCACCAAAAGAGGTCAATAGTTCCTTGAACTAATGGACTATTTTGGTGTTTGTTTTCTTGTGTTCTTGGGATGTCTTGTATCACCCAATCATTCCATCAAAATAACAATAATAACACAATTATCTCCTAAAAGGTCACTAAGTCCCAATTCTCACAATAAAGTCCACTAAGCGCGATTCAAGTTCTAAAATAGGTATCCATTATATATTGATTGGCTTTTATTTTATTATTATTTTTGTGATCTTAAGGTTAGGTTAAGAGGGTGATATCCTATCCATGGTGGTCTTGGAATACCTGTCACGACTTGTCCTGATTCGGGTCATGACAATTCTGATTTCACAACCCATATAGTCAAAATCATGCAGGATTTCTAACTCTAAGAAATTCACCGAAAAGTGAATAAAATATTTATTCTGACAATAGAACAACATCACATGTAAAAGACGTGGGGACTTATAGGCTCATTTTAAAAGATGATTTTCAATTAGATTTATAAAATACTTTTTATGTTCCATCATATTCTAGGAATTTAATTTCACTTTCTAGACTATCAATAACTGGTTATGATTTTAATTTTCATTTGTCTACAATGAAACTGTTAAAAGGCAATAAAGTTATTTATTTTAAAAGATTGTATTGAAAGTGATTTAAATTTGAGCTACCCCTACGACTGAATGTGATGTCATAACTCTACATGATAAATAAATTGGTGCTAAGAGATGTATTATCAATGAAAACTCAACAAGTCTTTGGAATAAGAGATTGGGACATATCTCTATTGAAAGAATCAAAAGGTTAGTTAATGATGGAGTTCTTGGAGATCTTAATTTTTCTGACTTTGAGACTTGTGTGGACTTTATAAAGGGTAAGTAGACCAACAAATTCAGTAAAGGTGTCGAAAGGAGTTCTCAATTGGTTGAGATCATACATACAAATATTTGTAGACCTTTTCCTACCCTTTGATTGAATGGTGAGAAATATTTTATCTCATTTATTGATGATTATTCAAGATATATATATATATATATATATAAATATATATATATATATATATATATATATATATAAATATATATATAGTTTAATAAATCAGAAGCACTTGATACTTTTAAAGTTTAAAATAGAAGTAAAGAAATAATTGGAGCTTAAATCAAAATTTTAAGATTTGATAGGGATGAAAAATATTATGGCAGGTACACAGAAAAAGGACAAGATAAAGATCCATCCGGTGAGTTTCTTGAAAAATAAGATATAATTGCCCAATATATCACGCCAGAAACACCACAACAAAATGGTGTGGTACAAAGAAGGAACCAAACATTAATGGATATAGTAAAAAGCATAATTAGCAGATCAAGTTTATCTTTATCCTTATGGAGTGAAGCCTTACAAACTGTTGTGTATATTTTAAATAGGGTTCCATCCAAGGTTGTTCCTAAGACACCTTTTGAATTATTTAAAGGATGAAAACTTAGTTTTAGCCACTTAGACGTTTGGGAATGTCCAACTGAGACGGGGATATATACTCCATATTTTTAAAAAAATAGATGAACAAACAATAAGCTATTTCTTTATAGGCTATTTGGTTAACTCTAAAGGATTTAAATTTTATTGTTCTTCTCATTCTCCTAAAATTATTGAGGTTGAAAATGCTAAATTTCTTAAGGAACAAGAAGTAAGTGGGAGTGGTTCAACTCAAGTGATGGAACTAAAAGAGATAAGGAAACTACTTATGGTACCTTTATATATTGAAAACTTGAATGCAAATCGGTTAAATTGTCATGAATTATTTGAAGAGAAACAAGTTCGATAGCCACCACCACTTGATGAGTCACATAAAGAACAACCCATTTTACATGAACCCATTATCGAAGGAACACCCAAACAAGTAGAAGTAAGAAGATCCTCAAGAGCTCCTAGATCGGCAATTTCTAGTAACTATGTTGTATATCGTCAATAGTCTGATTATGATATTATACTAAAAGATGATCCATGTTTTTCTTCACAAGCCATGAGTGGAAAAACTCCACACTTCGATATGATGTCATGAAAGTAGAGATAAAATTTATGGCTAAAAATAAAATATATAATCTCGTTGAATTATCAAAAGAATTTTCTACTATAGGATCTAAATTGGCTTACAAAATCAAAAGAGACTCATCTAGTAATGTTGAATGATATAATGCTAGACTTGTAGCTGAGGGTTTCACTCAAAAAGAAGGTACTGGCTACCATAAAACATTCTCTCCTATATCAAAGAAGGATTCATTAAGAATAATCATGACATTAGTAGCTCATTTTTATTTAGAGCTACATCAAAAGAATATGAAAATGACTTTCCTGAATGGAGATTTTGAAAAGGAGGCATACATGCGTCAGCCTGAAGGATTTAGTGATAAGAATGAAAGTCATCTTATTTGCAAGTTGAATAAATTTATTTATTGACTAAAATAGATTTTCCGCCAATGGTATATTAAATTTCATAATGTTGTTTCTTTTATTTGAATTTATGGAGAACATCATTGATCAATGTATATACCTTAAGATCAGTGGGAGAAAATATATTTTGCTAGTCCTATATGTGGATGACATTTTACTTGCTAGTAATGATTTAGGGTTGTTGCATGCAATGAAACAGTTTCTTATCCAAAATTTTAAAATAAAGGATTTGGTTGAAGGCTCATATGTCATTGACATAAAGATTCACAAAGATAAATCTCAATGATTGCTTGAACTATCTCAAAGAGCCTACATTGAAAGAATCTTAGATAGATATGAAAAATTGTTCTCCTATAGTAGCACCTATTATTAAAGGTAACAAATTCTCATTGAATAAATGCCCACAAATGCATTGGAACAAGAGCAAATGAAAGACATTTCATATGATTCACTTATTGGGAGTCTTAGTATGCACAGGTCTGCACTAGACTTGATATTGCCTTTGTAGTAGAAATGCTTGACAGATATCAAAATAACCCTGATCTTGATCACTATAAAACTGGTAAAAGAGTTTTGAGATATTTACAAGGAACCAAGGATCATTACTAAAAAAAAATAAAAAAACGATCACAAAAAACCGAACACATATAATGGCCGAACAAAACCGACCACAAGTGGTCGTTTTTATATTTTAAAAAATCAAAATAATTATTTCAATAATTTTTATATTAATTATAATTTATTTTACAAAAAAAATAAAAAAAACGACCCCAAGTGGTCGATTTTTTTACAAAAAATTAATTGAAAAATATTTTTAACCTAGTAGTCGGTTTTTAATTTAAAAAAAAAGAAATACTTTTAAAAAAATTGACCACTTGGGGTTGATTTTTAATTAAAATAAAAAAATAATTTTAAAACAATTATGTTAAACATAATCTTTATATGTAATCAATTATTATATATATGTAATCAAATATATATATATATATATATATACATATATATATATATATATATATATATATATATATATTAGTTTCATTAAAAATAATTATATATATAATAAAATATATATATAATTTTTTAAAATTACACTGATCACACGTAGTCGATAATCAGTATAATAATAATAAAAATCAATCATTGTTAAATTTTTTGAAAAAATTACACTTAAAAATATATCAAATAAAATAAATAAATTACGTTAAACACAGAGGCGAGCTCAGGATTTGAATTTGACGGGTGCACCTTTATATTTAACATAGTAATTAATATTGTCAAAGTTCGACATGCAGTTCTTTGAAAATATATTAATTATATATAGTATTTTATAAGCAAACTTTTAATATTATTGAATATCATTAATTAGATTTAATATGAAAAAGTGTGTTATCCATCATACTTGAATTCAATGCACTTTTATATTTTAAATAATAATAAAAAGTTTTTGAAAAATATGAAATTCGAGAGATTTATTTGCTAGATGGTTGTACAGAAAACGTTTGGTTTAAACCTATCTCAAACTTTAAATTACTAATTTTTTAAATAAAAAACAAGTCTATGATCAAAAGATAAAAGAAATAAATATTTACCGTACAAAATGAGGAGAATATCTACATTTTGAAGTTGGAGGGGATATTTTGAAATAAAATAAAATAAAAAATACGTTAACAATGTCCACAATACACAAAAGAAAAAAAAGGGTAAAATAAATGATCACTAAGTAGATTTTTTTTTTTAATCAATTGATATATGTGTGTGTGTGTTTGCACTTAAAATTCCAAGTAGAAAACAACAAACAGATAGTGTATTTGGAAAAAGGAACAATAAAAAAATGGTGTTGTTGGGCTTCGAACCCAAGTCATCATGCAATAAAAAAAATACTTTAATTGGCATGTTCAACCATCTTGCCAATCAAGTCAATTATTTTTGGGGGTGCACAACATATATTTAACATAACTCCCTGATACATATATAGATATACAAACTATATATACAGAGTTTTTCTCAAGGCTAGCGGGTGCACGTGCACCCTCTACTGCCAAGGTAGGTCCGCCTCTGGTTAAACATAATCTTTATCTTTTACTTATGTTTCAATATATAAAATAAATATTTTCCTTCGTATATACGTTAAATGACGTTAAACATGCATAATATTTGTATAATAAATATGTGTGTATATATATATCATACCGTTGAGATAATGATATTATGTTACTATTTCAGTCATAATAATGTAATATATAACTGATAATTCATCAGAATATAATGAACGTGTTCTATTATAAGGTAATATACTTGTGGATGTGATATATATATATATATACACACACACACACACATTCAAGAGTTCATATATATAAATACATCACATTATATTATTGGATAATATACCTGTGTACGTATGTGATATATATAATACGTATTTAATTAGAATTTGATATAGTCGATAGTGTGTATATGTGTGTGTGTATATATATATATATATATATAGTGTATACATATTATACAGTGAAGGTATATTAATGACATAAGGTAATGTAATATATAATTCATCTGAGTATTTGTAAAATATGTTGTATATTATTATGGGGTAGTATAATCGTGTATTTGATGTTTATAGTACGTATGTGAAACCTTATAGACAATTGAATATATGTATATATACATATATCTCGTGTAGTGACGTATGTAGTAATCGAAAGCTAGATAACTGAATCTATATATCAAAATAGTTTTAATGATACATTGATATATATCATACTATTGAGGAAGTAGATATCCTATTTTGGATCAATGTAGACACGCGTATGTTGTTGAAGTTGTAATAACGTAAGAGTAGTATTACGAGGTATATATATATATATAATATTTTATTTAAAAGCTAATTAACCAAAAAATTATCGTAATTTGTAAACTTCATTGATATTATTATACGGTTGAGGAAATACACTACTCGTGTTAATGTGATGATAAAATAACTACTTATCTGATTTATATATGTACGAATTGTATTAAATTAATTGAATGTTGTCCCAGTACCATACACAGTGTATGTACTGTGTATTTATATATATACGAATTGTATTAAATTAATTGAATGTTGTTATAAATATTATCGAATTTATTAAACTTTTAAATTGTTAAAAAATAATTTTAATTTATTAACTTATTTTTGTAATTTATTAATTGTAATTTATTAAACTTTAATTTCAATTTTTTTTTAATTATTAGAAAACCGACCATATGTGGTCGGTTTTCAAAAATATTCTCAGAAAATCGACCACATGTGGTCGGTTTTCTGTAATTATTTTTGAAAATCAACCACATGTGGTCAGTTTTTTTAATAATTAAAAAAATATATATAAATCTTTAACCCAACCCGACCCGACCCGTAATACATAATAAAACACAAAATCACTCCAAAACCTCACCCATTTCCCGTCCTAAACAACAATCAAACTCCGAAAACCTCCAAATCTCACACTCTAACAATAAACTCCAAATCTCCATTGTTCTTTCTCTTTCAAGGAAATTTCTACTCCATCCTAACTTTCAATTTTGGCTTTAATCCATTTTAAAGGAACTATTCCATCCTAAGTTTTAATTTTGGGCAAGGTAACAATTAACTTTCATTAACTAAATTTAGCTTATTTTTGTATCCACAAACTCGTTTTTTACTATCTAGAAATGTTAAAGGTCTACATACAAATATCTTAGTGTTAATTTTGTCAAATGGTTGTGGTTTGAGTTCTAGGATTTGGATATTTATTTTATTTAGCTAGCTTTTAGATAATTTTTGGAATTTGACATTGAATTAGCTAATTCTAGGCTTGTTCCAACATTAATTTGATTTTGAATTACCTAAATTTCGGTTAGTCTTGACACTTATTTCTCCATTTTACTCATTATTTGTTTAATTTTCTTTTTTCGGTGGGTGGGGGGGGGGGAATCTTTTTCCTATTCCTTTAATAAATTGTTGTAATTATTTAAGCGAAAGAGTATTCTTTGTAATAATTTTACTAGTTGACAGATTTAGAATTTGATAAAAGGATTGCTTTGCTATTTTTTTCAGTGACCGCTTATCTCTTTCACTTTAATTTACGCCAAGCAAAGTTAAGTTGATTTGTCTTTATTTTCTTATAATTAAGTCTTGTTATTGTTCATATTGAAGTCTAGTGAAGCCGTGTGTGGCCTTGTTCGATTTACTAGCATTGTTGTTATCTTCTTGTTATTGTTCATATTGAAGTCTAGTGAAGCCGTGTGTCTCCTTGTTCGATTCACTAGCATTGTTGTTGACATCTTGTTGGTCTTGTTGTTGCTATTTTGGTGACTTAGTCACTTGAAAATGATTAAGTGTAGGGACTTTAAAGGAGATTTTTTTTAATGCGGTTTGGTTGGTCACTTAGTTACTTGAAAATGGTTAAGTGTATGGACTTTGAAGGGATTTTTTTTTAATGTTATTTGTTTGGTGACTTAGTCACTTGAAAATGGTTAAGTGTAGGGTCTTTGAAGGGGATTTTTTTTTTGAATGTGGTTTGGTTGGTGACTTAGTTACTTGAAAATGGTTAAGTGTAGGTACTTTGAAGGAGATTTTTTGTTTTCAATGTGGTTTGGTTGGTGACTTAGTCTCTTGAAAATGGTTCAATGTTGGAACTCTAAAGGGTATTTTTTTTTTGAATATGGTTTGGTTGGTGACTTAGTTACTTGAAAATGATTAAGTGTAGGGACTTTGAAGGAGATTTTTTATTTTCAATGTGGTTTGGCCGGTGACTTAGTCACTTGAAAATTGTTAAGTGTAGGGACTTTTAAGAGATTTTTTTGTTTTGAATGTGCTTTGGTAGGTGACTTAGTTGGTTGAAAATAGTTAAGTGTAGGAACTTTAAAGGAAATTTTTTTATTTTGAATGTGGTTTGGTAGGTGACTTAGTTGGTTGAAAATGGTTAAGTGTAGGGACTTTTAAGAGAATTTTTTTTTTTTGAATGTGCTTTGGTAGGTGACTTAGTTGCTTGAAAATGGTTAAGTGTACGGACTTTAAAGGGAAATTTTTTATTTTGAATGTTGTTTGGTAGGTGAATTAGTTGCTTGAAAATGATTAAGTGTAGGGACTTTAAAGATATTTTTTTTTGTATTGAATGTGCTTTGGTAGGTGACTTAGTTGGTTGAAAATGGTTAAGTGTAGGGACTTTAAAAGTGATTTTTTTTGTTTTGAATGTGCTTTGGTAGGTGACTTAGTTGCTTGAAAATGGTCAAGTGTAGGGACTTTTATGGGGATTTTTTTTATTTTGAATGTGGTTTGGTAGGTGAATTAGTTGCTTGAAAATGGTTAAGTGTAGGGACTTTAAAGGGGATTTTTTTGTTTTGAATGTGCTTTGGTAGGTGACTTAGTTGGTTGAAAATGGTTAAGTGTAGGGACTTTAAAGGGAAATTTTTTATTTTGAATGTGGTTTGGTAGGTGACTTAGTTGGTTGAAAATGGTTAAGTATAGGGACTTTTAAGGTTTTCTTTTTGTTTTGAATGTGGTTTGGTAGGTGACTTAGTTGCTTGAAAATGATTTAGTGTAGGGACTTTAAAGGAGAATTTTTTGTTTTGAAAGTGGTTTGGTTGGTGAATTAGTTGCTTGAAAATGGTTGAGTGTAGGGACTTTAAAGGAGATTTTTTTTGTTTTGAATGTGCTTTGGTAGGTGACTTAGTTGGTTGAAAATGGTTAAGTGTAGGGACTTTAAAAGTATTTTTTTTTTGTTTTGAATGTGCTTCGGTAGGTGACTTAGTTGCTTGAAAATGGTTAAGTGTAGGGACTTTTAAGGAGATTTTTTTTGTTTGAAATGTGGTTTGGTAGGTGAATTAGTTGTTTGAAAATAGTTAAATGTAGAGACTTTAAAGGGGATTTTTTTGTTTTGAATGTGCTTTGGTAGGTGACTTAGTTGGTTGAAAATGGTTAAGTGTAGGGACTTTAAAGGGAATTTTTTTGTTTTGAATGTGCTTTGGTAGGTGACTTAGTTGGTTGAAAATGGTTAAGTGTAGGGACTTGTAAGGAGATTTTTTTTGTTTGGAATGTGGTTTGGTAGGTGAGTTAATTGTTTGAAAATGGTTAAGTGTAGAGACTTTAAAGGCAATTTTTTTATTTTGAATGTTCTTTGGTAGGTGACTTAGTTGGTTGAAAATGGTTTAAGTGTAGGGACTTTAAAGGGGAATTTTTTCTTTTGAATGTGCTTTGGTACGTGACTTAGTTGGTTGAAAATGGTTAAGTGTAGGGACTTTCAAGGAGAATTTTTTGTTTCGAATGTGGTTTTGTTGGTGACTTAGTTGGTTGAAAATGGTTAAGTGTAGGGACTTTTAAGGGGATTTTTTTTTGTTTTGAATGTGGTTTGGCAGGTGAATTAGTTGCTTGAAAATGGTTAAGTGTAGGAACTTTTAAGGGGATTTTTTTGTTTTGAATGTGGTTTGGTAGGTGAATTAGTTGCTTGAAAATGATTAAGTGTAGGGACTTTAAAAGGGATTTTTTTGTTTTGAATGTGCTTTGGTAGTAGGTGAATTAGTTGCTTGAAAATGGTTAAGGTGACTTAATTGAATTTTGATGACTTGATCTAATTAGTTGAATCTGATTGATTGTGTAGATGAAACCTGATTATAGGCTGATATATCAACGGAATAATGATAATAGAATGGGTATTAGGGAGGAATTTGTTGAAGGTGTCAAATGATTTGTTGAACATGCTAACACACTTGATGTTTGGACACGTTTTGGGGTTATTCATTGTCTTTGGGTTAGATATGATGGTATAAATCTTGTAAGTGAAGAAGTTGTAAAAAAACATCTTTATAGAAAGGGGTTTCACGAGGAATTTTTAAGATTGCGTGGTATTCATGGTGATGTTGCGCAAAATAACTTTGTTGTTGGAGAAAGTAGTAGGTCTGCAGCGCATAATGAATATCAAGATACTAGGATGACAGAAATGGTGCACGATGCTTTTGGGATGCAACACGGGGCCGACTTTAGGAAAAATATCGAAGATGTTCCTAATAGCGAAGCGGAAAAATTCTATGAACAATTGCATGCTGCTAGTCATCTTTTGTTTGACGGGTGTTCGCACTCTCGTTTGTCTGTTTCTGTTAGATTATTAAGTATTAAGTCTGACTGAAATATTGTTGAAGGAGGAATAGACTCAATGATAGACCTAATTAAAGAGTTAGTTGACCCTGGCTTGGAGGTTCCTGATTCTTTCTATAAGGCAAAAAGATTTGTGTCAAAGTTACGTCTCTCTTCGGTTAGAATTGATTATTGTGAAAATGGCTATATGTTATACTTTAAGAAAGATGCTAACCTAGAGTCCTGTAATTTTTGTCAGCACCCTCGATATAAGTGTGGTTCAAGTGGAAATCAAATTGCTATTAAGGGGATGCATTATTTACCTCTAATACCAAGGTTGCAGAGGTTGTATGCTTCAAACAACCCAGTTCCTCATATGAGATGGCATAGTGAAAATAGAAGGCCCACTAGTGTTATGTGTCATCCATCAGATGGAGAGGCTTAGAAGTATTTTGATGCAACTTATCCAGATTTTGCAGCTGAGCCATGAAATATTCGTTTGGGATTATGTGTGGATGGCTTCTCTTTTTTTTTTCAGTTGGTGCTGCGCTATATTCATGTTGGCCTGTATTTATCACCCCTTGTAATCTTTCTCCTGAAATGCTGATGACTAATCCCTATATTTTCTGAATTGTGTTATTCCTGTCCCGCGTAATCCAAAAAGCGAAATAGATGTCTACTTGCAACCTTTGATTGATGAACTTCAAATTTTATGGCATGAGGGCGTTGAAACTTGGGACATCTCACTTAAACAAAATTTCAATATGCATGCATATCTAATGTGGATCGTTAATGATTTTCCTTCTTATGGAATATTGTTTGGGTGGATGACAACTGGAAAGCTGGCTTGTCCATACTGCATGGAAAAAACAAAATCTTTCAAATTGAGACATTGCAGGAAAAAATCATGGTTTGATTGTCATCGTTGTTTCTTGCCACCAGATTATGAATTTAGGAGACTAAAAAATGCATTCAGAAGGAATAGAAGGGAACATGATGGTCCACCTCCAAGGCTGTCTGGTCATGACGTCTGGAAAATAGTTCAGGATTTGCCTAAAGCCAGCGAGGAACGATTGTACAGGCTTGATGGATATGGCATTTCAGATAACTGAACTAAGAAAAGTATATTCTAGAGCCAGATAATTTACTTAGAAATAATGTTGATGTCATGCATATTGAGAAGAACTATTCTGACAACTTGTTCAACACAGTTATGGATGTCACTGGCAAAACAAAGGATAATCCTAAGGCCAGACTTGACTTACCAGAATATTGAAACCGCAGAGAATTACACTTACAGTAGGGTCCCAACAACAATGTTCTTAAGCTCAAGGCTAGTTTTATATTCAAGTTGGACCAAAAGAGTTAAATATGTGAGTGAGTTCAAAGTTTGAAGATACCCGATGGATATACCTTAAATTTGGGAAAGAGGGTTGACATGGCACAAGGAATTTTGCGTGGAATGAAAATCCATGATTGTCATATTTTCATGGAACAATTACTTCCAATTGCTTTTATTGGTTTACCTGAAAACATATGGAACCAATAACAGAGATCAGTTTGTTCTTCAAAGACTTATGTGCCTCCACATTAAAAGAAGAAAATCTGGCGCGAATGAAAAGTAATATTGTTGTTATCACCAACAAGCTGGAGAATATTTTCCCGCCATTGTTCTTCGATGTAATGGAACATCTTCCCATTCACCTTGTGCACGAAGCTTAGCTAGGCGGTCCAGTTCAAACTAGGTGGATGTATCCATTCGAACGGTAAGCATTTACAACATATTTAAATTCATACATATCTTTTTTAAATATAGTAAACATCTAACCTTAAGATTGTACAGGGCAGTTGAAAAAATTGAAAAGGGGTCCCAAAACAAACATATGGTGGAAGGCTCTATAGTTGAGGCATATCTTACAAGAGAAATTTTTCAATTTTGTTCATACTACTTTCGTGATGAAGTTGCTTGTTCAAGAAACTGACCGAATCGTCATCAGGACGATGTGAATGAGCGCCATTTGCAACCGATATCAATTTTCAATCAATCTGGTTGTAAGGCTAAAAAGACCATACCTCGCCGGCTCACTCCTACGGAGCGCAAATCAGCAACTTTGTATGTCTTGCTGAATTGCCCGAAAATTGAGCCCTTTCTGAAGTAAGGAGATTAAAATTTTAACATATCTTATTTGTTTACTCATTCCCTTAAAGAAACTAATTGTGTTTCGCATGTTGGATGTTCAGTTCATTTAAGACTCAATTCCACGAAAATCAAGTGTATGCATCCTTTGCAACATGGTTTAAAAATGAGGTTCGTAAGTGTATGAATATTTTTACAAAGTTTAAATATTTATATATTCCTTAACTAAAATATATATATGTTTAATATTTTTAGGTACACCATTCACCAAATGCAGCCACATACGATCAGCTCTTGAGAGATATTTCTTTGAGTCCAGTTGAATCTAATGTAATGTCCCAATACAAAGTAAATGGGTTAAAATTTTCCACCGAACAACACTCCAGAACAAGGAAAACAAACACTAGTAGTGTTTGGGTTAAGGGTGATGTTGATGTTGATTACTTTGACATAATACACGAGATCTTAGAACTGAAGTATGCTGGTTTCCCAATAAAAAAATTATCCTCTTTCGATGTAAGTGGTTTGATCCAAGCACAAGAGGTACAAGAGTATATAAGGAGCATAACATCATTGAAGTGAAACACAATAGGTCGTATCCTATTTATGAACCATTTGTTCTAGCGTAAACTGCTAAACAAGTGTATTATGATCCTTATCCGTTGCGTAATGAAAAGTCTGATTGGTGGGCTGTAATCAAAATAAAACCTATAGGCCAGGTGGAAGTTGAGAATGTGCTGGAGACTGTGTATCAAAATGAAATGCAGATTGATCACCAGCCAGTGGATGTTGAATTAGTGGGTGGTTTGAATCACCCGAAAAATATATTTGAAGAAGTTAATATTGTGGAAGAAGAGGCTGAGTGGGTAGGAGATGATGAAACCTCTGAAGAGGGTGAATGGTTTAGTGGAGAGTCTTTAGAAGAGGAGGATTAGTTGTGTAGGTTGTATTTATTATGTATTGATGTCTTTATGCTTTGTACTATATATTTACCTTTATGTTTCTTTTTTAATATTAATATGTAATATACTGTTTAAGATTGTTGTTTTTACATTTCCATGATTTATATAGTAATAAAAATATTCTTGTCTATATCTCGTGTTGTTGGAGCGATTTGAAATGTGAATTAGTAACTTGAAATTAGTTACTTGGAATGTTTTCTTATATATTCATTTTGTAGGAACTAACTACTTGTTAACTTAACATAATTTAGATGTCAGGCAGAGATGACAAGGGTAAGTGTAGAAGCTTGTAACGCCCCAAGAACCTATCCCGAGACGTCACATGGTGCTCAAGGCTACACGTGGCCTCAAGCTAACCCTCTAAGCCTGTCACCACTTTCAGAACTCATTATAACGCAAATCATGCTAAGATAAAGAGGAATAACCATGTCATGAACATACTGAAATACGAAGTAATACTGCCCTGTACAAACAAAATACTAAAATCTCTGTACATGTTGGTACACTAGTCTGACAAAACCTCTACTACATAGGACTGAGGAGCCATTGGGACAGATCCCCAACTGACTCGTACTAAACTGAAAGTAAATAACCATCTATTAACAAGACAGAATCGGAGACACAGGTCCTCGAACCATGAAGACTCACCAACCGCAGAAATGTAGATGAAGGTACTCAAAGATCACTGTCGCTGCTGAGACTGAGCACATTAACCTATATTATGAGGAAATATAGAGTGCAAAAGAGTATGAGAGTCAGTACTTGGGAATGTACTGAGTATGTGGGGGTGGATGCAACATTTTAAATAATATCATAAATGTATAAGAAAATCATGCATGCTGACAATAATAACTCTCTTCGCTTGAAATATCTAAAACACCATTTCCGGAAGTCATCAGTAATAAAATATGCTTCATAAATATCATAAATCATTTAACTCAACTCAAACTCTTTGACTCATGACTTAGAGTGACTCGGTAACTCATGGTACTTAGATCATTATGGACGTGGGAGTTTCTTATAACTGACATAACTACACCATGTGAGCCTCATGGAGTCTAGCGTTTTTCCCTCCTAAGGAGAGAACCCCACATTGGTGGGGGTGTCGTACTCTTGCCAGGGAGTACAACCTCAATCTCACTATCACAATCCCATACTCGGCCTCTGGCCCACAATAATCAACATCAATCCTACGATGGCACGTAGTTTTGGGGAAATACCACATTTCTCGTTCGGTGCTAAATACTCCTCCCAAACTCAGCTCAGAACGCGTTAGGAAATCCACCTTAATCAATATCAACTCATGGGTCTATTTTAAAGACCAAAACATAAATATATATCTCATCTGTAAATCATAAACATCTTGTGGATTCCTAACCCGACTCAACTCAACACAATCTTTCTCAACATCAAGTACATTTGTTTTTCAAATCATTTTCAAATATCAAACGCTTCAAGGAAACATCATAGGACTCATTCTTGACTTTCAATCTCAAATATCGATATATATTCAATAGTCAAATTTCTCATGGAAAGGCATAACTTATGACAATTGTCTTAAATCGCTTAGAAATCATCAATACGTAATGACAATATACAACTCATGGAATAAATTCTCAATTTAAGAAACATGATGGTGAGATAATCATAAATATCAAATTTATTCAACTCAAATCTCATAAATAAGAAATTTGAGTGTAAACCCACTTGCAAAATCATGTAAATGAATAATGGAAAGTAAATCTTTAGGCACAAGAACGAAATGAGTGTTCTTGTTCAAGCTCCACATACCTTGGATTATAATTTTGGAGGTGTAGAAACTTTTTTGGAACTTCTTTCTCACACTTTTAGATCAATATTCTTGATGCCCTTGACTTGGGGAACTTAATTCTCGAACAACTTGGAGAAATCCATGGAAGATCCTTGAATTTCTTGGAAGAAGATTGAATTTTTGGGTTTTGAAAGAAACCCTAATATCTAGAAGTTTCTTGGAAGAGGAAAGGAGAAAAATGAATGGCTATTCTATACTAGGATATATATATAAGACCATATGGGGCGGAAATGACCAAAATGCCCTTTTAAAAAAGCTAAAATTCACTGATCGGGGCCTGTGACGGTCGATCTGACGGTTCGTCAAGTCTCCTGACGGTCCACCAGATCGTCCGTCACTCGAGTGCCAAAACTGGAATGTTCTGCCTCGACGTTACAGTCGAAGTGACGGTCCATCAGGAAACTGACGGTTCACCAAGTCGTCCGTCACTCGAGGGCCAGAAACGAGACATTTTGTCTTGACCTGACTGACCCCTTGACGGTCCGTCAACTTTTTGATGGTCCACCATCTTGGCCGTCACATGGTGAACAGGAAGAAGGGTCACTGCCTTGGCTTGGCGGGACACTTGACGGTCCACCAAAGACCTGGCGGTCTGCCAGGTCGATCGTCAGACCTGGGCGATCCAATATCGCTGAGTAAAATGGCTATAACTCCCTCGTCCGAAGTCGGATTTCAATGAAATTGGTATTGATGGAAAGCTTATTCAATGATCTACATGAAAAAAGTAGAAATTAGAGAAATACAATATATTTTAAACATTAATCACTTTGGAAGTCATACATATCCACTCAAAAGACGGATTTAGGCTTAAGAAACGATCGGGGTATTACAATAAGGGAAAAGTTGATACTACGAAACCAAAAAAGAAAATAAAACCTCCGCCTTATAGACGAACGACATGTATTCATATATCTGAGGGTTGGTTTGTTGACGCGACAGCACGACCCTCATATTCTAGGTTGTCCGAGGATTCGATACCTACTCATACGCATGTGGGGCCACTTTATGGGTCTATACCGACTCATTCTGCTCCTATGACCATGCCACCACCAGCACAGTACTATAGGACGGCCACTGGCCCATCCAGACATCTACCATCATCGATACCCTCCTGCAGCAGTCACGTAGCTTCGCACAGTGATTGTGCTGGATCTATTGGGTTGTCGGATCTTCAGCTTGGAGGCACTCCATCTGGTGCTTCAGATCCGCCCACACCAGTGCATTCACCATCACTTACTAGGCAGCCAGGAGACAGATGATTTTGGGAGGATTTATCTTGTTCCATTTGCGAGAGGGTAAGATTTCTAAATATAATAACGTTATTTATTTTTTCATTAATATATTATTATGCTCTATGAAATTACTGTTTGATCTTGTGTTGTAGGTTTAGGCCGGATGCTGGAGTTAGACAAAAGGCGTGAATATGCATTTCTCGGCACTTCAACGGCTACTAGACCAGCTGGCAAAAGGTTCCAGAAATTGACAGGGACAGAATGTTTGAAGAATTTAAGGTAAGGATTTAACTTATCGACTACTTATTAACACTTTATTAGACCAAAAGATTGAATATTATATTTTTGTTGTAGAAATTTTACTGGTGGGATGATGCAAAAACATTTCTTATAAATAGAAACTTTTTCATAAGATGTAGACCCAGATTTAACGGTTTCTTGGATTATGCCCGATCCAAATTGGTAAAACCTAAGTGGATTTCTGAAGCCGCATGACAATAGTATCTTCACCATTGGAGTAGCGAAGATTACCAATTGTTGAGGAAAAATGGAAAGAAAGCTCGGACATCATCCAAGGGTGGCTCCCTACATACTGCGGGTGCCAGAAGTACTCTTGCTGTGCTGGAAAAAATAGTATGTAACTTTTACAGTTTAAATTATTTGTTTCTACTTAATTTTTTTTATTATTTGAACATTGATAATTTTTTCATAAGCAGGAAAAAGAAAAGAAGAGGAAAATACCATCTGATGAGCTATTCGAGGAGACTCATCTGAAAAAAAAGAACCCGACTGATGAAGATGTCTGGGTTGAAGCTCGTGCAAAATCTGTCCACGTAAGAAATAGATTTTAAATTTATGAATCTTTTTCTCAAAGTTGATATTATTCAATTATAACTACTTTAATATTTTTTGACTTTTAGTATTAACTTTACTTTGAATCTAGGACGAATATATGCGTCTTGTTGGTGAGTATCGTAGTAGTCAGCCTCCTGAAAGTCAGGGTGACCCAATACCCCAACATGTAGAGAAGAAATTATGGGCAAAATTTGTGGGTCCTGCAAATAGAGGCCATTTCTACAGATACCACAAAAGTTTTTTTGGCGATAATATTAGGTGTTCGTCCGGCGCTGCATACTCTAGCTCTTCAGTTGATAGAGAAATCATTGAAAGACTAGAAAATACGATTTTAAACTCACTGAAGAGCTTGCTGCATAGAGAGAGAGGTTTGCTGAATAGAGAGATAGGCAGAAGAAGACAGAGGAGACAACACCATCACAAATCAAGATGCTACAGCAGCAGTTTAGCCCTTTCATTCAGACTACGGGGTTTATTCCTCCGTGTCCTGGTGATGCAGTTCGGGTTGCAAAAGGTCTAGGCCCCATGGATGATTTCAGCACGGATGAAGATATGAAAGACGAGGACGAATTCGATGATAATGACTTTTAGTTTTTTGATTTTTGTATGTGTTATACTTTGAATTTAGATATTTTGTTGTTTGAAACTATTGTTGTAGGTTTTTGATACTCAGTTTTGTTGGACATTTTGTATGGGTTGTACACTTTTGAAAGTATTTACATTTGGATTTTTGTTGTTGTTGCTGCTGTATTTACATTTGGTTACTGATGTATTGCATTGTTGTTGTTGCATGCTATATTTGAGTTTTGATTTTTATTTTTTAAAAATATTCCCAGATTTTTAATAAACTACCACTACTTTACCGATCACACAATTTGGTCGGTTTTGTGGTCGAAAATTGGGGAAAACCGACCACTTGTGGTCGATTTTTGTGACTGGATTTTTCCTTTTTTTTTAGTAGTGGATCTTAAGCTTACATACAAATATTCTGACTTATTGAAAGTCGTTGAGTATTCATCTCCAATTTAGATGGATACAAAGATAGTGGTAAATCTACTTCTAGATACATTTTCCTTATTGCTGGAGGTGTTGTGTCTTAGAGAAGTGTTAAGAAAATCATTGTTGCAACATCCACAATGGAAGATGAATTTATCGCATGCTATGAAGCTACATCACAGGCATTATGGGTGAAGAATTTTACTGCAGGTCTTAAAGTTGTTGATTCTATTGTGAGACCATTGAAATTGTTTTGTGATAATTCAACTGTGACATTCTTTCAAAGAATAATAAGAGTGACAACCGAAGTAAATACACCAACATAAAATATTTGATGGTTGAAGATTATGTCAAGAAGCAAAATGTGAGTTTTGAACATGTTAGTACTACTTTAATGATTGTTGATCTTATGACTAAAGGTTTACCAACTAATATTTTCAAGGATCATGTGATTCGTATGGGACTTAATAACTCACTTATCATTTTGGTTATACATGAACGTGCATATTTTGGTTTTCATATATTATAAAGTGATCATTGGATCCAATAAAATTGGACTCTGAATGACTTATATTAAGCTCATTTATAAAATTATTGGATATTTTATTTAGAATATATTATACTTCGTAATACATGAAAGGAAGCGTTTGATTAAGAGCATGACCATCATGATTCTTGTATTAATATATTCTTGATAAAAGTGATTGTTGCACAACTATTAAGTTGAGTGAATATGCATTCATGATCATATTGTTTATTTTTCACTCATAAAGGATTGTCCGGTTTTGATATGTAGGTCAAGTGGAAGAATATAAGAATATTACGTATTAACGACCCATAGATTTTTGATAAAAAATATACCTTATCTCCCAATTAAAGTAATAAATCAATTACTTTTCATTCAAGTTATGCATATATGATATTTCTTTGATGATAAGAAATAACTATGAAAATTCATAGGGTTAAAGTGATTTGCCTAACCTAGCCTACCTACAAATACACCTGTGGCTCCATTAATCTGGCATACCTTTGATAGACATAGGCCAGAAGATTCTAAGGTTTATTCTCTACTTCTTTCTTATTAAAGTTTTGACAAAGAATTCTCTACAACACTTGAACAATGATGCTCGGAAGTAAGCTCCAATTTATTTTTTTCAACGTACATTGGCTTTGTGTATGTGTTTTAATTCAATAATATATTGTATACGTAAACATAATAATAATAAAGTACACTATATATATCTGTACGCATAATAAGTGTATTTGCACGTACAATATCTCTGTAGTAGAACACATTGTATTTGGGAGCATAACATTAGTGAAATATATTGTATTCATGCATGTATAATATCTAATTATATCTATGTGGATAATAAGTGTATTTGCGTATATTTGCCATAAAACCTCAAAGTATCGCTATATTATATAGGTTTTAAATTAGCGCTATTTCAAATAAATATAGTTCTTAATTTTTGTGTTAGGTAATGCTTCCTTAGTTTTTTATTCTAAACCAAACGGCCTTAGCAATGTCTGTAGCTCCTATTAGGGGTGTGTAAAAATCGAACCGATAAAAATGTTATTGGATTATTGGATTGGGTTAACGGTTTGTTATTGGTTTTATAAAAAAATTTATTGGGTAAACGGACCGGGTTCGGTTTTAGCTTACTGGTTATCGGTTAAACCGATAACCCAATAAGGATACACTAAATTATTGTTTTATATCCCTATTTATGTTATATATATAAATCTCTCTCTCTCTCTCTATATATATATATATGTATGTATATATATTATATGCACTACTTATTCACAATTCAGTAATTCACAAAATATTAACCTATTCAGGGCAACAAAGACACAATATAAAACTCGATTTTTATCGTATTGAAAAGCTTGAAGCATTTATAGCTTTCAACAATTAAGATTCAATTTTTTTCCGAACTAACATTCAGTTCAAGTTTGAAGATTCTTGTAAACTAAAATACATTGCATAGAATTTTGGCGGTAACTAAGATTTTTTTTTTTTTTTATGTTAGTTGTTACTATTTCTATTCTATAAGTATTTTTTCTTATTGATTAAGCCGAAAATCGAACCGTTAAGGACTAAAAACCGATAAATCGAAATCGATAAGAAAATATCTTATTGATTTTACATATTTAAAAATCGAAAATCAATAAATCGAACCAATAACACATAAAACTGAACCGACCGATGCACACCCCTAGCTCCTACTTACTCCCTTTCTCACCCATATCTATTGTTTGACTCTCATATTTCCAACTTTATTTATTGCACAAGTTTGATTGTTCAATAGCTTTTGCATCACCACATATGACAGAAATCAAACCCACTCAATTTAATGATGTACTACATTTCACATTAGCCTATTTGACCTTTGCTTTATGTGATTGTCATACTAATCCAAATGAGAGAGAACATTAAACCTGTACCAGCTACTTGGACGAAACAGATGCATAACTTGGCCAAAATATCTACAAATTCAAACTTATGAAGACTAGTATCCCTGTCATTTTCTCTACTCAAGGCATCTGCAAGTATATCTATTTTTTTTCTTTTACTATTTGAATTTGATTTTTGCACCCTAATACTAATATACAATCAGAGGCGGATCCAAGATTTAAAATTTATGGATTCCTTATGTTAAACAAAAATAAAATCAAATAGAAACTAGAGGGATTTGAACTCACAACTAGAGGTCAAAAAAACTTTTACAAGTTCCCCTACTCCACTAAGCCAATAATACACTATGTTTATGGGTTCCCAACTTATAATTCTTATATATTTACTAGATTTCTCTATATAAATACTAGATCCGCACGAAAGTTACTGATTCCCGGGACCCCCACCCGAGACCCTAGATCCGCCCCTGTATACAATATGATTCTGTTTTAGCATATGCAGAAAATTACTCTCTTCTATTTTACCACGATGATGGATCTGAATAGAGTAAAGTACATAATTGGTTTTAGTTTTCTTGACTCTTTTCTGAACACCTTCACTACCTCATTTTATTTTATCTTGTCGTTTCTGAACTTTTGTTTTATTAAAAAATTTTAATTGCTCAGTTGATTGGCTACATGAATTCCTACCTTGCTGGTGAGGGTTCAATCTCCATCTTGTATTCCTCTTCCCTACCCCAGATTTTTTTTTTAGAAAAACTTCTGTTTCATTTACTATTTATTGACTGGTTTTATAAATAAAATTTTTCATGTTCAAGAATGTGAGCTGACAAACAGAGCAATTTTTCTTTTTATTCTGGTTTTGACAAAATGTTGGATAAATAACAATAATTAATTGGATAGTGGGAAATGTTTGATCTGGTGTCCTTATGTGTGTATCCCTGCCATTCTTTAGAATTTTTAAAAATATTGAAAATTCATTTTGAATGACTTGTTCAACTAATAAAATAAAACAACAACATAATTTAGCATTAATAAGAATTCTTGAATTTTCAATTTTTCACGCTAGAAATGCAAGTAATTAAAGATGTGTTATCTTTTCTTCTTATAAGAAGTTGCATAAGACCCATCTTTTGGTTTGATTTGACAAATATACTCCAATTTAAAAGTTGGCATATTTTTTCATGAGTACTAGTCTAATAAGCAGATTAAAATTACTCCAAAACGTACAATATTCTTAAAGGTGACTCTGAGTAATGAATAAATATTTGCACCAAGTGTTAAATCCGTTACGGTTTGAGCGAAGTTAATGACTCACTTATTTTGTTAACCCCATCCATTACCTGCTTACTTTAGTATATTTTAAAACTAAATTGATATGCAAATTGAACCGTGTAAAAGAAATTGTCTAATATATTTTGAATATTTTATCTTATTAGAAATTACTAATTACTATCTATAATAAGTGGGAATAAGCAGTCTTCGACATGCCTGCTTGTGCTGTCTGTTTCAACTGCTTCAATCATAATTTTACTATATTATCCCTAATTTTACTTTACTATCTATAATAAGTGGGAATAAGCAGGCACGTCTTCGACATGCCTGTTTGTGCTGTCTGTTTCAACTGCTTCAATCGTAATTTTACTATATTATCCCTAATTAATTACTATAAGTTATTTAAGCATTAAAATTTATAATATTTAATAAAAAAATATAGAATAGACATAAAATAATAAATTAATATTTAATTTTTTAAATTAATTTGATGTCTTATATGAGGCCTCTGTTTGAAACTCACCGGAAAACGTCTCAAAACCGCCCCAAAATAGTTCCATGATGCGGTTGTTCCGGTGAAAACCACAATCGGAAAACTATTCGAGTTGGTTTGTTCGTCGTTGAGGTTAATAAGTGGGGATAAGCAGGCACGTCTTCGACATGTCTGTTTGTGTTGTCTGCTTCAGCTGCTTCAATCGTAATTTTACTATATTATCCCTAATTAATTACTATAGGTTATTTAAGTATTAAAATTTATAATATTTAATAAAAAATATAGAATAGACATCAAATAATAAATTAATATTTAATTTTTTAAATTAATTTGATGTCTTATATGAGGCCTATTTTTTCTTTTTTCACAAGTATTTTTTATTGTAATTTTATTATATCATATTTAATTAGTTGTTATAAGTCATTTAAGATATGTCTTCTTCGCTGCTTCAATCGTCATTTTATTATATTAACCCTAAGTAATTACTACAGGTTATTTAAGTATTAACAATTTATAATATTTAATAAAAATATAAAATAGACATAAATATTAAATTAATATTTAATTTTTTAAATTAACTTAATGTCTTATATTAAGCCAATTTATGCTTTTTCCCACAAGTATTTTTTTTTATAGTAATTTTATTATATCACTTTTAATTAATTGTTATAAGTCATTTAAGACATGTCTTCTTCGCTTCTTCAATCGTGATTTTATTATATGACTCCTAATTAATTATTATGGTCGCATTAGAAATTAATAATATTTCATAAATGGACACAAAATGATATGTCAACATAAAACATTTGATTAACTGTCGAAATTATATTAGTGCCACATAGGTTGACTTTCAAAATTATATCAGTGTCACTTAAATTGGAATAAAAGAAAAAGTATTATAAATCACAATAAAGTATTTGATTGACTATCAAAATTATATAGTGCCATATAGGTTGACTTTCGAAATTATATCAGTGTCTATAAATCACAATAAAACATTTGATTGACTATCGAAATTATATTAGCGCCACATAGGTTGGCTTTCCAAATTATATCAGTGTAACTTAAATTGGAATAGAAGAAAAAGTATTATGAATCACAATAATTAAAAATTAAAATTATTTTAATAAGTGATTATTTAAATTATATTTGTGTCACATAAATTAAGATAAAAAATAATATATATTGGGCCCGTGCTAAGCACGGGCCTTTGATGTCTAGTTCTCTTATTTATAAGAGGCAGTTGAGCAGCTGAAGCAAGCAAGAGGTCGACATGCCTGCTTCAGCTGCTTCAACTGTAATTTTACTATATCATCCCTCAATTAATTATTATAAATTGTGTATGTATTAAAAAATTAATAATATTTAATAAAAAATTAAAATAGACATTTATGATATATCTGCTTCAGCTGGTTCAACCGTAATTTTACTATATCACCCCTAATTAATTATTGTATCTTTAATTAAATATTGTAAGTCATTTACGTATTATAAAATTAATAATATTTAATTAAGAAAAAGGTAAAAATACACATTTATGACTGTTTCAGCTGCTTCAATCGTAATTTTACCGTAAGAGGGAGTTGAGCAGCTGAAGAGGCATGAGGTCGACATGCCTGCTTCAGCTGCTTCAACTAATTTTACTATATCACCTCTAATTAATTATTATAAGTCATATATGTATTATAAAATTAATAATATTTAATAAAAAAATTAAAATAGAGGTTTATGACATATCTCCTTTAGCTACTTCAACCATAATTTAACTATATTACTCCTAATTAATTATTGTATCCCTAATTAAATATTGTAATTCATTTACGTATTACAAAATTAATAATATTTAATTAGAAAAAGGTAAAATGGACATTTATGACTATTTTAGCTACTTCAATAGTAATTTTACCGTATCAGCAAAGCAAGCATGAGGTCTACATGCTTGCTTCAACTTTAGTTTTACTATATCACCCCTAATTAATTATTACAAGTCATTTATTTATTGGGAAATTAATAATATTTAATAAAAAAATTAAAATAAACATTTATGACATGTCTGCTTCAGTTGCTTCAATCGTAATTTTACTATATCATCTCTAATTCATTATTATATCCCTAATTGAATATTGTAAATCATTTACATATTAAAAAATTAATAATATTTAATTAGAAAAAAGTAAAATAGACATGTATGCCTGTTTCAATCGTAATTTTACCATACCATTGCTGATTAATTATTATACATTTTTATAGTAATTTTTCTATGTCTCTTCTAATTAGTTATTACAAGTCACTTAAGACATGTGTGCTTCATTGAGATTTTACTATATCACCCCTAATTAATTATTATGATCGTCTAAGTATTGAAAAATTGATAATATTTCATAAAAAAATATAAAAAAGTCATAAAATGATATGTCAACATAAAAAATTTGATTGACTATTGAAATTATATTAGTGCACATAAATTGGGATGAGACAGAGCAAGACATAAAATAACGTATATTATTTGAAAGTAAAATAAAAAAGTATTATAAATCACAATAACTAAGAACTTAATATAAAAGTATATATGTAAAACAAATTTGATTGACAGTCGAAATTTTATTTGTGCCACATAAATTGAGACAGAGAGAATATTCATATATTATTGAAAAATAATGTAAAAGACATTGTAAATCGCTTAATTAACAACTTTAGAAATTTAAAAAGTGTAAAATATTTGACTGACTCTCAAAATTATACCAGCATTATTTAAATTGAAACAGAAGAAAAAAATATTATAAATCATAATAATTAAAAACATAAATTATTTTAATAATTTAAATTAAGATTAAAAAAACTTATAGCACGGGCCATCGATATATAGTTTTACTAATATATATAAGTGGTGAACAGGTCTTCAAAGCAGACACGTGGAAGCTGGCAGGACAACCTCCACCTGCCAGCTTCAAAGGGTTATTTTCATCATTTTCGGTAGCTTCTCAAGGGCCATTTCCGTCATTTCCGTTATTACTAATATTAGCTGTTAATAAGTGATTTTCTATGGCTGTTGCTACACGTGTATTCTGAGGATGACAAAGACAAAAGAAAATAAGTCATTTGGTATTGTTGTTGCTACACATGTATTTCAACGATGACAAATACAACAGTTGCCCTGTGGTATTGTTCATTTTCATGGAAGCTTTGACAAAGTTTATTATGAGAATCCTCTTCTTCTCCTCTAATAATCTTGTTGTTGTTCCCAGATCTTCAATTTACATAGTGTAATTTTTGTTTGTTGTTGATTTTTGTTCTTCTTTGCGAGTCTACATGGATTGTGTGGGAATTTTTGAGAGGAAAAAAGAAAAAGTTATCTTGCTTGTGTGAAAATGGGATTGTTGCAAATAAAATGTTACACGTCTAAACAAAAGATAGTTGTTGCTGATCTACTGTTACCCTAAAAAATTTATGATTTATAATTTCACCAAATTGCATGAATACATTCAACTGTAGCTTGATGTGAGCTTCCCTTTGAATTTATCAATGAATCATGAAAAAATCTTTTGAATTTTTGCTTTCGGCTTGACAAATTAGTGAACTAGAAAGTTAGCATTTTTTCCCGTTTTGAGCTAAGTTAATTGGGGGTTATACTTGAGCCAAAGTATATTTTAAGAAATTACTGCAAGTTGGCGGATTGTCGTTATAGCTATGTTGCAAACCTTTTCTGCTAATTGGAGTTATGAAGTGGAAATTGCATGTTAATACTTTATCCATCAAATAGAGATCTTCTCTGAGTTGCTGGGATTTTCTCTAAAAATATTGTATCATATGTCGAGATCCTTCAAAGATGCGCTACTTTTGAGGAATCCAACACGGCCCCATGACATTTTTTTAGAGTCTGACCAACATAGGTTTCCGTTAATCCTTAGATGCCAGATTGCATGATCAGTTGTTTTGTGAAGATTTAAAATGTCAAAGTGTATAGCTTTTTCTTTCCTGTTGAGCAGGCAATATTTGACTTTTGGTTTTTCCCATTATTTGTTATAGGCGATTTATTGGTTGGTTCTCTATATTTTAACAAAGCTCTTATCTCATATGTCTACGTTTCATGTACACCTTCTCGCTAATAATGAAACAGAGACCAACATAATGCATCAAAGGCTCCCCGTGGATGCAATCACAATAGAAACTACAGACTGGACCTGTAAAGTACAGGTAGTAGACAAGTTTCGGCCTCGCAAAATCAGCGATCATCCGTGCATTTCCAGACAATACTTGTACAGGATGAAAGTGTAAGCTTGCCTCTCTACATCTGCTTTCCTTGAAAACCAAAGTTCATATCCTGAAATTTATTGCCTCCAACAATCTTATAATGTCCATGACATTTGTTACCGTCGCAAGCGTAATAACTTCAGCGACCTAAGAAATTAGGAAAAATCGAATTGTAGCCTCATCAAGAGAATAACTGAAATTCTAACAGCTTCTTACATAAATTGTTCTTGCACATGTAAAATTTGTTCCATTTAACTTGACTACAGGAACAACAGGTTTCTATAATACTCTACGGCGATGACATTCCCAAGTATGAGAATTTTTTTGGCCTTTTCAAGACATATTTGGTGTCGTGTGCGAAAGTTAGAGAGCCCCGCAGTTACTCAATACGAGTTGGTACGTACGAATGGGTGGCTGACAGGTACACAATCGTTGAGGCGATTACCAATAAAAACGGATTGGAGGCACCCCTTCGTGCTCCACCAAAATTATATACATTATCTTTCTCAGCTATCGAACAACAACGTCCAGGTGTCGAATTTGGTAAACATCCATCTTACGTTTTGACCCCTTTTCCCTCAACTAACTAGCCCCTACTAATCAAATTAACTGTTAACATGTTAATCTTAATTACTGCAGACTTATTGGCAGTAGTAGTTAATTGTAGCGCCATTCAATATACAACAGACCAAAGCAAGCATTTTCGGGAAGCAATTGTCATAGACCAGAGGTGAGTTAGTCGCGTACCAACAACAACTTCACCAACCATTCTATTTCCTTGTTAAAACATGGTTGCACTATAATAATTTTTGCATCTATTATTTTCACCAGCAAGAAACCTTTCCTATTTACTATATGGGGTGATCTAGCCGACAACGAAGGAGCTGAATTACTACACCATCTGCATGAGTACCTTGTCATTCTTGCGAGACGTATAGGCGTTACTGAATTCCGCGGTGGTATATTCATTAGCCCATCTTCTGCAACTCTTCTTTTTACTTTTCCTTTCTCTATATTGAATTAAAAAAACTTTCCTCTCTTTCACATACGCAGCTCTAAGACTAGCAACAAGATATCAGTTGACAATCTCAATAAATCCTCAGTATGTGCAGGTTACTACACTGACAAACTGGTATATACTAACATGCTCCCTCTTCGTACGACTATGCAAAAATATATTTTTACTATTTTACCTAACCTTCTCCAGGGTGAAGTACAACGAGAGAATGTTGTTGTCTTACACTTTAAGAAGCTCATCATCATCTTCACTAAATCTTGCACCAATTGAAGATCAAGTGCTAGCTATATCAACCATTTCGGAGCTATTATCTACGGTTAGTTTATCCCATAATGTATACATGTACTAATTATTTTCTTACCCAACTAAAGTCGTATCACAGAGTACAACTTCTGAGGTCAAAGAAGTTTTTAACATTATTTTACATTAACACTGCAGGTACAAAGTTTCCCCGTGGAAGCGACATTATTGCTCCCTGACCGTCCTCAACCATTTTACCTGCTTGTGTGCTCAAATTGCAGTCAGTCTGTGCGCCCCAAAACTAAGGAAATGGTTTAATTTTTCAGAACGACAATTGGTTCCTAGGTAACTATTACAACTACCATATTCTAAACCTTGAACAAGTGCGTCTACTGTCCTGTTTTGGAGATTTTTGAATTTTCTTTCTGCTGATCTCAAAGAAAGGCATCTTAGCACTTTTCCGAGGGAAAAGGATAACATTGTAATTTTTACGAGTTACTAATCTTTCAGACCATTGCTAATGTCTCATTCCTAACACCTTCCTCAACTTTTGTTTATCTGGTAGTTTCAGCTAAGTATTTGTTTTCTTCTTGTATTCCATATTGTTCAGGTGCTTTCGTTGACACCAATTACCTACCTGAGCTTTCTGTCTTAGCCTCGCTTCTCTACATCTAAGAAAATGACCAACTATTTTATGAAAGACAATCTATCACGTAGATAACTTTACCGTTGTCTTAGAGCCCCCTTCAGTTTTTTACTCTTACACTAATTAACTTGATATCGTATTAGAGAATATTACATTTGAGGGAGTTACGTAATATCTAATGTTGGTGGGGAGCCAGAAAGTGTCCCTTGAATTTAGTCGAGCTGCACAGAAGATGCTCTAGACACCGCCTTTATATAAAAAGCTAAAGAATGAATAGGGAAATTCATAAAGCCAACCTTTACTGCCTCTATTTTGGTAATAGAAGAATTCGTGGTTGTGGGAACTTTTTCCTGCTTACGACAATTGGTTCCCAGGTAACTATTACAACTCCGATATCATATAAACACTCTATTATGCATTTTATTTTCCTTTCCATCTATGGTAAACCATCAAAAAGTCAGTGTTGTCCTGTTTTTGGCATTTCTAAATTTTCTTTCTGCTGATCTCAAAGAAGGGAAACTTAGCACTTTTTCGACAACGACCTCTTTATCTTAACAAGATAGAGGTAAGATTTACGCACATGCTATAGTTCCGCAAAAAAGATTGATGTAATTATGTTCTGGAATAGTGGCAGCAGAACAGTTTCCAGACACAACCTGTTTATGTCGACGTAATGAAAAGGCAAAATGACATTTCAATCTAATCTGTCTGTTCTTCGCTAAGCTGCTTCTTCTCTTATGTATGTATCTCACACTATATTTAGTCCATTAGGATCTGCAGGTTTATTCAGATTTCTTAAGAGTGTCCATTACTAATAGTAATAGATGAAAACATAACAATCAAATAGAGAAAAGACATAATAAAAGGGATAAAGAAATTACAAGAGAAACTAATTTAAACGGAATAAGAATAACGAATAAACAGAGGAAAAACAATACGCCCTAACCCAATATTAATCTAGAAATTATAGAAGATTAGTATAAGCAATACATGTCCTCAGGGTTATGGAATTTTGGACGTGAAGAATGCAACCAACTGAGCTACTAAGATACTCGCTCTATTGTAGGTTTCGATTCGCGTCTTAAAAGTATAGTCAATTCTAGAAACTTTCATGATTTTATCTAGGATGCCAGAGTGTCATTTAGAGCGAAGAGACACTAGATCGTTAGATGCAGATGCACTATAAGAGCCTTGAGCTACACTTGAAATGTTAGTTATCAGTGGAAGGCATTACATACGCCTTTATAGAGATGGCAAATACATTAAAGACTTCACCTAGATTATGTATTAGCTCAAATGCCACTACAAGTATTAAAAATGCCTGGTAGTTAGTATCATAATACACTGCTAAGGTTTCCAGTCAAATGATATTTTATGTTGAAACACTAACAACTGAGTTCCCATAAACTCAGCGTATTGAGTATAGTAAATTTTAAATATAGACAATTTAAAGTTTCTTTTCACCAAGTCAAAAACAACTTTAACAAGTTCAGGAAAGTAAGTCTTTGGGTTGAACTAGGGTGTAATACCGTTATTTAGGACTTACATGTTTTAAGGTTAACTTTTGATGTGACCTTTGTTTTGTTCTCTTATAATATGTGTTTACGTTTCCCTGAGTCAAGTACATGCAAACTGAAAATAGATAGACTACTTTTTTACTTTATTTCCAGGAGTACTAAATATTCTATTCTCTGTTTTAAACTCCTACTGAATATTTTCGCACTGATTCACTTAATTTACGCTTCTCTGTTAATCACAGGTGCCACTTTGAGGTTAGCATCATGGATGCTAGTGATACAATTACGGTAATGATCTCAGAAATGCTCGGTGAAAGAATGTTGTTCTTAACCGCCGAACAAATATATGAACGGGTTGTTGTCCAGGTACACATACAATTAACAACAGGAAAAACTCATTTCCTTAAAATTTAGTTTTCTCAGTAAATAAAACCCCTAACATTAGACAAATTTTTATTTATCGTGGTGTCTTTTTCCTTTTCTACTTAGAAACAACTGCTATGTATTGCCCGCATAAATCAGCTACTCGCTCATAAATTATTTAAGCTCCAACTACAAAAGCTATTATTCAGATTTCCTGATCAAAAAGCTGGTATGCTGGCTATTACCTCATTCACTGAAACCCCACTTTCTCCTGAGGAGCCAGGTAAGAGGCAGAAAATTGACCCACCCACCCCAGTGAAAAAAAATTGAAGGTACCAATACTTTCAAAATTGAATTTACTACTGTGGGCTAGCTATTATGTGACTTAATTATGCCTACCTTGTGTTGTATATCTAAATTTCTTCGTTTATGAATTTGTACTTTGAAGATTTGAGTTGATCGCGTTGATATTAGTAAGGCTAATTATGACGGGGTTGATACTAATTGGATTAAATATGTTCATTGCAAGAACACCACATAACATATACTTACATACTTGCTAACACAAAACAGAAAAAAAAACTTATCTTATTAGTATATATAACTGTCATTGTTTCAATCTTTTATTGAAGCATATTTACAACATATTCCTTAGTTATCAACTTTCTTTAGACTTTGTTTGCTAGCTATAGTTATATAACCCCTTCTCATTTTTATTAGGGGTTATTGTGAAGAAGTTTGAACTTGAATTTGGTCAACTAGGGCATGCAAATTGTTGAATAATTATGGAATATTCTCGCTTTCCAATTAGCATGCTAAGCTTTCAATCTTCAGCTATATATCTGCGAACCCTTTTAGTTTCAGAAAGGTTTTGAACCTGCAATAGCGTCACTTACTGCATGCAAATTCTTGACTATTGTGCAAAAGTTTCAATCTTTATATATTTTTTGATCAACCCTTTCGATATCTTGAGGTTCTTAACCTGAAATATAATTATCCACTATGGGGTTACTGTTATATTGCTTAATTATATGTATCTGTAATTTTTCTGTGCTTGTCAATTGTATCCGGATCAGTTAAATGTTGTAAATAACATGTATATTACAGAAAATTTGAACAACTACTTTCAACTATTCTACCCAAGTGAAATTTTTTTAAAAATATGTATAGTTGCAGAAAAAATATATTTTGTATCCAACATTTGCAGTATGTCAATCTCAGCAGGTAAGTACAACATTCATCCTTTTTTTTATTAAATTATCTATATATATGCTCGATACATTCAACTAACTACAATGATCTTCCTCCTCTTATTCTTTGAAATTTCTATCACAGCTCACTACAACTACATTTTGGTGGCCTTTACCAGCTTCGTCACATGGTATGGCATGTACAAAGAAATTTTGGTTGGCTATATCAGTATCACACAGTCAGGCTGCATAAACAAAGTTTTTGTGTTTTTATATAATATTCACACTTTAATGTATAAAACCTACATGTTAATAGCTTCCTTTTGCGCTTTGATGTAACAATCACACCTTAATATATAAAACTTCCATGTTAATAGTTTTACTATGCAACGTCTCCCTTGCAATATCATTGGGCCCGTGCTTGCACGGACTTCCACATCTAGTAAATATATAAGTGGCTTAAGGAAGACATGAGGCAGTTGTCCTGCCAGCTTAGTCGAAGGGCACTTTTGTCATTTCACACACTCCTCTAAGGGCCTTCCATAGTAATCTCAGCTACCGCAAAAATCTCTTTAGCAATTGGTTAACTGGCATTGATGGTGGAGAATAAGGAGATGTTGACAAAAATTAAACAAATATAGACAGATGAAAATATTTTGTGGACTACATCATCTAGCACTGAACTTTATCACATAAATCTACATAAATCAAAACATCCCAAAAAAACCTATAAAAATTAAAATCTTATCACATAAATCTATAGATCCCACATGGACAAAACTTAAAATAAAACCTCTAACCTCATAAAACACCAATATTTGATCAAACAAAATCAATACCCACAATAAATTCACACACTCAGTCCACAATAACAAAAATATAATAAATATCCACAAAAGAAAACAACCCAACAAACACAAAAATAAAAGATCAAAAAATTTTCTTACATGAAAATTCAATCTTTAATTAACTAAACTTCAAGGAAATATTTTTTTTCCTCAAAGAAAAAGAGGAGAGAAGAAAAATTGGCGGCTAATCAATTCGGTTTTGGACCACCAATGGCTGGTGATAATGACTATAGTGGAGGCGGTGGAAGGAGGGAGAGGAAAGCTAAAAGTGATGACTTGAAAATCAGCAAACTTCACATGAATCCTCTGTCATATTGTTATGTTGCTGCTTTTTCATTGTTTATTTTTGAAATGCTCACAAGCTTCAATCTGAAGAAAACCTCAGATAAAAAAAAAGAAACAGAATCGGCGTCCCACAAAACCTCATATCAGAATTTATTTTATGGAGTAAGGGGAATGAGGAATGGAGGAGAGTGATTTGTTAGGGTGTTTTCGATCAGCGATGGTGAATGATAGCGAGGATAGTGGGAGGCGGTGGAAGGAGGGAGAGGAGAGTGGCTACTGAATTGAGAAAATAAACTAAATTTAGCGTTGTAGGGTAAATAAAAAAATGTTAGGGAATGGTGGGACCGTCCGATTAAAATATGTGGATGACTGAGATTAAAATTAAAATTTGGGCCAGGTTGAGGGTTACTGAATTGGGTAGTTCAGGATTTTAAATTGGGCTAAATTAGGCCCTATTTTAAATAAAAAAATTGACAGTACATGAGCAAAAATATTAGAGATTAAAATAAATTGAAAATATAATTGAGTTTTCATTTGATATTTAATTATTAATAATTATAAAAGCTATTTTTAGTAACATAGATTATTTAAAAATAACGTAGAAAGTATTATAATTTTTTTTATTTCATCCATTTTAATTTATTTATCTTACTTTTTTTAATATACTACGTATTTAATAATTATATAAAAATTATTATAAATTATAATAATTAACCGCTTAAAATATTTTAAAAATTAGGTTGACTTTTAAAATTCTATTAGTGTCGCATAAATTGAAACTGAGGAAGTAACATATATTACTTGAAAATGACGTAAAAAGTATCATAAATCATAAAAATTAATAATTTAAAACATTTAACGACATATAAATTTTTTTATTGATTCGCCAAATACTATCACACTCACATAAATTGAGACAGAGATAGTAACATATATTATTTAAAAATTAGTAGAAATGACATGGAGTTTAAGAAAATGAAGAAAACTTTTGAATCCTATGATCTTAAATTAAAGTTATCTCAAATGTACTAAAATGTCAGCTAATCTTGTGATTTAAGTATACCACATAGAAAGTTGAAATTAAAGTGTTTTCATAAAAATAAAGGGTCGTCCTTTAAAATATTTTAAATTATTATTTATTGAAATTTATAAAAAAAAAAATTATAAAAAAAAGATTCAAGAAAATAGTTTTGCAGTCCTTATATAAAATACAACTTATTATGCATTATTTGATAGTGAGATATGTTTACCTCTCACACAAGTAAAATTTCATAATTTAAAATTTTTTATTAGTTCTTTTTAATTTGATAATTGACCTGACACAAATATTATGAAAACATTCATTAGGAATTTATTTTATTATTTTATTAATCATATTTTAAAATTTTAAAGTTAAATATTAGTATTTTTGTATAAGATAAAAATAATAAATCTTTTTAAATTTACTAAATAGTTATAGGTAAATATATTTGAATAGAATAGCCACTTAAATTAACAAAAAATATTTACTTTAAATATGTAGTTATAATTAATTAATGTAAATTATTAGAATATATTAGATTTCAACTTAAACTGTGTCATTTATGGTAAACTTCATGGTAATAGGTAGAAACTATATATAAAAAATTTGGTTGACTCTCTAAATTTCATCAATGTCATATAAATTGAAACCGAAAGAATAACATGTATTATTTAAAAATTATGTAAAAGGATCATAAATTACAATAATTAACAACTTAAAAGATTTAAAAATAATACAACTATCTAAAAATTATATTAAAAAATTAATTGACTATCCAAATTTCATCAGTGTCGCATAAATTGAAAGAACAAGAGGAACACATATTCTCTAAAAAAATTATAAAGTATTATATATTAGAATAAACTAATAATTTAAAATATTTAAAAATCATTCAAAAAATTTAATTGACTCTAAAAATTTATTGATATCAATAAATTAAAATTAAAAAAATAGTATGCGTTTGGCCCATGATTGCATGGGCTCCTGCGTCTAGTGTTATATATAATCATAATATACGGAAAAGTTGTATTAGGTATTTGAATGAATTATAAGAAAAATATTTTAAAACTTAGTATGAACTGGGTTGATTAGGTTATGTAACAACCTGAATTGTCATTACGCAAAAAATAGAAAGTGAAAACCCCGTCAAATTTTACTTATGTGATTTTTATGAAATTCAGGGTTGGTCTAGTATTCGATAAATTTTGAGACTGTACTACTCTAAGAAAATCTAGTGCTGAAGTGAACGTTGGTGGGGATGTTTGACTTGATTTCTAGATAGATAACAAGTTTAGAAAGTCGTAGGAACTTTTGACAAGTAAAACGGAGTTATATAACTCCGGGTATAGATTTTACCATGGAAGGTTGGTTCACGATGTTGTAGTTCAAAAGATGTGTTGTGAAATGGAAACAATTGGAGAGAGGTCCCTAATTTCTTCCCGGGACCACTGCAGCGAAAAAAGAAACCGCTGCAGCAGAAACTCTATTTCATCGTGACTGCTGCAGCGGTAAAACAAAGTAAAATACATTTTTAAAAACCTAAAACATTTTTCATTTCCCATATTATAAAAAATGAACCAAAGTTCTGAAGAGTGAAAATTTCTACTTATTTTCAGAGTTTTCATATTTGGTGGAAATTTTCTTACATCTAAATTTAAATTACTTCTTAAAATTACAGAAAATCATTAGAAACTAGTTCTTGATGGAAATTAGGGCTTATCCCTATTTCGAGAACTTTAACAACAACAACAACAACAACATACACAGAGTATTGTCACATAGTGGGGTATGGGGAGGGCAAAGTGTACGCAAACCATACCACTACCTCAGGTGAAGTAGAGGGGCTATTTCCGGTAGACCCTCGATAGAACTTAATGCAGATTTATAAGAATGTAAATAATAATTTCAGGGTGTTAGAAGACACTAATGAGGGTAGAATCATAGTTGTTCATGTTAAATAAGATAGGTTTCATGAGGTTTGAAGAATAAAAAATCCTAAGATGATGAATTTGAAAAATTAATGATTAAAACTTGTTAGTTATTAATCCCTAGTAGGCAAAAGGGATGAATTCATTAAAATTGATGTGTAATCCTATAAGACCCCTTAACAATTTTGGTCATTTTATTTTTGACCCTCCCGCGTGTGTAATGTCATTTTTTGACTTGAATTATGTTTAGGAATGTTAAAAGGATATTTCAGGAGATTTTCAAATTTTTCGAAAGAGGTTTGAGGTCATTTTGGGACCCCGAGGCAGTAAGGATCCGTGATAAGGTCGTGTCATGGAGGTTAACCTTCACGATATTAGTGTGTCATGGAGTCTAACCTCCACGATATTGGCATGCCACGCCAGAGTTTAATTTCGTCTAGTTTTATTTATTTTTTTACTTGAGGTGAGGGGCTTTTGGTCATTTTACCCCTTGTATGACCTTATAACATAAAATAATCTCATTCCCTTCACTTTTCAAAGATCAAATCATTCTCTTTCTCTCTCAAACTCATAACCTAAGAACATTCAAGGTTTTACCGAGAATTAATTAGCCGGGCTCCAAACTTCAAATTGACTTCAATTTCTTATGTATTTCAGGCATGTTCCTTTTCTCTAGAATTGAATTTTACATTGTGGCATCAATTGGATGGATTTTATGTAATTTAATTGTGGGTTTTGAAATTGGGTTGAGGGGTTTTGGTTGTTACTGATTAAATTACTTGTTTTGTATTTTAAATTAATGTTTTTAGGACTTAATTGGTACATTGTTTAAATGGTTGAAATAAGGGATATGTGTTTTCCCAAATTGGATGGAATTTGGCTTGATAATTGCATGAACTTCAACCCAATTTATAATCTTGATTTTAATATGAATAATTGCATGGTTTAACTTATTTTGAACCCATTGCATTGCATTAAAGGATAAATGGATATGAATATGATTTTAGATGGCCTTGGTTTTGGATTTTAAATGAAACTTGAGAGTGCAATTTGATTGCGTGAATTGGTTTGACATGATTAATTTAGTTTGCAAACATATTGGTATGACGATACTAAGTGTTAAATGCTTAATAAATGACTCCTGGGTTAATGATTAGAATTATGTGAAAACTGATTTTAATTTTTAGCTTAAAAGGGGTTGTGTAGCTCACAGTGAAGGTGTAAGTCCCGGGGGGACGAACACTGGAAACTACGTTTGCCGACGTTGGGGGTCTATATGACCGTGTGCTTCATACACACTTGATGTATATATATTTGGGATGGATATTGCCTTTGTGGCTTAGTTTTCCCTTAGTTTTTCCTTGGTTTATGAGGCTAACATGCACTGGGGCCCTTTCAGTAGAGGGAGCTGAACTCATATATCCCATGGGTACCTTTAGGACAGTCCGAGCTACACAGTTTAGGTTAATGGTTTAAAATTCTCATTTTCATGACATTTAACCTATCTCGGCATTTTATATATGTATATATGAATGTGTGCATGTGGTTTTGATTGATTTTTGGCATGACATTATGTTATCACTTTTCCTGAGTTACATGCCAGTGCTTATCCCACTGTTCATTCTAGGATGCTACATCATTTCATGGTGTGGGGTTCAAAGATATTTCTGTTGCTTCTATGCAATACTAGATAGTTCAACACGTCTATTGAGTTGCTGTGAAGTAGTGAGCCTCCATCCTTTGGAAGACCTTATCATTTCATTACTCTTTCTTTACTTACTTAGTACTCTTGGATTATTTCTTTTGGTCATAGGTGGGCCATGTCCCTACTTAGTTGGTATTATGGTTTTAGAGGCTATTGTGGACAAGTATAGGTTCGTTGTTGTTTTGACTCTTAGTCTTCTTTTAAGTCATCTATTCATTTTCATAGTACTGTTTGATTTGGCTTCCACTTTATTATTATTATTATTGTTCACTTGAGGTTAGGCTAAGGGGGTGGTCTCTGGTCCATGGTGGTTTTAAGATTCCTATCACCGCCAATCACTAGTTTGGATCATGACAATCTTGGTGTCAGAGCACGAATAAGGGTCATTGCGTCCCCGCAAAGCCATATTGAGTAGAGTCCTTTTTATGGGTGTGTAGCGTGCCACACTTATAAAGAAGAGGCTACAGGATATTTAGGAATGTTTCCCTTTCTTTTATTTTATTTTATTTTGGGCTATAGAGTTTAGTGTTATGAAACTTCTCTAACTCCTGGCTTCCTCACATTTCAGATCATTCCTCCCTAAAGATCTGATGTTTGTAGAAACTCTGCTGGAACCTCTATTCTAGTTGAGGAGAATATGGAGGGGACTCACCCTTTTTATGGAATGCAGACCCGGTCTAGGGTCCCTGCTCCTGATTGCACTACTCCACGTGGAGTTCTACCTATCCATACTAGTCCTTATCAGACTTTTTGGGTTGGTGACACTTATGCTTAGTCAACTCACGGAGATATCTCTAATGCGGAGTTCTGTCAGTCTATTCATATGCTCACTCAGTTGGTGGCATCGCAGTCTCTTTGATCTGATCATGTTGGTTTTTTTGCTCATTCATCTGAGGTCACTCGAGTTGGACAGTTTATGAGGTTGAATCACCCAACCTTTACAGGATTTAAAGTTGAGAAGGATCCACAGGGGTTCATTGATGAGATGGAGAAAATCTTTAGGGTGATGCATACTACTGATTTAGAGGGTGTAGAGTTTGTTGCATATCAATTGAAAAATGTATCTTATCAGTTGTAAGAGGAGTGGAAAGCTATGAGGGGTGATACTATTGAACAGGCAATGTGGGATGACTTTTTAGGTGCTTTTCTTAATCGCTTATTTCCTCAGTAGTTGAGGGAAGCTAAGGTTGAGGAGTTTGTGAACTTGAAGCAAGGGAAGATGAGTGGGAAGGAGTATGCTCTGAAATTTAAACAGTTGTCCCATTATGCTCCACAGTTAGTGGCTAACATGAGGTCCGAAATGAGAAAGTTTGCTTCCAGGTTTTCTTGTGATTTGGTATTGGAGTGTAAGATTGCTATGTTGAACAACGATATGGATATCTCGAGGTTGGTGGTTTATATACAATATGTAGAGAATGAGAAAAACAAGTAGGTATAGATGCGAGGGGGGCAGAACAAAAAGTTTAGATATTCAGAGTAGGGTACAAGCTAGCAAAACAGTGGGAAAGATGGTAGATAGTGGACTAAGAATAAGAATTGGGGAAATTCGCATTCATCTGCCAGTGCTCCTTATCCTAAGCCTTCAGGTGATCGTTACTTTCAGGCTAGCAATAGTCCTAAGGCACATAGTGCACAATCTCAGGTTTGTGAAGCTCAGTCAGCCCTACCTTATCCTCTTTGTCCTTTTTGTGGACATCTTCACCGTGGACATTATGAATATGTGAAAAATTAGTTCCATAAGTATCGTCATCTTATTCATATGCAATGAGATTATCCTTCAACCAGGGTTGCTACTGGGGCTAATAAATTTTCAATTGTTATTTCTTCAGCTCCTGCCCCTAAGGGCACTACTTCTGGTACCTTCACTGGCCGGAATCGTTTCTATGCACCTGTTACTTGTCAGGAATCTGAGGCATTTTCAGATATTATTACTGGTATATTACAACTTCTTTCTCATAGTGTTGATTATTTGCTTGATTCTGGGTTCTACTTTATCTTATGTGACTCCTTATGTGGTTGTACATTTTGGTTTTGGTCCTGAAAGTATTTCCGACCCTTTTTCTATTTCTACTAGGTGGGTGAGTCTATTATTTCTAGAAAATCTAAAGAGACGGTGTGGAGTCTATCTCTCATAGAGAGACATTAGTAGATTTGATAGAATTGGATATGGTGGATTTTGATGTTATCTTGAGGATGGATTGGCTTCATTCGTGTTATGCTTTTATGGATTATAGGACCCAAAAGGTTAGGTTTTAATTTCCTACTGAGCCAGTGATTTAATGGGAGGGGAGTTCATTAGTGTCCAAAGGGAGGTTCATTTCATATCTTAGAGCTTAGAAATTGATTTCAAAAGGGTGTCTGTGTCATCTAGTTTGGTTTAAGCATTCTGACTCTGAAAGTCCTTTGCAATCTGTCCTTGTGGTGAATGAACTTCCTGAAGTCTTTCCACATGATCTTCATGAAATTTCTCTCAATAGGGAAATAGCTTTTGGGATTTATCTTCTATCGGAAACTCATCCTATTTTTATTCCTTCTTATAGAATGGCTTCGACGGAATTAATGGAGCTAAAGGATCAATTTGAAGATCTTCTTGATAAAAGGTTCATTCATCTTAGTATTTCTCCGTAGGGTGCTCCTGTGCTTTTTGTATGAAAAAAAGATGGGTACCTTCTGATGTGTGTAGACTGTCGTCAGCTGAATAAGGTTACAGTGAAGAATAAGTACCCTCTTCCTAGGATTGATGATCTTTTTTATTAGCTTCACAGTGCTAGGTGTTTCTTTAATATTGATCTTTGTTCGGGCTATCATCAGTTGAAAATTAGGGAGGTTGATATTCCCAAGACTATTTTCCAAACCCAGTATGGTCACTATGAGTTTTTGGTTATGTCATTTGGGTTGACTAATGCTCCAACTGCATTCATGCATCTTATGAATTGGGTTTTCAAGCAGTTTCTGGATTTTTTTGTTATAGTTTTCATTGATGATATCTTGGTCGACCCTAACAGTGGGAGGGAGGGGGGGTCATGCCAATCATCTCCAAATTGTGTTGTAGAGTCTTAAGGACCAAAAGTTGTATGTAAAATTTTTTAAATGTGAGTTTTGGCTAAGTGTTGTGACCTATTTTGGGTATGTTGTTTCCAGTGAGGGGATTAGGGTGGATCCATAGAATGTCGAGGCAGTTAAGAGGTGGCCTAGACCCATAACTCCAACCGACATAAGGAGCTTCTTGGGCTTGGTTGGGTATTATAGGAGATTTATAGAGAGTTTATCATCTATTACTGCTCTGTTGACAAAGTTGACTTTGAAAAAGCTTAAGTTTTTATGGTTCGATGCTTGTGAGGGAAATTTTTAGAAGTTGAAAGATAAGCTGACTTCTGAGCCAGTTTTGACACTACCCGAAGGTACAGTTGGTTTTATTGTGTTTTATGATACGTCCCGTGTGGGATTGGGTTGTGTTTTGATGTAGCATGGTAAGGTTGTGGCCTATGCTTCCAGGTAACTTAAGATTCATGAGAGGAATTACTCAACTCACGATTTAGAGTTGGCGGTTTTGTTTTTTTCCTTGAAGATCTAGAGCCATTATTTGTATAGGGTGTATATGGATATTTATTCAGATCATAAGAGTTTTCAGTATGTGTTTACGTAGAAAGAACTGAATCTCAGGCAGAGGCGGTGGCTTGAAATGCTTAAGGATTACAATAAGAGTTTTCTATACCATCCAGGTAAAGCTAATGTTATTACTGATGCTCTTAGTAGGTTGTCAATGAGAAGCTTATCCCATGCTGATAAGAAGAAAAAAGGATTGGTGAAGGACATTTACTGGCTAGCTAACTTGGGTGTTCGTCTCTTGGACTCTGAGGAGGAGTCATTGTTGAAAAAGTGGGTAAATGTAATGCCCCGGGAGTACACCCTAGATGCCACACGGTGCTTACAGTCCCAATAGACCACAAGATAACCCATGAGCTTATACCTGCTGTAAGCACTGAATAATATACTGATAACGAACATGTATGGAAACAACTAAATATGCCATAAGGTTTCAATATTGAAAATAATACAACTGAAATCCACAAGTTTGAAATATAAGCAAAAATGCTAAAAACTGACTGATAAAACTGACAACTAACTGATTGTTTGAAATGTATGAAAGCCTCTAAAACTGACTGAATGAGAGTTAATGGGACAACCCCAACTAAATCCAATTGACTCCGAAACTGAAATACTGAAATACCATAATCGGTCCTCGGACTATGAGGACTCACTATTGCTACTGCTGCTGATGCGCTGGTCGGGAACCTGAGCGTTCGAACCTATGATATGTGTAATACCCTGTATTACCCTTAACCCAATTCATCTCCCAGTGCATATGTGACAGGATTAGAACCTAAAAATTTAGCTAAGTGTTGGAGACTTAGTCTTATTTTTTGACCCCTAAACTTCAATGATTTTATTCTTGACCTTTCTGATCCTGAAAAGTTGGTTTCTAAGTTAATTCATGACCAGGGTTGTCGATAGTTCATCTCGGGTGAGTTTTGGGTTTTTTAGACGACGTTAGGGGCATGCTTAGATGGACAAACTAGTGGTCTAATGTGATATGGCCGCATCACATCGGCTACCGCATTGGAAGCAACAATGCGGTGCGTCGTTTATCGCATCGAGTTGAGCGACGCGGCGTGTTACTAAACGCGTCGGGGACCAATTTGTTTTAAATAAATTTTGGTCCAAAGGGGTATTTTGGTCTTTTCCCCCACTTTAATTCAGCCAAAACATGGGATTTAGGTTCAAAAATAGCATTTTTGCCTTATATTTCATAATTCCCTCAAATTGAAATCATTCTCTCTCAAGAAGAAAACCTTTGCCCCTTCAACCTTCAAGAGAATTTTCAAGAAATCCACAAAGAACTTCCAAGAATCCTTCAATTGAAGTATGTTAGATGTTCATCCATGGGCCCTTTTCACCCATGGAGTCCAAGAGACCAATTGCAAGTTTGAAGTTGTGATTTTTTTATATGTTATTATGAATTTATCCATGAATACCCATGAATTTTGATTTTTATATCATGTTTATACATACCTTATTGTTGAAGTTAAACCCTACGCATATGAATGCTGCTTACTTGTTGGTTTACATCGTAAATTGAGATTTGGTATCAAAATTATGATATTACTACATGCTTAAAACTATTCCCATGTTTAAACCATGAATTGCAAGTGTTTGATGAAATGTCTAAAAGAATGAATGTTGAGTAATGAATACTTATCATGTCTTCCAAGTTTTAGTATGATCTTGTTGCTATTACTATCGAGTCCTGGGGGTTATTAATACTCGACATTTAGCAATCTACCTAGTTTTTAATATCTATAGAATGACTTCAGTCATACCATGAGAAACATCATTCAGTCATGTTAGCATGGCCAGTTGTGTAATCAGTTAAGCCTAGTCCAGTCTAATGATCAGTGTCAGTTCAGTTGGGAGTAGGAGTCAGCATCGAGCGAACTCGTTGATGGGGGTATTTATGTTAGGTTAGGGTTTGGCCCTTAGAGCAATCCCCGAGTTACAGAACTATGTAGCCAGTGTAGGTTGAGGTATTTTCCTGTCATTAGGGTTGACCCATATCTCCTGAGTATTCCTGCCATATTAGTGTGACTCATGTGTCCTTCGAGATATTAGTTTAGTGGATCCATACAACCATTGTTTGTATCCTTGGCATGGTATTGACACCTTTCCAACTGGGGTTATAGGTTGAACCCCAATTAGCTTATTTGGGGTATGTCGGTTAGATTATACCTCCCATAGTCTCAGTAATAGTACTCAGTACAGTGTTCAGTTCTGTTTTGCTTGACCATAGCTTTCAGTTATCAATTATTCTGTTACAGATTTTAGGACCACAGTTTTAGACTATTCAGATATACGATATATACTTGGTCTTACATCTTTAGTATTTCTAGTTTCGCATGCATTCTCATACAGTTAACTTATGCTATTCAGTCAGTTATCATTTCATGCATATAAACCCATGCATTTCATCCTAACCTCATCTAATGTACCAGTGCATTCAAAATACTGATTGCATACTTATTTCTTGCGCTATGATGTCTTATATTATAGGTTTGGACGCTTGGATTCCCGGTCGTACTTAAATTTTCTAGTGCATCATCAGCAGCAGCCTTGGTGAGTCCTTATTCTTTGAGGACGAGTTATCTTATATTCAGTTGTTTAGTCAGTTGGAGTTAGTTGGGGGCTTGTCCCATCAACTCCACAATCAGACAGTTTAGAGGTTTTCAGACTAGTACAGACTGTTGGTCAGTTTTCAGTTGTGATTATCAATCATTTTATCAGTATTGCCATTATGTTTCCAGACGCATTAAACCATGATTCAGTATTGATTTTAGTTGTTTAAACCTTATGGCGTTTCAATTAAATTCTGCATATGTCTTTGTTATTATTTTTCAGTGCTCACAGTAGGTACCAGCTCATGGGTTAGCTTGTAGTCCTTCGGGGCTGTAAGCACCGTGTGGCATCCAAGGTGTACTCTTGGGGTGTTACAAACTTGGTATCTGAGACTAAGGTTTAAAGTCTCCTTGGGAGTCTTAAAGCCATGTTGAGTAGAATCTTGTGCATGTCTTTGAAGCGCACCACACTTATGGACAAAAGGCAACGAGACATTTTAGGAAAAGTTTCCCTTCTTTTAATGTTCATGTAACGCCCCAAAATATGATTCTCGGGACACCACACGGTGCTCCAAACTACAAGTAGTCCTAAGCTAAACCTGGCTGCCTTTTCTAGATCTAAATCTCAAAATAGGGAAATGTAGATAAAAAATCATAACATATGCGGAAAACTGTCTGAAATCTTCTGATTATATCTTAGTCATACTAAATCTCAAGAGTATGATAAAATAAATGTTGAAAATCTGAATACTAACTCAAAGGTATAAATCTGAATCTAATATTCCGATAAGCCTCTACTATCTGAATCAAGAGAGTCATTGGGACAAGCCCCAACTGACTCAACTATCTGAAATGAGTAAAGACATATCTACTAGCAACTTGGAAATTTGAATAACTAAGCCCTCGAACTTTGAGGACTCACCAACTACAGGGATGTAGATAAGATGCTCGAAGATCAATCACGCTGCTGAGACTGAGCACCTGTACCTATATTATGAGATAATGTAACACATAGACATATATGTGGATCAGTACTTTGATGATGTACTGAGTATATGGGGGTGTATGCATAAGTAAACTATATTATCATAGTTTATAAAATCATGCATGTTAAATGTAAATGACTCACGTAAGCTTGAGTAATTTGAAATCTAGAAGTAAAGCATAAATAATAAAACATGTAATCTAAATCTTATGAGTCATCACACTTAGTTCTGAAATCTGTAGTTCTATTCTATTTCTTAAATCACATAGGCTAAGTGAAGTCTGAAAACTTATTCTGTGCATCTAAAGGCTTCAAATCAAACACAGCTATTTAAGAGTAAGAGACATCTTTTGAGAGGTTCTTCTAACCGACATGTACACCATGTGATCATCCATGGTGTCTCAGACTAGCCCCCATAAGGTTAGAGATGTTCTACCCTTGCCATCGGAATAGAACAATCTAATCTGTATGATCACAATTTGAGTCATCCACGTAGAAGTGGAAATAATATAATAATCTGTACCTACGGTGGCATGTAGTTCTGGGGTATGAAACGTAGTAACTTACCCATCTCGGTGCTAAATACTACTCCCAATCTCATGCTTAAAATCTTAAGAAATCCACTCTAGAACTTATAAAAAGGTTTACAGAAAACCAACTATGCTTTGCTTTTTCTTTAAATCTCAAATCTTCTGAAATAAAGTGGATTCTTTATCTAAAATCTGAAAATAATCTAGTCATGGGGTGATTATAGCATAAATAATCTTAAAACCACAATCTTTAAATGAGGTCCAATGACCCAAGCATCAATCTCATGTTAAAACATCTCAAAATTCATACTTGGTAATGTAAACATTCATAAATCATCTTAAAATCTGGTAATTACTGCACAAGGCATAAAGTCATGTAATTCAACTACTAAATCATGGAAAATCTCATAAATTGCAGTAAATTTATAATAAAAGTAAAGTTTTGGACACAAGGATGAAAGAATTATCCTTGTTCAAACCCCACATACCTTAATTGATGATCTTTGATGAGAAACTCAAATCTTGGATTCCTATTGATGTTTTGGAGATGGCTCTTTAGTGTTCTTGTATTGGGAATTCGTAAATTTGGACTATTTTGGAGAATAAATGGAGAAATTCTGAGTTTCTTGGAGAGAAAGTATGATGAACTAGGGTTTTGCTTTGAGGGAAAAGATGAACAATGCATAAAGTGCTTTGAAATTTGAGTAATCTTATATTTTTGGACGGATTGGGGGTTGGGGGATTTACCAAAATAACCCCTTTAAATTCTTAAAAGGAACTGGAAAACGTAATTTTTTCCCGGTCTGGGTGGCCACCGCGATGCGCCATAATCGCGGTGGCTTACTGGAAAAAGGATGAGTGGTAATTGGGTTCCCTCCGCGATGCGCCACTATCGCGGAGCCCCAAAGTTTGCCATTTCGACCACTGGCGCGACGCGCCATTATCGTGGAGTGACATTGGAAATTACCAAACAGGAAATTGGGCCTCTTCGCAAAGTGCCAAAATCATGGAATCTCACTGAAAATTGACAAATATGATTTTACATTTCGCTACGACGTGGTAAGGACCCAAATCACAGTGTTTTACGACTGGAAATTAAAATAGCCATAACTTCTTACCCGATTATCAAATTTAGGTGAATCTTATATCGTTGGGAAGCTAATTCAATTTCCTATGCCATGGAAAGTCCAAATATAAAGAATTCCACATGAAATAAACATCACTCATTTTAGAAGCTACTTTTTGTCATTTTCGGGATGAGTTTAAGCTAGGAAAAATCGTGGGGTATTACAGTTCATGTCGTGCTAAAGAGCATGAACTCTAATTAAACTCTTTTCCTAACTCATACATCCTTCTATGTACAAAAAAATGCCTCTCAAAAATAACAACGGAAGAAGAAATGGGAATCAGCCTGCACCTCTGCCTGTTCAGGAAGATCCCCTGAATGAGTATGCTTCTCACGATGACTTTAGAGATGCTTTCACTATCTTATCTTATTCAGTAGTTGCTCAGAACAATCTAAAGGCAGTTGTCCTATCTAGGCTTTTTATTCATGCTCAACAGAGAGAGAGAGGGGAGTGTAGAAAGGAAAAAAGAAAGAATAAGAGGGCCAGAACAAGTAGTTTTAAGCCAACATTAGGGGGTAGTAACTGTTCCCAATTCCATCAAAAATTCTCAGCCCCAGTTTCACCTTCATCCAGTGCGCCAGTGTCTAAGTTTAAGAATGACGGTCGAAATAGAGCATAAGGCTCTAAGTCACAATGTAGTGAGAAGGGTGTTCGTACTAATCTTCTTTGCGGAGAATACGGTAGGAATCATAATAGAGTGTGTAGAGACGGTAGTGATATGTGTTTTGTATGTGGCAAGCCAGGCCACAGAGTCAGAGACTTCCCAATGAGTGGTCAACAAGGCCATTCTAGCCGTCCTCCAGTTCCACCCGGTCGCCCGACTCAGCAGGCGCTACTTCTAGTGCCACCATTGGTCAACATCAGAAAAGACTTTATGCACTCTAGTCCCAACATGATCAGGAAAGTTCTTCTGATGTGGTTACGGGGACGTACAGGCCTTTCATATTCTTATGTATGTTTTACTAGAGCCCAGAGCTTCACTTTCTCTTGTAACCTCCTTATATAGCTGTCAACTTTGGCGTCAAACCCAAAACATTAGCATAGTCCTTCTCAATGTCTACCTCAGTGGGTAAATTCATCATTTCCAGGTGGGTATGCAGAAATTGCCCGATTACAGTATCCCTGTAAACCACTTTAGTTGATTTCAGAAATATAGTCATTCAGTTTTAGTTTCCCACTGAACCAGTCATTGAATGAAGGGCTAGTACCTCAGTTCTTAGGAGTCATACATGTTTTTAGATCCCTTCTCAAAATCCTATGATAGCATATGATCTAGAATTAAAAGTATAAAACCAGGAGTTTAGCAACAGTAGAAGAGTGGGGATAGTGTTATCTGAATTTGGGTAGATTATATTTCATGGTGCTAGTTGTAAAAAAGGTGAATCAGTAGGCTTGAAGCAGTGTATGAAAAAATTTAATTTTATTGATTCGAAATATATGTTGTGGATGTGATATTTGTAGGATATGATAAAAGTAGTGTGGTTATTAAAGATTTGAGGATATCCATGTTATGTGTTAGAATCTAAGTTTAAATCTTTTAAGGTTGAGCTAATAGAAAGAGGAGTTGAAAATTCTAAGTTCGTCAATTTTAAGTTGTTACCTGATGATTGTTGGGGCTGTAGAGGGCTAATAGTTGTATCTCAGAAGAAAGTACTAGAAGCAAGTTTTACATTTTTGGGCATAGTCATTCAGGGTGAGTTTACCAATTATGTGTATTATACCCTAGATTCTAGAGTAAAATAGTGGAAGTTCAGTTTAGGTAGTTCCCAGACTTAGAATAATGGCTTTAAGCTAAGGGGAGATAATAGAACAAGTAACCAAGTCTGACTCTCAAATTCTAGTAGTGATGCTAGTGTATTGTAGAACATCAGTAGGAGAGGAAGATGCCCGACCCATTCTTATCTCAGTGCAAGGTTTTTTAGTCATCACGATATCTACTCATGCCTTACATGTCAGCTCCATTATCATAACTCATATTCATGCACTTTTCATAGAATCATGTACGCTTCCAGTCCCTAGTATAAGGAGTTCTAGTTTTCTCAATAGTATGAGTCATGTACCATGAAATCATGAACTCCGAACCCAGGTCATGCAGCTCATGCCTCATGTACTCATGCCTTACAGTATGTTCAGTTTCAGATACTCATGCTACACTCTTAATGATCAGAAAAATTCAGTTTATGTCATGTATGCCCTCAGTTTAGATCTCTTTGATGAATCTATAAGGTTGATACTCTAATCCCCGGGCCTCAATTATGTGTCCAAGTTATGCATAGTATTCTTTCATGTTTTAGGTCCTTATGTTCTAAACCTTTCAACGACCTTTCCTTATGTCAAGATAGGGATGATGAATAGTTGTTTAGATGGGAGAGAGTAAATATTTCATAGTAGGAGAAATTGTTATATGCTTGTTGGATCTAAGATTATAAGTGTGAAGTAATATCGAGGCCAAGTTTTTGATATATGTCATGGTTAGTTTAAATTTTGTGTGTGTGATTTCCTTAAGAATAACGTATGGAAGTTGTTAATGATAGATGTTTAGAGGATATGAGAAAGATGCTTTTATGAGTGTTTCTTTAGAAGTGCTAAGATAGGCTTGAATGTCATGTTGTATATAATAAATGCATTGCGCATCAGTGAATGTCTAGTAAGGGCTGGATGTAGTGGTTGAGGTGGTAATAAAAATTATTCATGTGATGAGAAGTTGTGAAAATGCAGGGTATAGTGAATTCATGGTTCAGACTAGTATCACAGTGTTATGTGTGCACTTTGTAGATTCGGGTAGGCTTGACCATAGTGAGAAAATTCAGTTCAGCTCAGACTTCAGTAGGTAGAGTTATCAGCGCCCTTGTGAATATTTTCAGTAGCCTCAAGGGGAATGCATTTTTGAAGTGGAATGTTTAGTTGAGTATAGGCTTTCAGTATAATTCAATCCATATAGCCTACAATCCAGTTTAGCACAAGTTCCTATGGTTTCCCATCTTTCCTATTCATGAGGTAATCCATTCATGACCATGCAAGTCATAAATTCAGTTTAGTTCATGCATCATGCATCAGTTTCAGATTCTAGGTATTTAGTCATGATTTAGTCTATAAGTGTCCCATGTATCATCTCGATCATTCCTTAGTATTTTAGCCAAGTCAGTATTATTTAGGGGACGAACTATCCCAAGGGGGAGATGTTGTAATACCCCAAGTATTCATGTCCTAAACCTTTCATTTTTTTTGCGAAACAAGATCCAAGTTGAAGTAATGGTTACTCATAAGTTGACTCTCTCATCTTATATCATCCTTATAACCATTCTTATGTCATTACATGTATTCAAGAAATCAGTCCAGTTCATGATAATCAGTTCAGTTCATGTATCACGTTTCAGACTCAGTCAGGTAACCATGCTTTCAGTACGCATAATTAGCATGTAATATCTTGTACCTCGGTATTCTCAACTTAATCAGTCTTATTCGAGGACGAATATTCCCAAGGAGAAGATATTGTAATACCTCATATTACCTTAACCCAATTCAAGTCCCAGTGGATGTGTGAGAGGCTTAGACCCTGAAAATTTAGTGAAGTGTTGGAGACTTAGTCTTATTTTTTGACCCCTAAACATCTATGATTTTATTCTCGACCTTCTCGACCCCGAAAAAGTTGTTTCTAAGTTAATTCATGACCAGGGTTGTTGATAGTTCATCTAGGGTGAGTTTTGGGTTTTTCGGATAACGTTAGGGGCATGTTTGGATAGCCATACCAGTGGACCAATGTGATATGGCTGCGTCGCATCGGCAACCGTATTGGCAGTAGCAACACGACGCGTCTCTTATCGTTTCGGGGCCCAATTTGGTTTAAATAAATTCCGAGCCCAGAGGGGTATTTGGGCCTTTTCCCCTACTTTAATTCTTCCAAAGCATAAGATTTAGGTCCCAAAACAACATTTTTGCCTCATATTTCATAAATCCCTCAAATTAAAATCATTCTCTCTCAAGAACAAAACCCTAGCCCCTTCAACCTTCAAGAGAAAATTTTCAAGAAATCCAATAAGAACTTCCAAGAATCCTTCAATTGAGCTATGTTAGATGTTCATCCATGGGTCCTTTTCACCCATGGAGTCCAAGAACCCAATTACAAGTTTAAAGTTGTGATTTTTTTACACGTTATTATGAATTTATCCATGAATACCCATGAATTTTGATGTTTATATCATGTTTAGACATACCTTGTTATTGAAGTTAAACCCTACGCATATGAATGATGCTTACTTGTTGGTTTATATCATAAATTGAGATTTAGTATAAAAATTATGATATTACTACATTCTTAAAACTATTCACCATGAATTGCAAGTGTTTGCTGAAATGTCTAAAAGAATGAATATTGAGTAATGAATACTTATCATGTCTTCCAAGTTTTAGTATGATCTTGTTGCTATTACTATCGAGTCCTGGGGGTTATTAATACTCGGCATTTAGCAATCTACCTAGTTTTTAATATCTATAGAATGACTTCAGTCATACCATGAGAAACGTCATTCAGTCATGTTAGCATGGCCAGTTGTGTAATCAGTTAAGCCTAGTCCAGTCTAATGATCAGTGTCAGTTCAGTTGGGAGAAAGATTCAGCACCGAGCGAACCTAGCGATGGGGGTATTCCTGTCAGGTTAGGGTTTGACCCTTAGTAGTAATCCCCGAGTTACAGAACTATGTAGCCAACATAGGTTGAGATGTCTTCCTATCGTTAGGGTTGGCATATATCTCCTGAGTACTCCTGCCTGATTAGTGTGACTCATGTGTTCTTTGAGACATTAGTTTAGTGGATCCACGTAGCCATTGTTAGTACCTGTGGAACGGTGTTGACACTCTTCCAACTGGGATTGCAGGTTGGACACCAATTAGCTTATTTAAGGCATGTCGGTTAGATGATACCTCCCACAGTCTTAGTTACAATACTCAGTATAGTGTTCAGTTAATTTTCGCTTGACCATAGCTTTTACTTATCAGTTATTCAGTTATAGATTTCAATACCATAGTTTTAGTATTCCTAGTTTCGCATGCATTCTTATACAATTAACTTATGCTATTCAACCAGTTATTATTTCATGCATATAAACCCATGCATTTCAGCCTAACCTCATCTAATGTACCAGTACATTCAAAGTACTAATCACATACTCGTTTCTTGCGCTATGATGTCTTATATCATAGCTTCGGATACTCTAATTCCCGATCATACTTAGTCTTTCAAGTGCATCAACATCAACAACCATGGTGAGTTCTCATCCTTCGAGGATAAGTTATCTTGTATTCAGTTATGTCAGTAGTTCAGTTGTTTAGTCAGTCGGAGTTAGTTGGGGGCTTGTCCTATCAACTCTACAGTCAAACAGTTTAAAGGCTTTCAGACTAGTACAAATAGTTGGTTAGTTTTCAGTTATGATTATTATTCATTTTATTAGTATTGCCAGTATTTTTATAGACGTTTTAAACCATGATTCAGTATTGATTTTAGTTGTTAAAACCTTATGGGTTTTCAGTAAAATTCAGCACATGTTTTTGTTATTATTTTTTAGTGCTCACAGCAGGTACCAGCTCATGGGTTTGCTTGTAGTCCTTCATATATATAAGCACCGTGTGGCTCTAGGGTGTACTCCCGGGGCATTACAATATGATACATCATAGCACAAGAAATGAGTATGCGGTCAGTACTTTAAATGCACTGGTATGCTAGTGGGGTTAGGCTGATATGCATGGGCTCATGTACATAAATAATAACTGACTGAATGAATAGCATGAGATAACTGTACATGGGATGCATAAAAGTTGTAAAATCTGAGGATGCATGACCAAGCATATAACATGATACTGGAATAGTCTGTAAACTGAAATGTTAAAATCTGAATACTGATTTAACTAATAAACTATATGCTATGATCAAGCAAACCTGAACTAACTTTCAAACTGAGAATGGACTAAAATTGTAGGAGTATCGTCTAACCAACATGTCTCAATTTGAGCTAATTGGGGTCCAACCTGTGACTCCAGTTAGAAGGGTGTCAGTACCGTGCCATGGTTACTAACTCTGGCTGTGTGGATCCATTGAAGTGAAGTCCCGAAGGACTAAAGAGTCACCCTCTACTGGTAGGTGCTCTAGTGATATATATTTCAACCCTCAACTTGTAGCTTAATATCTCCTCCTTGCTGGCTACGTAGTTTCAAAATGCAGGGAATGCTACTAAAGGTCACACCCTCAACTGGAAGGTTAGCCCCCATTCCTGGGTTAGCTCGATGCAAAATCCTACTTCCAACTGGACTGACTTTGATTACTGAATTAAACTGAGCTTACTGATATGGTAACTGACTGAACTGATAATACTCTAGTATATCTGAAACCATTTTGAAAATACTGAGACTAAGTAAACAACTAAGTTTTTGGGTATTCATAACCCCCAGGACACAATAACATTACCAATAGAAACATACTAAAGCTTCAAAAGCATGATAAGTAGTCATTATTCAAAATTCATTTCTTTGGCATTTCATCAAACATATGGGGATCATAAAGTTAAAGTATGGGAATAGTTAAATCATGGCATAATAACATAATTTCAATACAAAATCATAAGTTAAGGATTTAACATGCAGATATCATCCGTGAAATGGGTCAAAGGTTAATTCCAACAAAAACATATGTAAACATGATATAAAAATTGAAATTTCATGGAAGTTCATGGATAAAATTCATGAAAACATGTAAAGGTCATAATTTTAAACTTTAAAATAGATTCTAGAACTTCATGGGTGAAAAGGACCCATGAATGAACATCTAACATACCTTAATTGATGAATATTCACGAGTTCTTAGTGATTTCTTGAAGCTTTAACTTGTATTTGAAGAATCTAGGGTTTTGTTCTTGAGAGAGTTTGTGAAAAAATGAGTGATTTTGTCCTTTTGAGACCTTAATCTCGTGTTATGGGTGAGGCAAAGTTAGGGGAAAATGACTCAAATACCCCTACATACCCCAAATTAATTAAAATGAACGTGGCCAATGATGCGGTAAGCGACGTATCGTGTCGCTCAGTCAACGCATTGTATTGCACCCCACCAATGCGATAAGCAATGCTTCACGGCTATATCGCACTAACATACTAGTTTGAACATCCTAACAAGCCTTAAACCTCGTCCAAAAATTCCAAAACTTACCCGAGACATGCTATCGACCATCCCGATCATGAATCAATTTAAAAATCGATGTTCTAAGGCCGGAAAGGTCGGAATTAAAATCATTTAAGTTTAAGATGCTTTGGAAATGACTAGGTCTTCACACTTAGTGAAATTTCCTAAGTCTTGGACCCCTTTAGCATGCAAGAGTGAGCTGAAATGAGCTATGATTTTACAGGGTCTTACAGTAAATCATCTCTTGGTTCTGAGGTGAAGGAGATGCAGGATTTAGATCCCATACTTAAGCAGATTAAGGATGGGGTGGGTCAGCTAAAAGTTATGGCTTTTGAGATTTGGGAAGATGGCATCTTGAGGTATCAAGATAGGTTGTGTGTTCCTGATGTTGTTGGTTTATGGGAAAATATTTTGACTGAGGCTCATGAGTCTCGATGTATAGTTCATTCAGGTTCAACTAAGATGTATAACGCCTTGAAGAAAATCTACTAGTGGAACAATATGAAGAGGGGTGCGGAAAATTTTATTGCCAAATGCATGGTTTGTCAGCAAGTCAAGGTTGAACATTTGAGGCCTCATGATATGTCTCAAGAGATAGAGTTTCTCATGTAGAAGTGAGAGATGATCAATATGGATTTCATTACAGGTCTTTCGTGGTATCACAGTTTGTGTGATTCTATTTGGGTCATTATGGATAGGATCACTAACTCTACTCACTTCTTGCCTTTAAGAAATAACTACTCAAGAGAGTATTATTATAAGTTGTTCATTCAGGAGAATATAATGTTGCATGGTTCTCCAGTATTCGTTAATTCAAACCGAGGTACGCAGTTTTCATCTCACTTTTGGAATTTGTTTCAAAAATATTTTGGTACTAAGGTAAACCTTAGCACTGCTTTCCACCCTCAAATGGATGGAGAAGTGGAGCATATTATTAAGACTTTGGAGGATATTCTAAGGGCCCATGTGATTGATTTAAAGGGAGTTAGATTGATCACTTACCTCTAATTGAGTTTGCGTGTAATAACCGTTATCATTCTAGTATTCAGATCGCTCCTTTTGAGGCTCTTTATGGGAGGTAATGTAGGTTTCCTATTGGGTGGTTTGAGGTAGGTGAGACTAGGTTGTTTGGTCCTGACTTGGTTCACCGAGCCATAGAGAAGGTGAAGGTAATTAGACAAAGACTTAAGACTAATCAGATTTGCCAAAAGTCTGATGCGAATGTGAAGCAAAGAGAGTTGGAGTTTAAAATATATAATTGGGTATTCTTGAAGGTATCTCCTATGAAGAGAGTCATGAGGTTTGGAAAGAATGGGAATCTCAGTCCCTATTACGTTGGTCCAAATAAGATTTTAAGAAAAGTTGGGAATGTAGTGTATGAGTTAGTCTTGCCTGTGAGTTTGGCATCTATTCACCCTATTTTCTATGTGTCTATGCTGAAAAAATGTGTGGGTAACCCCTCTTTGATAGTGCCTGTTAAGGATGTTGATGTTACAGATTCCTTGTCTTATGAGGAAGTCTCGGTTGAGATATTGGATAGGAAATTTCATAGATTGAGGACGAAGGATGTAGATTCGGTGAAAGTCCTTTGGAGAAATCAAAAGGTAGAAGAAGCTACATGGGAAGCTGAGGAAGATATAAAGGCCAAATACCCATTCTTTTTTCCCATGTACGATGAATATGATTAAGGTATGAGTTTTTCTTTCCTCTTGTCACTTTTCGAGTTTGTCCTTTGATTCTGGTGTATTCTTGCTATTCTCATGCTAAAAGTGTCCTAACTCATCATTCAGGAATAAATGATCCGGGGAGGGGGGAAGGAGGGATAATGTAAGATCCCTTAAAAATTTTGATTATTTTATTTTTGACCCTCTGGCGTGCGTAATGTCATTTTTTTACTTGAATTATGTTTAGGAATTTTAAAGGATGTTTTGAGAGAATTTTGGATTTTTCAAAAGAGGTTCGGGGTTATTTTGGGACCCCGAGGTAGTGAGGTTCTACGATAAGGCTGTGTCTCGGAGATTAACCTCCACGATATTGGTGTGGCACAGAGGCTAACTTCCACGATATTGGTGTGCCATGCTAGTATTTTATTTTCATCCAATTTTGTTTTTCTCACTTAGGGAGAGGGGTTTTTGGTCTTTTTACCCCTTGTACGATCTTATAACATAAAATATCCCATTCTATCAGTTTTTAAAGATCAAATCATCCTCTTTCTATCTCAAACTCAAAACCCAAGAACATTCAAGGGTTTTATAGAGAATTCATCACCCAGGCTCCAAACTTTGAATTAACTTTAATTTTTTGTGTATTTCAGGCATCTTTTTCTTTCCTAAGCTTGAATTTTACATTGTGGCATCAGTTGGATGGATTTCATGTGATTTAAATTATGGATTTTGAGATTGGGTTGTGGGGTTTTGGTTGTTACTAATTAAAATACTTGTCTCGTATTTTAAATTAATATTTTCAAGACTGAATTAGTATATTATTTAAATGGTTGGAATGGGGGATATGGGTTTTCCCAAATTGGATGGAATTTGGCTTGATAATTGTATTAAACTTAACCCACTTTATAATCTTGGTTTTAATATGGATAATTGCATGGTTTAACTTGTTTTGAACTTATTGCATTACATAAAAGGATAAATGGATATGAATATGGTTTTTGACGGCCTTGGTTTTGGTTTTTAATTGAACTTGAAAGTCTAATTTGGTTGTGTGAATTAGTTTGGTAGGATTAATTTAGCTTGCAAGCATATTGGTATGACTATACAAAGTGGTAAATGCCTTGATGAATGACCCTAGGTTAATGGTTGGAATTATGTGGAAATCTATTTTAATTTGGGCTTAAAGGGGGTTGTGTAGCTTACAGTGAAGGTGTAAGTCTCGGGGAGACAAAAGTTGGAAACCACGTTTGTCGATGTTGGGGGTCTTTATGATAGTATTCTTAATAGACACTTTATATGTATATATTTGAGATGGTTCTTGCCTTGGAGGCTTTAGTTTTCCCTTGATTTTTCCTCAGTTCGTACGACTAACACGCACTGGAGCCTTTTCAACAGGTAGAGCTAAACCCATATAGCCCATGGGTTCCTTTAGGGAGGATCGATCTATAAAGTCTAGGTTAATGGTTTTAAAACTCTCATGCTCAGTACCTTTACCCTATCCCTACATCTTATATATGTATATATGAAGTGTACATGTGGTTTTGACTGATTTTGGACATGGCATTATGTTATCTCTTTCCCTGAATTACATGTCAGTGCTTATCCTCTTGATCGTCCTAGGATGCTATATCATTTCTTAATGTAGTATCCGAAGACTTTTCTATTGCTCCTGTACAACGTTAGGTGGTTGAGCGCATCTGTTGAGTTGCCGTGAAGTGGTGAGCCTCCATCCTTCGGAAGGCATTATTATTTCATTACTATTTCTTTATTACTTAGTAATGTTGAATTCTTTTCTTTTGGTCATAGTCGGGTGCATGTCCTGACTTAGTTGTTATTCTAATTTTAGAGGCTATTATGGACAAGTGTGAGTGGGTCATTATTTTTACTCGTAGTCTTCTTTTGAGTCATCTATTTATCTTCTTATTACTGTTTGATTTAGATTCTCCTTCATTTTTATTATGGTGCTCTTGAAGTTAGGCTAAGGGAGTGGTCTCCGATCCATGGTAGTCTTGAGATATCCGTCACGATCGGGCCTTAGTTTGGGCCATGACAAATCCCGTCATTATAGATCTAAAGCAAGGTGAAATAGAAAAAAGGGAATTTTATGGATGAGAAGTGACTTTAAAGAAGGAATCGAGGTAGATTATGGTTAATTATTGTAATTATATTTGCTTGACTCTGTGCTTATATGTGAATTGGAAAATTATGATTGATTTCAAGCACCACTATGATTATTGACTGCATTTGCATATTCATACATATTGATGATGATGATGAGATATTAATGATGATGGTGATGTCTAAATCATGATGTTATCAGTGATATTGACGATGATGATGATATTAAAATCATGATGTTCATGATGTTGTTGATACGATTGAGAAGAGAAAGAGATGAGGTGCACATCTTGCATTCATACATTCATTCACGTGCATTAAATGTACAATTATAATCATATGTTGTGATACAACTTGTTTTTGAAATTGGCTAAGTGTAAACATACATAAATTTAAGTGGAAATTCTCTTAAAGTGAAGTGTTACAATTGTGTAGTTGTCTTTGATTATGAGTTCTAAGATGTTCACTTTGTATTTATTTGGTTTACTTAATTATGTGGTGTCAAGTTGAGTCGACCTATAATACCTACCAGTACCTGATGATGTACTGATTCTATCTGTGCTCTTTGTTTTGTTGAATGCAGGGCATGCTCCAGCAGTTGAGATGAGACTCGGCTCTAGTCAAAAATGTCAGATTTTGATCTAAGGGTGAGTACCATGATCGGGTAGCTTTTGGACTTCAACTTTATGTTCATATATCTTGTTTTGGAATTTAGACACTCTTCTATTATTTCTGCATTTTGAATATTCTTTTGGTTATAGACTTGAGTACTCTTACATGTTCTTGTACGGTGACTTCAGGTCTAGGGGATTGTAATAAATAGAGATTTCCGTACTCTATTGTGGTTGGATAAATTTGTTGGGTTGATACTGATTGCTTTTTAATTTAATGAAAACATCTTAGAACTTATTTAATGATAAGATTAGTGTAAAGTGAATGTAAATGTGGCTTTGGTTTTCTTGAGGTTTTGGATTAAGCATAGTTCTCCCGTCATAAAAATTAGGGTCGGTGCCAATCATGACCATTTGAGTCGTGAAAAAGATAGTATCAGAGCACTAGATTCGTAGATCTCATCGAACAAAAACATGTATAGTAGTATGTTGTGGAACTACGAAGACGTATGTATCTTTCTTCAAGAGGCTACATGGCTTTAGGAAATGAATTCCTTTCTTTCTTTCTTTCATGCTATTACTTGATTCCAGTTGGTATCTAGTGATCTAATATCTAACTCATTCACTCTTATTTAGAGATGGTAAATACCCGTTCCACCTTAGCAGTAGTAGCAACACCCATAATAATATGGATGACAATTGGGCGAGTTGAGCCAAATTTAAACATGTCAAAATGGATCAAGATAAAAAATGGATCAATACCCGACCTAGTTCAAATTTATTTGTGTCAAAATGAGTTAGGTCAAAATAGGTTAGGTATCGATTTATAATCAGATTCGCTTATTCTTAGTTTTAATTGATTTATTTATTCTTTTATAAATTTTAAGAACCTAAAGAAAATATTTTTTTTATTATTTCTATTTAATAATATATCATATTTAAAAAGATTTTTTTAAAAATATTTTAACACGATTTCTCAAAAATCAATTCGGATTACATTCCCACCCAACTTTAAATGGGTTAAAATGGGTTGGGTTGATATAGGTTGAGCTAATAAATGGGTGGGTCAATAATCAACCCAAACTTGAATGGGCTGGTTTGGGTTGGACAAATTTGATTTGATTTTACCACCTCTACACAACAACACCAATAGTAAAACTCGCATCGGCCGTTGAGGCTATTATTTTTGGAAGACGTTGAGTTAGGCGCAAATCTGGTAGGGAGGACAGAGGGCAACACCTGTTAGGGAAAGAGTCACGGCATTCGGAGGACCGACTAGAAAGAAATCACTGTCCCCTTTTCCACAACAGAATGCCCTAGACCTTGCTTGAATGAAAAAGTGGTAGTTGAAGAGGAAAAGATTATAGTTTTATAGAATGTGGTGCTTATACCAAATGGTGCATCCTTGATGCCTTTTTCTGGTGAAGTGATTCAACAAGTGTTAAGATTTCTGAGTAGCTTGTCTAACATTGGTAATTCTCCAGTTGTTTCAGCCTTCCCGCCCTCAGCCTTACAATATGTCACTGATGTAGCACCAAAAATAAATAAAGGCATTTAAAAGAGGGTGTATCCCCAATAAATACTTTGGACAATAATGACTAATGATGAGCATGGACTATTCCGCAAGTTTATAAAGATAAAACCTTCAGTACTCCACGGTACAGAGCCTGAAGATGTATTTAAGTTTTTGATTGATGGTTATGAATGTCTAAATAAGATAGGTGTTGTTGAAGTTATGGTGTAGAGTTTGTTTCTTTTTAGCTACAGGTTGAAGCCAAGAAATAGTGGAGGGCATTTGTAGAATGCAGGGCTACCTTACCTCAACTCACTTTGGTATAATTTTAGAATGTATTTCTTGATAAATATATTCCCCAGACTGATCGTGACTAGAAGAAAGACGATTTCTTGAGGTTAGAGTAGGGTAACATATATGTGGTAGCCTATGAGTCCAAATTCTAGGCCTTGACTTGCTTTGCACTATAATTGATCAACTCAGGGGAAGAGCAGATCAAGTACTTTGTGAAAGGTCAGAATTTTGGGATTTAGATGGTTACTTTATTTGTGGCTACATCTAGTAAGTCCTCTCTAAAGATAGTTGAATTTTCCGAAAAATTTTAGGAACTTAAAAAGCAGGGAGAAGTAAAAGCAGAATAGAAGAAGGCAAAGACCTCAGGCAAGTTAAGTTGTACTTTCTTGAACAAGTGTGGTTCTTCTCGACCTTATAATTCAGCTATGTCTATGTCTATATGGGTCCCATCTAGTATCTGTTATCAACCTTCACGAACATGCACCTATACACTTTCATACTTTTTAGTTCAAAAGCTTGCTTTGGCATCAGGTGCCATGCGTAGGGGGTTTAGGACACATCAAAATGTATTGTCTTAATTTCTTATCTGCTATCCAGTTAACTCAGGAATCAGACTCTAATGCTCTAGTTCTGGTAGGTTATGGTGGTGGAGAAAATGATAGGGGTCATTCACAAGGTACGCGTAGTGGCCAGGCTACAAGAAGGGGTGTCAACCAAGCCAATCGAGGTGGGTGACAAGTCGGTATAAATGGTACTTAGACTGGTAAAGGTGGCAGTCAGAGTGGTAATAAGGCTCATCTTTATATTATTTGGCTCATCCTGAAGTAGAAACTTCTAATGTTGTGATCACAAATACTATTCTTATCTGTGATTGAATGGCTTCTGTATTATTTGATCTTGATTCCACTTTCTCTTATGTATCTATGAAATTTTCCTTGGAGTGGGACTTAGAAAATAAGCATCTTAATACTCTTATATATGTAACTACACTAGTTAGAGTGTTTGTATATGTTGATCAGGTGTATCGTGAGTGTCTTGTGATATTTATGAGGTTTAAGACCTTAGTAGACTTAGTGATTCAAATCATAGAGGAATATGATATTATCTTGAGGATTAGTTGGTTGTCTTCTTATCTTGATAAAAATGATTGTTATGCTAAAACTATCACTGTAGTGGTGCCCAAAATGGAGAAGTCAGAGTGGGAGGGTACTTTTAAGCCTACTATTGTGAGGATTGTGTCAGCTATTCATGTCGATAAATTAGTAAATAAAAGATGTAGTGCATTTTAGTCAATCTTGTGGAAGATAAATCTATAGTTCCTCCTATAGCTTTAGTCTAGTAAGATAAATCTATAGTTCCTTCTATAACTTCAGTCCAATTGTTTATTAGTTATTTAAAGTGTTTTTGATGACCTTTTGGGTATGCCTCTAAATTGAGAGGTTTATTTTTGTATAGATTCAGAGCCCAAAACTCAACCCACTATCCCTTCTTATCATATGGCAATAGTAGTGTCAAAAAAGGTGAGATCTCAGTTTAAAAAAATTATTAGAGAAGGGATTATTCGTCCAAGTATTTCTCCTTGGGATGTATCTTTTTTGGTGAAAAAGAAGAATGGTAGCATGTGAATATTCATAAACTATCGCCAGTTGAACAAGGTAATCATTAACAACAAGTAATCTCTACCTAGGATAGATGACCTGTTTGACCAGTTACAAGGAGATGCATTATACTCCAAAATAGATTTGATATCGGGCTATCACCAACTCAAGATTAGGGAGGGGGACTTCCCAAAGAATGATTTCCATGGGCACTATCGTTGTATAAAAAGTGTATCATTGTAGCAACAAGAGTATCGTTGTAGTGGAAGCCTTTGTTTCATCGCGAACTGCTACAACAGTAAAATACAATTTTAAAACTGAGAATGTTTTTCATTTTCCTTATTTGAAAAATGAAATAATGCTCTAAGGAGGGTGATATTCAACATATTTTTAGAGATTTTTATCTTTGGAGGTAAATTTCTTACATTCTAAACTTGAATTACTTCCTAGTATTATAGAAAATCATTAGAAACTAGTTTATGGTGGAAATTGGGGTTTAGCCCTAATTCGAAAACTTAATGAAAATTTGTGAGAATGAGTATAGATTAGTAAACAATGCTTCTAGGGTGTTAGAAAATAGTAATGATAGTATAATTATAGTTGTTCATACTAAATAAGATAGGTTTCTTAAGGTTTAAAGAATAAAAAACCCTAAGATGATGAATTAGAAAATATTATGATTAATGGTTACTAGTTATCAATCCCTATTGGTTAAAAGGGAAGAATTGATTGAAATGAGTGTGTAATCTTGTTGTTATAGATCAAGAACAAGGTGAAAGAGAAAGGAAGACAAGCTTCGGTCCTAGAAATGACTTTGAGTAAGGAATCGAGGTAGACTATAGTTTATTGTAGCAATTAGACTTGCTTAACTCTGTGCTTATATGTGAACTGAGTATTTATGGTTTCTTTCGAGCACTATCTCTTATATGTGAATCGAGTATTTGTGATTTCTTTCGAGCACTATCTCATATTATTGACTATATTTGCATATTCATACATATTGATGTGATGGTTTTGTTGAAATTATGACATTCATGATGCTATTGGTGATATTAACAATGATGAGTTGTTTATAATGATGATACTAAAATCATAATATTCATGATGTTGTTGATGATGTTAATGAGATTGAGAAGAGAAAGAGATAATACACACATCTTGCATTCATGTGCATTGAATATATGGTTATAATCATATGTTGTGATACAAATTGTTGTTTAAATTGGCTAAGTGTAAACTTACATGAATTTGAGCTGGTATTCCTTTAAAGTGAAGTGTTATAATTTTGCGGTTGTCTTTGATTATGAGTTTGGTGATAACCGTTTCGTATTTATTTGATTTACTTATTTGTATGGTGTCGGGTTGAGTCGACTTATGATGCCTATCAATATTTGTTGATGTATTGATGCTACCTGTGCGCTTCTTTTTATTGAGTGCAGAGTGTGTTCCAGCGGTTGAGACAAGACCTTGGCTCTAGCCAGAAGTTCTAAATTTTGATCTAAGAGTGAACGCTATGACTGGAAAGTCTTTGAATCTTTAGTTTTTTATTCATGTCCCTTGTTTCGGGACTAAGTTATTTGAGGTGAATTTATGCACCTCAGTGTTGTTATCCTAACTTATTTAACCCTGTTTTAAGGATAACTTGTGTAGTTATGAGTTAATGAAGATATAATTGAGCATATAAGTGTTTCAGTATTTAATTACAATGTTTAAGGTGTCTTTCAAACAAGTTTTTACTTAAGTTGGTCACTTTGAGTTCAAACGAGAAAACTAGTGGTACTAGTTTGAGCTAGGTGTTTGTCTAGTTGATCTCGATGGTTTCTAGCATGTTAAATGAGTTCCTAAGGTTATTATTGTGTAATTATGTGTGTAAAAACTTGTTTACAATGTTTAAGGTTCAATTGAATCAAGCCAAGAGTTAAAACACTAAGTTAAAGATTAAATGGGTGAAACTAGTTCTTAGCTTAAGTTTCTACTTCACCGTTATGGATTGTTTGATGTTTTACTCTCTAATTCGTGGTGTTTGATGCTATAGGATGTTTGGTGAATTGATTATGATGATAAATAGATGATTAACAAGCTGTAAATTAAGTGGAAACAACACCAAAAGACTTGGGATGGAAGGCCATATGCACAAGACAAGTTTATACATCAAGGTAAATTCCAGTGAGGGTATAAGAATATCCCCACGGCGCGACCCCTAATCCCATGAACTGGACCATGGGTCTAACACCCTATTCCCATGGTAGTGAGTCCTTGGCGTGATCTGATACACCTAAATGACAACTCTGTTATGGGAGAGTAAGCGGTCGCTGTCAAATATAGAACCCAACTGGATTGGGCATCGAATCCCACAGGGAATACCGTGTTAACTAAGTATTGTGACTGTTATTAGACTGTTGATCTAAGGCTCTGAAATACAAAGGGGTTTTGGGAATGTTAACAGAGTTCTTTTGTATTAGTGTTACACAAAATTTCAGCTACTGAGAGTAAATATAGATGTAATTCCAATGAGAATGAATTTACTAGAGTTATGCTCACAAAAATGTTCAAACAATTAGGGTTGTGAATTTGAGTTCGAATTCTAACTTATGCATCCGATTGCAAGAATTATTGAATTCTAAAGATTATCCATATGTTTCTCAACCCAATGGGTATTTCACCCTTTACTTCTCTCGAACTTAAAAGATTCATGCATTATTCAATAACACTCTCATGAGGGTTGATCCTGTTAAGACATCAACCCGTTAAACCAAAGGGTAAACCTATAGAGTTCATGTGAATCACCTCTTTTTCCTACATCCACTTTCTTGTCAGACAAGTGGAATTTATTGGCTCACTTCTCAAGTTTGCAACCAAGAGATGTCATTAAGATGAAGAAAGATTCATGCAATTTCGATAAATGTTTGAAAGCAAACCCATTCACAACCCCAAAATAGTTCTCTCTATCAAGGCTCCCATAACCCTAGTTATGAGAGTTTAGATACTCATCTCCATGTCAGAAATTAAGATTATATTGGTGTTCATAAATAACTTTAGAAGAGTACTTACAAAAGTCACACTATTATTCTCCTCAATCTTTGATGGAAAAAACAAAAATTGATAATCAAGACTCCCTCTCTTGATTCAAATCTCAATGAAAAATAATGCAAAACTCTCAATAGAGACAAAAGGATGAAACTGAAGACAAAAGTCCCTACTAAACCCTAATACTTGGTATTTATATGTTTCCCTCTAAAAGGATTTAAAATTTGAAATAATTAAATTTGCGTCCAATGTGACCGCCAAATTGGTGGTCCGTCGCAAGGTTGATGGTCAAGCATTAGGCCTGTCGCTGCTGATCTGGGAAGGTGACTTTCCGGATAAGACTGATGGCCAACTTGGTGGTCCGTCGTAAGTCTGACGGTCCACCATTTGGTCCGTCTCTGAGTCCTTCAAGGATCCAAGTTCTGGATGAACTTGACGGCCAACTTGGTGCTCCGTCGTAAGAATGACGGTCCACCATTTGGTCCGTCGTTGAGTCCTTCGTGAAGCCTAGTTCTGGATAACGCTGACGGCCAACTTGGTGGTCCTTTATAAGACTGATGGTCCGTCATTTGGTCCTTCGCTGCAGGACCTGAATTCTTGGGTTCTGTTTAGGCTTGACGGTCAGGTTGGTGATCCGTCGCAAGACTGACGGTCCACCATTTTGACCGTCAAAATTGTTTTCTTGCCACTTTTCTGAGACTTTCTCTTCAGCTCACTCCTTGCCCTGAAACATTATAAACCAGCATTAAACACAACCTTAGTTTCTTGAAAACATACAACTTTCTCAAGACAAAGATGCAAAATATTCTGTCGAAAGCCGGAACATCAACACCCTCAACTTTAGATCGTTTCTTGTCCTCAAGCAACTCAGCATCCAATTGCATACATGAACTATATCATGACAAAAAACTAACTAATGAATCACTTTGACGTGATCATTCGCTCATCATTTCTCTCACATGAATTTCAACCAGGAGGTTCTACACCCAGCATTGATTAAAATTCGACACACACAAACATGGATGTCATATCCCACAACGAACAATAGAACTAAGCAAAACTCCAGTTGCCCTCACAACAATGAAGTCCACCACTATTTATACTGCGTGGACACAATCAAAACTCTCACGCTCCTCAAAGAATTTACAAGCATAATCCAGGTATCCATAGGCTTGCCCTTGCCATTTAACACACCCTCAAAGTTGATTCATTAGGATCAAACAAGTCTTTTCTAGGCTTGTAATGAGGCTTCAGGCTAGGTGAGGGTACTCTTTTGGGTAAAGTGACTCAATAGGGTTTAACTCTCATTGCCCTAGCAAGTTTTCAACCCCCAAGCTGCTAGTTTAATCAACTTGCTTACAATCACCCTTAATCAATTCTATATTTTTTAGAGCATCAACCACCCTCAACTTATGATGATGCAGTAAGCTGAGGTGCATAATATCTTAGGACAGAATGCCTTTAAACTATATTCTAAACCAATTTCCACTGGGTGCTTGCATTTTTACATTGGCATACTCAAGTTCAACATCAGTCGGCTCAGGTGGAGTGACATCATCTGTGGCCTCGTCTGTGCTCGAACTAGTACTGCTAGTAGTATCCTCACTTTCCTCTTCAGACTGGAAGAGTGGGAAATTTTCCCTTCCATGTTGTCTGGTGTTGTATCCGGATGCGGGTCCACCGCCACCCTTTTGAGATATGCCTCCTCTGTTTACTGGTTGTTTGGGAGCTATAACACCTAAAAAAGAGGTAAGAAATCAGTCCACAATAAAAATCTATCAAATCAGTGCATTTCATGACTTAACGGTCAAAATGGTGGTTCACCATTGGTGGGACGGTTTACCATTTTGTCCGTTGAGCCTTATCTAGTATCCTGGAATTTTCATAGCCCTGCGATGGTCAGGTTGGTAGTCCGTCGTAAATCTGACGGTCCATCATTTCAACCGCCGCACCCACTTTTTCAGGTTCTGCTTTCAACTGGTCATATATTCGAGCATTTGTTGAGCAACATTGTTTATTTAGCAACATTTTATAACTATAACACAATCAAGCACAACTTTTTACATTTTACTCATGTAGGTTACTCAGACTTCACCTAAATAGATTATGCTCAAACTCCTATTTTAAAACCTTCAGCAACTCAAAGCAATAGAACTATAACAAGATTCTAATTCCTTTACAAAACAACTTGCCAAACACAACCCATAACTGAATGCGCCATTTAGACAAGGAAAACTAGAACTATTCGCATACCTTGGTTCTACAGAGAGTTAAGCTTGCAACTTTAGAGAATAAGGCTAATTGAAACAACTCTTCAATTGTGATCTCATCTTGATTATGATGAACAGAACAAAAAGAGTAGATATGTTAAAATAGGAGAGAAGGAAGGAGACGTAGATTCCTCGAGGCAATATGTTCCTTCGGATTCTTTAAACCCAAAGGAAGTTGAATAATTGAAGGATGTGAAGGGGTTACAACATATGTAATTGCCTTATTTAGTCATTTTAAAATTTTTGGGTCAAATATGGGCCATTTGACAAGGCTTCAGAGTCAACCCGACCCAACCCAGACTTAGGGTTACAGCGATGCCAGGACCGACGATCCGTCAGATTTTTTACGGTCCACCATAACGGCCATGAAAATTTACCAAAACCTGAGCACTTCTATTTTGTAGGGACGGTTAACGGGATGACCCACCGAGTTTTTGATGGTCCACAAAAGTCACCATCATACCTTAACAGAACCCAGACCATCTGGGTTGGTTTTGACGGTCGATTCGATGGTCCACAAACTTTGGGATGATTCACCACTTTAAACATCAACTTGATCCAGTGAATGAATTTTTTTGGTTGGTTGCGATGGAGGAAATGGCAAACCATCATAGGGATTATGGTCCACCGAATCGACCATCACTTTTGTTTCAGTAGCTCATGTTTTTACCCCTATTTTCAACTGTACCACTCCTCCTTTTTGCAGCAATTTTGGTCCTGCTCACTTCACAAACACGCCAAAAATGCACTAATAACAACCAAATTTAATAAATGCTTTACAATAACACATTGTGGGTTGCCTCCCACTAGCGCCTAATTTATTATCGCGGCACGACTCAGTTATCTCGATTACTCAGACTTCATCGAGATAGATTGTAGCAATATTGTTTATCAAGTCCTTTGGACCGATATACAGTTTACACGTTGCCCATTTACCTTGAAGACACTTCCGTCTTCATTTTCAAGTTCAACTACTCCAGATGAGTAGAATTGACACACTTTAAATAGGCCGGACCATTTGGATTTGAGCTTACCTGGAAACAGTTTGAGTCTAGAGTTGAATAAAAACACCAAATCACTTATCTGAAACTCCCTTTTTTCAATTCTGCGATCATGGTATTTCTTTATTTGTTCCTTGTACAGGTCGGCTCTCTCATAGTTTTTGAGATGGAACTCATCCATCTCATTAAGATTCTCCAGTCTCATATTTGCTACGTTATTCCAGTTCAGATTAAGATACTTCAGCGCCCACAACGCTTTATGCTCTAGCTCAATCGGCAAATGGCATGCCTTTCCATAAACCAATTGGTATGGCAACATTCCAATAGGTGTCTTAAAAGCTGTTCAATATGGACATAATGTATCATCCAACTTCCTAGCCCAATCGTTCCTGCTAGCATTCACTGTTTTAGCAAGGATAGCCTTGATTTCCCGATTGGAGATCTCCACTTGCCCACTTGTTTGTGGTTGATATGGCGTAGCTACCTTATGCTGCTTAACCCCATATTTTGCCGATGCGGCGCAGAACATCTTGTTGCAAAAGTACGATCCTGCATCGCTTATGATGGTACGTGGTACCCCAAATTGAGAGAAGATATTTCTCCTTAAAAATGCAACAACCCGGCTTCCTTCATTATCTACCAGAGCTACAGCCTCAACCCATTTTGACACGTAGTCAACAACAACAAGTATGTACTTTATTCCAAATGAGCTCAGAAAAGGCCCCATGAAGTCTATGCCCCACACATCAAATAATTCTACCTCCTGTATTTTAGACATTGGCATTTCATGGTGTTTTGAGATGGACCCTTTCCTTTGACATCGGTCATATCCCATCACGGTCTCATAGGCATCCTTGAACAAAGTGGGCCACTAGTATCCACTCTAAAGCACTTTCATTGCAGTACGATCACCTGCGTGGTGACCTCCAACTGGGGAGGCATGGCTTGCTTAAAAAATGCTCAGTATTTCTACTTCTGGGATGCACCGTCTAATAATACCATCTGCACATCGCCGAAAAAGATACGGGTCATTCCAGAAGTAATGGGTCACATCATGAAGAAACTTTTTCCTTTGATGAATGGAAAGATTTTCTGGTACCACCTCACTTACCACATAATTCGCGAAGTCAGCATACCAAGGTACTTTTATGAGCACTGTAGCCAATACTTTCTCATCAGGAAAGAAATCATCAATCTTAAGCCTATCTTTTACTGTTTGCTCACTTTTGAGTCTGGATAAGTGATCAGCCACTTGATTCTCACATCCCTTATGATCCTTAACCTCGAAGTCAAATTCCTGAAGTAGTAATACCCACCGTATCAACCTTGGTTTAGCGTACTTCTTCTCCATTAGGTGCCTCAAGGCAGCGTGGTTAGTGTGTACCACCACCTTGGTACTCACAAAATATGCCCAAAACTTCTCAAAATCATACACCACTGCTAGAAGTTCCTGCTCTATGACGGTGTAGTTCTTCTGAGCTCTATTCAGTGCTTTACAAGCATAATAAACTGGATGAAATAATTTGTCTTTCTTTTTCCCCAACACAGCTCCAAGGGAATAACCGCTTGCGTCACACATAATCTCAAATGGTTTTGACCAGTCCGGTGCAACAATGATATGGGCTTCAACTAGCTTTCTCTTGAGGCATTCAAATACCTTAATGCAATCAGTGTCAAAGAAGAACTTAGTTTCTTTCTCTATAAGTTTGTAAAGTGGATTTGCACTTTTAGAGAAGTCTTTTATAAACCTCCGATAAAAGCCAGCATGTCCTAGAAAACTACGCACCCTTTTCACTGAGATGGGAGGTGGTAGTTTCTCAATAACCTCTACCTTGGTTCGATCGACCTTTATCCCTTTTGCTGAAATTTTGTGCCCTAGAACAATCACCTCTTTCACCATGAAGTGGCATTTCTCCCAATTAAGAACAAAATTAAATTCCACATACCTCTGCAAAGCCTTACTCAAGTTCTCCAGACACAGCTCAAATGAATCTCCGACCACAGAAAAATCATCCATGAACACCAAAGTGTCCTCAACCATATAAAAAAATTAGACATTATATACCTTTGGAAGGTAGCGGGTGCATTACATAACCCAAACGGCATCCGCTTGAATGCAAAAGTGCCATACGGGTATGTATACGTTGTCTTCTCCTGATCTTCAGGAGTAATACAGATCTAATTGTAGCGCAAATATCCATCCAAAAAGTAATACCACCCTCTTCCTTCCAACCGATCAAGTATTTGATTGATAAAGGGTATTGGGAAGTGGTCCTTTAAAGTCTATGAGTTTAGTTTACGGTAGTCCATGCAAACTCTCCAACCAGCCATAGGCCTGAGAGGAATCAACTCATTGTTTTCCTTTGCAACAACAGTCATGCCCCCTTTCTTGGGCACACATTGAACCTGGCTTACCCATTTACTGTCAGAAATAGGATAAACCACCCTTGCATCTAGCCACTTAATAATTTCCTTCTTAACCACCTCTTGCATTAGTGGGTTAAGTCGGCATTGATGCTTAATGGTAGGAGTACATTCTTCCTCAAGTTGTATCTTATGAGTGCAGATGCCAGGAGGAATATGAATAATATCAGCAATGGTCCAGCCTATTGCTCTTTTGTATCTTTTCAGCACCAAAACAAGTGCTTCCACCTGCTGCTCACCCAGGTCAGCCGCAATAATAATAGGTAGTGCATCCCCACTGCCTAGGAAAACATACTTCAAATGACTGGGTAACTCTTTCAGCTCAAGAACAGGTGGTTCTTCTATAGAGGGCTTAACAGGTGGACTAGGACAATTTTCTAAGTCCAAGTTCATATTCTTGGGAGAAAATAAGTAAGATCCCATGCCATTCAAGGCACAAACTATCTCCTCATAATCTTCTACACTATCCTCATCAAAATTCATCAATACTACAGCCAGGGTTTCAACAACATATATCTCTTCTATCGGTACTTCCTGGTCCTCCTCATAATAGACATCTACAATGGAAAGCACACTCATTTCTTTATACTTCTTTGTTGATTGGCACACATTAAATTGCACCACCTCATCATTCAGCCTGAATAAGAGCTCATTATCTCGCAAATCAATCAGCACACTTTCAGTTGCGAGAAAAGGTCGACCCAAGATTATGGGGACCTCAAAATCCACCTTGCAATCCAGAATACAAAATCCGCCAAAAATATAAAGCTATCAACCTTCACCAACACATCATACAAATACCAACAGGTCGTTTGATCGACTTATCCGTCATCACAAGTCACATATTAGTTGGTATGGGATCTCCCAAACCCAAATTATTATAAACAACTAGCGGCATCGGGTTTATGCTGGATCCTAGGTCGCATATGGCTCTTGCAAAGTCAAGAGGTACAATAGTGCATGGGATAGTAAATGCTTCCGGATTTGACTTTTTCTGCCCCAGAGACCTTGTGGAAATAGCACCATAATGATACAAATTGTCCATCTGCTCAAAACTAACCGACCTTTTCTTTGTGATGAGGTCTTTCATGAACTTTGCGTATCCAGGAATTTTCTCTAATGCTTCCACCAGTGGTAGATTAATTCTAATACCCCAAATTTTTCTTCTTAGCTAATTTCGTACCAAGAATGCCTAGTATTAGATTCTAAAGTGAATGATGATTATTCCATGTATAATTTTTAAGATTTTCACTTTTTTTCATGTGAAAAATTTAATAAGCTTTCCATCGATATAAAATTTGCCCAAATCCGACACACGGGCAAAGAGTTAGAGTCTTTTTAGTGAGACAGTGTATCACTTGAGCCTCCAGTACGTCGCGGAGATAGCTCAAATGACAATTGTTAATTTCCAGTGTTGCTCCACGATAGTGGCGCATCGCGCCAAACTTCCAGGTCGCAGAAAATGTGGCAACGCGATAGCTCCGCATCGCACCTCTGTGCAATTTCTCATTTGTCACTTTCCAGTGACTTGATGCGATAGTGGCGCATCGCGCCAAGAATAAAAATCAGGAAATTTTCTCAAAAATTAAAGACGTGTCCTAGGTTTAAAAGGGTCAATTTCCCCACCCTATGTAAGCCTTATAACACGGGATTTGTCCATAATTCAGAAACTTATACTAAATTACTCTAAAAAATTCTCAAGAACAAGCTCTATGGTTTTCATAGAAGGTTCAATTTCAAGGGAATTCATCATCAAATTTCAAGAATCTCTCCATCAATCTTTGTGAAATCACGAACTAAGGTATGCGTAGTGTTCATCCACGGATCCCTTTCATTCGTGGAGTCCAAGAATCATGTTTTAAATAACCTATTGTGATTTTCTTGTTGTGATTTGATCATGTTCATGTTGATAGTTATTATTTATGTTTCAAGATGGTGTCTTGATGACTTTCCATGAAGTATGTGAGTTTGTTGATTGAAAACCTATGAGTTTGGGTAGTTTTAGATTCTTAAATTGATGATTTCACCTATGCTATAAAGTGTACATGTAAGGTGTTTGATAAAATGCCTAGAATGATAGAATTATATTCCTTATGACTCAATAGTATGTAAATGACAAGTCCATGCTAACCCTTATGATGCAACACAATTTCCATGCTCTTATTGTGTATTGACTGTTGTGTTATGCAACGTTCATGCTATTGAAATCATGCAAGTATATACATGTTATATGCATTCCCTTCCATGATCAAGACTAAGATAACCATGTGAAGCAAGAAATCCATTATTTATGACATTATGAATTATGAACTCCATTCCAATGATCAAGAAGTATTATGGATTATTGGTGTTGATCATGTATTCAGGAATGTCATGCCTTGTCAGTTTCCTTCTATCGAGTCTTAGGGGTACTTGTACCTAAAAATATAGTTGTTTGCCTAGAGCCATGTCATGTTTTCATGATAATCTCAGTCAAGCCACGTTCCATAGAAGTCAGTCAATCATGTGACTCAGGAAATCTCAGAAATCTCATGAACTCAGTCAGTTATCAGATATCAATAGTATTTCATAAGTCGATGGAATTTAGTAAACTCAGTCCATGTACAGTCAGTCAATCATGTTCAGTCTCTTCAGATGGGAGTAGAAATTAGCACCGAGTGAACCCAAGGATGGGAACACATACTGCCAGATGAGGCTGTGATTCTTAGTAGTCATCCTTGTGTTCCAGAACTATATAGACAGCATAGGTTGAGACATCAACACTGTCAGATGAGGGTTGATGAGGTGGATAAGCACTGTCAGATGAGGGCCCCACCGTTAGCTTTTGGGGACACTGTCAGATGAGGGTACCCACAGTTGTCCTTACCAGTGGTGAGATATTGATACCCTTCCAATTAGGGCACAGATTGGACCCCAGCTCAGCTATTCTAGCGCATTTAAGGCATATCGGTTAAATAAATATTCCCAAAGTTTCAGTATCAGTCTTAGTAAAAGAACTCAGATAGCTCTTCATATTTTAGGACTGTCAGATACAGTCAACTCAGTCACAGTACGGAACTCATAAAGTTCCATCAGATTTAGGACTGTATGACATAGTCACTCGTGTTATCAGTTATTTCAGTTATCAAAACTCTAGTATCAGTCATGCTAGCTATCAGTAAATTTATTTCATCAGTATATAGATTCAGTTATCATGGTCTCACGATCTCAATTACTATGTATTCATCTGTGCACTCTCACATTCATATTAGTCAGTTAGTTATTATCATTCATGTATGTAAGCCCCATGTATTCAACCTACCTCACATATATACTCAGTATATTCTTTTGTACTGATGCATTTGCGCTATGGTGTTTTCTTTTTATGTTACACCATAGGTTTAGAGACACGACTCTCAGATCACCAGCAGCAGTAGAATTCCAGGGTTAAGAGTTTTAGTAGTGAGTCCTCATTCTTCGAGGATGTGATCTTATTTTATCATAACAGTTTAGTTTTCAGTTGAAGGAGTCAGTTGGGGACATGTCCCATCAACTCCTTAGTCAGAGAGGGTAACAAAGATAAAACACCAGGCTCTAAGTCTCAGGGCAGTGTCAGCAAAACCCAAACTAATCCCCTATGTCAGACTTATGGTAAGAACCACAAGCGTACTTGCAGAGCTGGTAGCGATTTCTATTTTGGTTATGGCAAGCTAGGCCACAGAGTCAGAGATTATCTCCAGTCGGGTTATCAGGGTCAGCAGAACCATTTCGCAACTCAGTTCAGTCGCCTGAACCAGCAGGGTGCCACTTCCAGTGCTACTAGTGGGCAACGCCCAAATCGTCTCTATGCTCTTCAGACCCAACAGGATCAAGAAAATTCTCCTGATGTTATTACTGGTACGTTACAGATCTTTCATGTTCATGTTTATGCTTTGCTAGATCCAGGTGCATCCTTGTCTTTTGTTACTCCTTCTATAGCAGGGGATTTCGGAGTTAGTCCCAAAATTCTAGCAGAGCCTTTTTCAGTCTCTACCCCAGTGGGTAAAACCATCATAGCTCGGCGGGTATACAAGAACTGCCCGGTTATGATATTTCATAAAGTCACGTCAGTAGATTTAGTCGAGTTAGAGATGACTGATTTTATTGTCATTCTCGGCATGGATTGGCTTCATTCCTACTATGCCACAGTCTACTGTAGAAACAGAATAGTTCAGTTTTAGTTTCCGAATAAACCCATCCTAGAGTGGAAGGGTAATACCTTAGCATTTAGAGGTCAGCTTATTTTCTATCTTTGGGCAAGGAAAATGATATCTAAGGGGTTGTTTATCATCTTATTCATGTTAAGGACTCTAGTTCTGAATCTCCCAGTCTTAAATCAGTCCTAGTGGTTAATGAGTATTCAGATGTCCTTCCCAAAGATCTTCCAGGAATTCCTCCCAAAAGGGAAATAGACTTCGGCATAGACCTTCTTCCAGGTACTCAGCCTATCTCAATTCCTCCATACAGAATGGCACCAGCAGAACTCCAGGAACTGAAAAACAGTTCAAGGATCTCTTAGATAAGGGATTCATCAGACCCAGCATTTCCCTGTGGGGGCGCACCAGTCTTATTTGTGCGAAAGAAAGACGGTTCCCTCAGAATATGCATTGATTACCGTTAACTTAATAAAGTCACGGTCAAGAACAAGTATCCTCTTCCCAGAATCGATGACTTATTTGACCAACTTCAGGGTGCCAGTTATTTTTCTAAGATAGACCTCAGATCAGGCTACCATCATCTTAGAGGCAGAGAATGTGACATTTCGAAGACAGTTTTTCATACTCGGTATGGTCACTTTGAATTTCTAGTCATGTCCTTTGGTCTTACCAATGCCCCAGCAGTATTCATGGACTTGATGGACCGTGTATTCAAGAAGTACTTGGACATGTTCATCATAGTCTTTATAGATGATATTCTGGTCTATTCCCACACAGAGCGCGATCATGTAGACCATCTCAGAATAGTACTTCAGCCTCTCAGAGATCATCAGTTATTTGTCAAATTCAGTAAGTTCAAATTTTGGCTAAGGTCAGTAGCGTTCCTTGGTCATATCATTTCTAGTGATGGCATTAGAGTATATCCTCAAAAGACTGAAGCGGTAAGAAACTGGCCTCGCCCTGTCTCTCCAACAGATATTAGGAGTTTCTTAGGGTTGGCTGACTATTACAGATGATTTATTGAGGGATTTTCTTCTATTGCATCCCCTATGTCCAGATTGACTTAGAAGAAGGTCAAGTTTAAGTGGTCAGATTCTTGCGAGAAGAGTTTTTAGGAGTTGAAGACTCGACTCACCTCAGCTCTAGTTCTAGCTCTTCCGTATGGTTTAAATGGGTTCGTAGTGTATTGTGATGCATCTAGAGTAGGTTTGGGTTATTTACTCATGCAGCATGGTAAGGTCATAGCCTACGCCTCTAGACAGTTAAAGTCCCATGAGAAGAATTATCCTAATCATGATCTTGAGTTAGAAGCCGTAGTATTTGCCATGAAGATTTGGAGGCATTATCTCTACGGAGTTCATGTAGATGTCTTCACAGATCATAAGAGTCTTCAATATGTCTTTTCTCAGAAAGATCTCAATCTTCATCAGAGAAGGTGGTTAGAGCACTTGAAAGATTATGACATGAGCGTCCTTTACCATTCGGGCAAGGACAATGTAGTGGGCGATGCTCTCAGTAGATTGTCCATGGGTAGTGTTTCTCATGTTAAGAACAGTAAGAAGGAGTTAGTTCAGGAAGTTTATCAGCATGCCAGACTATTCATTCGCTTAGTCGATTCTTCAGAGGGCGGTGTATGTGTTCAGAGTAGTTTAGAATCATCCCTAGTTTTCGAGGTAAAGGAAAAGCAAGACAGGGATCCTAGCCTTGTCATGCTAAAAGAGTCAGTTCAGAATCAGAAAGTAGAGGTTTTCTCCTAAGGGGGATATGGTGTTATTCATTGTCAGAGTCGTCTGTGTGTTCCAGGTGTAGATGACTTGAGGTAGTGAATTCTTGAAAAAGTGCATGGTGCATGATACTCTATTCATCTAGGGGCCACTAAGATGTACCACGACTTATGGGAGATCTATTGGTGGAGTGGGATAAAGAGATATGTTGCAGAGTTTGTGGCTAAGTGCTCTACTTTTCAGCAAGTTAAGATAAAGCATTAGAATCCTAGTGGTTCCATGCAGAAGTTCACCATTCCTACTTGGAAGTGGGAAGAAGTAAACATGGACTTTGTGATGGGTTTGCCTCAAACTCGTCCTCAGCATGATTTAGTTTGGGTCATAGTAGATTAAATAAACAAGTCAACTCATTTCCTTCTAGTTCATACCTCTTATTCAGCTGAGGATTACACCAAACTCTATATCAGGGAGTTGGTCAGATTACATGGTGTTCCATTATCTATCATCTCAGACAGAGGTACCTAGTTCACCTCTCACTTTTGGAAAGCATTTTAAAAGGGTCTTGGTACCTAAGTTCATCTCAGTACAACCTTTCATCCTTAGACAGATGATGCAGAAAAGACCATTCAGATTTTAGAAGATATACTAAGAAAATGTGCAATTGATTTCAAGGGTAGTTGGGATGACCATTTGCCTTTGATTGAGTTTGCATACAATAATAGCTATCATTCTAGTATTCAGATCATTCAAAGCTCTATGTGGGAGGAGATGTAGATCTCCAATCAGTTGGTTCGAAGTTAGTGAGGCCTCAGTCATAGGTCCTGACTTAGTGTTTGATGCCCTAGAGAAAGTCCAGTTGATCAAAGAAATACTCCGGGCTGCTTAGAGCCGATAGAAGTCTTATACAGATCTCGAGTTTGAGATTGGTGATCATGTCTACCTTAAGATCTCTTCCATGAAGGGAATGCAGAGGTTCGACAAGAAGGGAAAGCTCAGTCCCCGATATGTCGGCCCCTTCAAAATTCTCAGTCACTTCGACAAGGTAGCTTATGAGCTCAATTTGCCTTCAGATCTAGCTTCAGTTCATCTAGTCTTTCATGTCTCTTTGCTCAATAAGTGTGTAGGTGAACCATCAGTCGTAGTCCCTATTCAGAGCATTGTTTTTCAGAACAGCCTCACTTATGAAGAGATTCCAGTCAAAATCTTAGACTATCCGACTCGTAGATTAAGGAACAAAGAAGTCCCTCTAGTCAAAGTTCGTTGGTGAAATAAATCCATTGAGAGAGATACTTAGGAAGTAGAAGCATACATGCATACCAAGTATCTTCACCTCTTTCCCGCCAATCCAGATAAAGCTCAAGGTAACAGTTCTCCTTAAACTTATTCAGCTTCACGTTCAGTATTCAATGAAAACTTCGTATTCAGTTTCATGCTCATGTGTCATCATAAATTTGGTATCAAGTTCCATTGCATATTCAGTCATGCATTCATTTACCATCTCAATTATATAATTATGCATTAGACATGCATTCTCATTGTGAGAAAATTTAGTTCCTCAGAGCACTCAGTTATGCATTCATGAATCAGTTACACATGCATCAGCTATGCATGTTCAGTATGTTATGTTCAGCTTGTCAGTCATGATACCATGTTCAAGTTATCCATGTTCAGTTCATGTTCAGATTATTATTCCCCCTCTCATCCAATCTCATTCGAGGATGATGTTCCCAAGGGGGAGATATTGTAATACTCCAAATTTTTCTTCTTAGCTAATTTTGTCCCAAGAATTCCTAGTATTAGCTTCTAAAGTGAATGATGATTATTCCATGAAGAATTTTCAATATTTTCACTTTTTATCATGTGGAAAATTCAATAAGCTTTCCATCGATATAAAATTCGCCCAAATTCGACACCCGAGCGAAGAGTTAGAGCCTTTTTAGTGAGACAATGTATCACCTGAGCCTCCAGTGCGTCGCGGAGATAGCTCAAATAGAAATTTTCAGTTTTTAGTGTTTCTCCACAATAGTGGCGCATCGCGCCAAACTTCCAGGTCGCAGACAAGGTGGCAACGCAATAGCTCCGCGTCTCGCCCCCGTGCAATTTACCATTTGTCACTTTCCAGTGACTTGGCGCTATAGTGGCGCATCGCGCCAAGGATAAAAATAGAGAAATTTTCTTAGAAATTAAAAATGTGTCCTAGGGTTAAAAGGGTCAATTTACCCACCCTATATAAGCCTTATAACACGAGATTTGGCCATAATTCAGCAACTTATACTCAATTAATCTAAAAAACTCTCAAGAACAAGCCCTAGGGTTTTCATAGAAGGTTCAATTCCAAGGGAATTCATCACCAAATTTCAAGAATCTCTCCGTCAATCTTCATGAAATCACGAACTAAGGTATGCGTAGTGTTCATCCATGGATCCCATTCATTCATGGAGTCCAAGAATCATGTTTTAAATAACCTATTATGATTTACTTGTTGTGATTTGATCATGTTCATGTTGATAGTTGTTATTTATGTTTCAAGATGGTGTCTTGATGACTTTCCATGAAGTATGTGTGTTTTTTGATTGAAAACCTATGAGTTTGGGTAGTTTTAGATTCTTAAATTGATGATTTCACCTATGTTATAAAGTGTACATGTAAGGTGTTTGATAAAATGCCTAGAATGATAGAATCATGTTCCTTATGACTCAATAGTATGTAAATGACAAGTCCATGCTAACCCTTATAATGCAACACAATTTCCATGCTCTTGTTGTGTATTGACTGTTGTGTTATGCAACGTTCATGATATTGAAATAATGCAAGTATGTACATGTTATATGCATTCCCTTCCATGAACAAGACTATGATAACCATGTGAAGCATGAAATCCCTTATTTATGGAATTATGACTTATGAACTCTATTCATATGATTAAGAAGTATTATGGATTGTTGGTGTTGGTCATGTATTCAGGAATGTCATGCCTTGTCAGTTTCCTTCTATCGAGTCCTGGGGGTACTTGTACCCAAAAAATATAGTTGTGTACCTAGAGCCATGTTATGTTTTTATGATACTCTCAGTCAAGTCACTTTCCATAAAAGTCAGTCAGTCATGTGATTCAGGAAATCTCAGAAATCTTATGAACTCAGTCTGTTATCAGATATCAATAGTATTCCGTAAGTTGATAGAATTCAGTAAACTCAGCCCATGTACAGTCAGTCAATCATGTTCAATCTCTTCAGATGGGAGTAGAAATTAGCACCAAGTGAACCCAAGGGTGGGAACACACACTGTCAGATGAGGGTGTGATTCTTAGTAGTCATCCTTGTGTTCCAGAACTATGTAGCCAGCATAGGTTAAGACATCAACACTATCAGATGAGGGTTGATGAGGTGGATAAGAACTGTCATATAAGGGCTCTGCTGTTCTCTTTTGGGGACACTGTCAGATGAGGGTACCCTCAGTTGTCCTTACCAGTGGTGTGGTATTGACACCCTTCCAATTAGGGGCACAGATTGGACCCTAGCTCAGCTGTTCTAGCGCATTTGGGGCATGTCAGTTAAATAACTATTCCCACAGTTTCAGTATCTGTCTCAGTAAAAGAACTTAAATAGTTCTTCATATTTCAGGACTGTCAGATACAGTTAACTCAGTCACAGTACAAAACTCAGATAGATCCATCAAATTTAGGACTGTCTGACATAGTCACTCATGTTATCAGTTATTTCAGTTATCGGAACTCCAGTATCAGTTATGCTAGATATTAGTAAATTTATGTCATCAGTATATTGATTTAGTTATCATGTTCTCATGATCTCTGTTACTATGTATTCATGTGTGCACTCTCACGTTTATATTAGTCAGTTATTATCATTCATGCACGTAACCCCCATGTATTCATCCTACCTTACACGTATACTCAGTACATTCTTTTGTACTAACGTATTTGGGCTATTTTGTTTTGTTTTTATGTTACACCATAGGTTCAGAGACACGACTCCCAGAACAGCAGCAACAGTAGCATTCCAGGGTTCAGAGTTTTAGCAGTGAGTCCTCATTCTCCGAGTACGTGATCTTATTTTATCGTCTTAGTTCAGTTTTCAGTTGATGGAGTTAGTTGGGGACATGTCCCATCAACTCCTTAGTTAGACAGTTAGAGGATTTCAAACGACTACAGTATTTTTCATGTTTTTCTGACTTTATTATTTCAGTTTTGTTTTGGTATTGAGATACCACTCTATGTCAGACGTTATTTTTATTATTCAGTTATGTTCAGTATTGAACCTTACGGCCTCTTAGTGCATGTTTCTACATTTTCATGTCATATTATGCAGTTTACAGGTACATATATCAGTCATGGGTTAGCTTGTGGTCCTTTGGGGTCATGAGCACCATGTAGCATTTCGGTTCAGATAATTGGGGCGTTACATTAATCGTCAACTTCTTCAGCATAGCTATGAATTTACTGAACTTGGTGTCATCGGCTTTCTTCTTCAACCAATGAGGAAATGGAGAAGGTGGCTTTGGAAGAGTTGTAACTACCTCTTCATCCTCCTTTTCTTTATTCTTCTTCAATTCATCTACTTACTGACTGTTGGGTGGTGTGTCATCAATAACCTCATCCGATTTCCCAGACTCCACCGGCTGATCAATCTCTGCTTTTTCAGCCTCATCTGCTACAATATCAACCGTAGACTTACCCCTAGGAGGGTCTGCTAATACCTTACCACTTCTAGTAGTGATAGCTATGCAAGAGCCATCATTTTGTGGGTTTTGTTTGCTGTCACTTGGCAATGTTCTAGTATTCCACTAATTCAATGCTGCCGAGAGTTGACTCATTTATTTCTCTAACTGCTTAATAGATGTAGAGTGCGAGTTCACCAGCTAACTCATAGAAGATAAGTTGATCTTCATGGTAGTAACTCCAGAGTTGGTAGCTCAAACTCCCTTTAATAATTTCACCATCATATCCTCCATGGACATCTTACCAGAGCTAATTGCAGCACTATCTCTACTTTCGGGAGGTACACATAGCCCAATTCTATTATTCTTACCTTTACAATTTCCTTTCTCCATATCCTTATAACCAGCCTTTTCATAGTAGTTCTGACCTTGATTTCCTTGGCTATTGCCTCAAAAACCCCCTTGATTATTCAAATAGTTGGCCTCTTCTTCCGAATCAGAATTATCTTTAACATTAGCTGCAACAGCCTTCACCTTTTTAGTCTTTACAGATAATAGATGCTTGGTCAACAGATCCATCTGCATCTTTAAGTGTTCCATGTCTTGATCAATTTTTTCTTCTTTCTTATATTGCTCCGCAGTCATGCCAATAGACATAGCAGGGCTTGCTACTACAGAATCCCTGGTATGCCAAGCTCTTCTTTATTTGGTCATCCGATCAAGCATCTTCTAGGCCTCTTAAAATGTGAGATCCACAAATGATCCCTCTGCAGCATTATCAACAACTGGCTTCGTAATAGAGTTCAAAGCCCGATAAAGAGTCTCCATCATATGAATATCTGTCATATTATGGTTTGGATACTGCGTCAGCTTCTTTTTGAATTTCTCCCATGTCTCATGAAAGACTTCGGTTGGGAGCTTCCTAAAGTTGCTGATCTCATCCCTCAACTGTACCCTTCTGAAATACGAAAAAAACCTTTCTAGGAAAGCCTTTTTCAATTGCCTCCAGTTGGTTATAGAATTGGGCGTCAGGTCATTAAGCCATAATGTGGTCTCCCCAGATAGAGACCACAGAAATAAATGGTAACGAATGGCATTCTGTCCCACTTATGGGTTATCAAAGGACTTGTAAATATTGACAAAATTCACTAAATGCATATTAGAATCATCTCCCGGGAGTCTACCAAACAACCCCTTCAGATGAAGGAGTTGGATCATTATACTGGTAATATTAAACTTTACTCCTGGTTCTAGAGGTGAAAGAATAATATCTCCTGTAGAACCATCTCCATGCATTCCATCTTCATCATCATTAAGATCAAATTGAACAGCTTGACGATCAGGTCTCGCCCTGAAAGGACGGTTTCTTTTTACATTTTTGTTTATTAGTGTAGCTACATTCTCTGCACGCCTTTGATTAGCAAGATCTAACAAGTCATCATCCCCTAAATCATCATCGTCGGGGTTAGTATGACGTTCCTGGTGGCCATCATTTTGTTGATTTAGTTGAGCTCTAGCCAATACGGCTAGTCTCTCAGCATCTTGGGGTTCTATCATTCTGCCAATATGTGTGGTTCCATATGTATTGGTAATAATGGTGTAACCGATCTCTGTGTACTTGGCATACATAATAATCCCCCGTTACAAACAAAAACAACAAACGAAAGTAAAATTTTGGGAAACTTGACCAGAGGTCATTTAACAAACACAAACATAATTGACAACTGTATTCCCCAACAACGGTGCCAAAATTTGATACGCCCAAATTACAACTCTCTTATGAGAGAGTAAGCGATCGCTGTCAAATATAGAAGCCAAATGGGTTGGGTGTCGAATCCCACAGGGAATACCGTGTTCACTAAGTATTGTGACTGTTATTAGATTGTTGATCTAAGGCTTTGAAAGACAAAGGGGCTTTAGGAATGTTAACAGAGTTTTTTTGTATTTGTGTTACACAAAATTCCAACTACTGAGAGTGAATGTAGATGTAATTCTAATGAGAATGAATTAACTAGAGTTATGCTCACCAAGATGTTTAAACAATTAGGGTTGTGAATTAGAGTTCGAATTCTAACTTATGCATCCGATTACAAGAGTTATTGAATTCTAAAGATTACCCATATGTTTCTCAACCCAATGGGTATTTTACCCTTTACTTCTCTCGAACTTAAAGGATTCATGCATTATTCAATAACACTCTCATGAGGGATGATCCTGTTAAGGCATCAACCCATTAACCCAAAGGGTAAACCTATAGAGTTCATGTGAATTAGCTCTTTTGCAACCAAGAGATGTCATTAAAATGAAGAAAGATTCATGCAATTTTGATAGATGTTAGAAAGCAAACCCATTCCCAACCCTAAAATAGTTCTCTACATCAAGGCACCCATAACCCTAGTTATGAGAGTTTAGATACTCATCTTTATGTCAAAAATCAAGATTATATTGATGTTCATAAATAACTTCAAAAGAGTACTTACATAAGTCACAATATTGTTCTCCTCAATCTTTGATAGAAAAGATGAAAACTGATAATCAAGACTCTCTCTCTAGATTCAAATCTCAATGAAAAATAATGCAAAACTCTTAATAGGGACAAAAGTATGAAGCTGAAGACAAAAGTCCCTACTAAACCCTAATACTTGGTATTTATATGTTCCTCACTAAAAGGATTTAAAATTCAAAATCATAAAATTCACATCCAAAGTGGCAGCCAAATTGGTGGTCCGTCGCAAGGTTGACGATCCACTATTAGGCTCATCGTTGCTGATCTGGGAAGGTTACTTTCTGGATAAGACTGACGGCCAACTTGGTGGTCCGTCGTAAGTCTGACGGTCCACCATTTTATACTTCTCTGAGTCCTTCAGAGATCCAGGTTCTGGATGAACTTAACAACCAACTTGGTGGTCCATCGTAAGAATGACGGTCCACCATATGGTCCGTCGCTGAGTCCTTCGTGAAGCCTGGTTCTAGATAATGCTGGCGGCTAACTTGGTGGTCCGTCGTAAGGCTGACGGTCTGTCATTTGGTCCGTCGTTGTAGGAACTGAAGTCTTGGGTTTTGTTTAGGCTTGATAGTCAGGTTGGTGATCTGTCGCAAGACTGACGATCTACCATTTTGACTGTCAGAATTGTTTTCTTGCCACTTTTCTGAAACTTTCTATTCAGCTTACTCCTTGCCCTGAAACATTAAAAACCAGCATCAAACACAACCTAAGTTCCTTGAAAACATACAACTTTGTCAATACAAAGATGCAAAATATTCCATTGAAATCCGGAACATCATGACCCTTACTCCTATGGAATGGAAGGGGCAGCGCACAGGCTATTCCCAACATGGCCAAAATCCCCTTCCTATAGATAGGACACTTGAACTTGATGTTATTGACCTTTGAATCTTTAAAGCTTGGAGAGGGGCTGGAAAACACTTCAATTAGGGGTTTTATCCTTTTCATTTAGTTTATTTATGGATTATATCATGTATTCATATATCTTGATTATGATTATATCCATGAGTGGCTAAATGCCCCCTTTCCAGGGTTAAGGCCTAGAACATGATTACTATTGTTTTAAATTATTTTGGTTTTAATTAATTATCATATTTGGTTGTTTATTTATCTTTGTTATAACTATTTTAAGGATTTACGAACCTTTGAATACATCCATTGTCGTCTTTATGAACTCAAGAGGGGGAAGAAGAAGATAGAACATGGGGATAAATAGAGCAAGGTTCTTATTCTTCTATAAAATAAGGAATTTAAATTAGCATCTAAGATAAGGATATACCTCGAAGCCTTGTTTGTTTCACTTGCAGGATGATATCTTAATACATCTAAATGGATTGTTACATCCCCTCTCAATGATGTAGTTGTAATTTCCAATTAGGTAGAAGATTAGAGGTCGGGAGACCATGATCATATGATAAACCCTGCGAATCAACAACCAAGATAAGTAATCTAACCAATGAAGTTCAATAGCTTAGTATGATTGTTCGTAGTTCTTTAACCCCGGATTTTCATCCATTGATTATTTGAAGTCTTTACTTTTCTGCATTATTTTAGTTTACTTTTAATTATAAACTCTCAAAATCTTTTGGTTACGATTGCACTAATTTAATCTCAATAGTTAAACTTGAACTAGATAGTTGATAACACAATTCCCTGTGGTATCGATATTCAAATTTTTATAAGGCCACTGTATTATTTGTTGAGACCAGTACACTTGCGTGTGCGCTTGGGCGCAACAAGTTTTTGGCTCCGTTGTCGGGGACTTGTAAATTGGCAATTATTTTAGTTTTAGTTTTACTTTTTAGATTTATTTGGTGCTTTACACTTGGTCTTGGTATTGAATTTGTAGAAAACAGGTTTGTAGACTAGTAAGCTAGCAAGGGATAGGGAATTGGTTTAACCAAGCCCGAAATCTGAGAAATGCTTCCACAAATTGAGGAGAGAAGCAATCTTTTTCCATCGTATCCCGCAAATTCAAGAGGAACAAGACAATCCTGCTCTCATGGCTGAAGATCAACTAGCCCATAGTATATTTCACGAAGTGGCGATCCCACTTCTGACTAATTTGACTTTCCCTTTTAAAAAATTGGTTGTTGGAGGTAACTTTGAGATGAAACAGAACATGGTGCGACTCTTGATCAACAACGGACAATTTATGGGGCTTTAACATAAAGATCCATAAGTCCATCTACAAAACTAGTTAGAAATTAGTGACACATTCATATCTACGGGTGTGTCAACTGACTATGTTAGGTTGGCACTTTTCCCTTTTTCATTTTTGAAGGAAGTGAAGAAGTGGTTGAACGTTGAGCTGGCAAGTTCAATCACTACCAGGGATGGCTTAGCTCAAAAATTCCTCATCCGATTCTTTCTATCTGGCAAGACTGCGAGACTGAGCAGTGAGATTGTGAGCTTCAAACAGAAGCTATATGAGAAATTATATCATACATGGGAGAGGTTCAAAGCTCTTCTTCGGGACTATCTACATCATTAGCAGTCCAATGAGGTACTATCTCACACTTTTTTTAAGGCACTTGATCACAACATGAAAATTTTGCTAGATTCAGCAGCGGGGGTCAAACATTGGAATTGATGTATGATTATCTATACACCTTGTTGAACCAAATTTCACAAGGAAATCCTGAGTGGCATAGTGACTCAAGAAGTGCTTTAAAGAAGGTTTCAGGTGTGTTGGAGGTGGACTAATTTACTGCTATATCAGCTCATATTATTGCACTACAGAATTAGTTAACTACTCAGCTCAGCAATATAAAATTGGGAGTTACACAGCCTGTAACAACAGCTAATGTGAATCATCAGACACATATTTGGTGTGAGATTTGTGGCAACAGTGGTCATTCTGCAGCCATGTGTGGTGCAAATCCTGAGTCAGTGATGTTTGTGGGCAATGCTCAAAGGCCAAATTATGAAAATGCCTATAGTCAAAAGTGGCAGACTCAACCACCAATTCCACCATGGAACAACTAACAACATCAGTTTCAGCAGTAGTAGGTTCAAGGAAATCAGGCCACGACTTAAACTAGCAATATGGAATAGATGCTAAAATAAATTTTTGTTGCTCAAGAACAGTTGGCATCAGATATGAAGAGCCAATAGATGGCTACAAAGAACTAGGAGATGAACGTGGGGAAAATACAGCAGGTACAAAATGCCAGGCCTCAAGTAGGTTTTCCAAGTAATACCGAATCTCCTAAATAAGTAATGACAATCACTTTAAGGAATAGTAAAGAGCTCAATAAAGAACCTCCAAAGACAACTAAGGAGGTAGATGTGGAGTCTTTTCCTAAATAGGTAGATGATAAAGTTATTGATAATTTGACAAAGTCTGAGTACCCAAAAACCAAAGTTGCTGAACAGGTGAAGGAGAGACCACTACCACCTTTCCTACAGAGGCTCAGAAAACCAAATGAGGATGTGTGCTTCAAGAAAATTCATGTGATTGTTTGGTTAGGAGTCTATGATGATCCTACTTGAATTGAGCATGTGCCATGTATATGTGAGGTGTTTGTATATTCCTTGTTGTATTTGATGCTAGAACTTGCCTGGTATGTGGACGAAGCAAAATAAAGAGTGTGGGTTTAGAAGATGATATAGGCATTTCTTTGATAGTCATGTTTCATACCTTCTTTTGACCTACCCTTGTGCATAATCCTAAATAACCTCATTGAGCCTTTAGCTTATTTTCTTTTCTAGCCTTATATGTAGTCTGTGTCTCGTTCTTTGGTAGATCTTAATTTGATCCAAACATCCTAAGTTCTTTAGTGTAAATTTAATTGAGTTGATGAGTTTGAAATTTAAGTAAGAGAAAGGTGAAATTGAAGACCCATATTAATAGTTATTGGTGTGTACAATTGATATGTTGTGGTTGGGAGTGATAGAAATTTATGCTAAAAATTGAATCATGAATTAATAGACAACTCTCCCACTATAGTGTATGTGAATGAGCTTATTGAGATGGGACAAAACAAAAGATAGGGGTATACGTAGGTGGTGAAGTTGGTTTTTAGAGGTGAATTGAATGATAAGTGTCATGTACTAAAGTGCTTAGGAAAGATAGTCACTATTACTGGCCAGAATAGTTCCTACCCATCCTTTAGCCTACATTACAATCCTTAAAGATCTACTTGATCCCGAGCATTAACAATTTGATATTAGTGGAGTAATACACTAAGGGAAAGCCTATGGTTCATCTTGTGTATGTGAATTCATTTGGGAGAGCGAGCGTGATTAGATTTTTGTACCCATTCTGTAATAAATTGTATTTATGTAAGTGATTGTGGGTAACTTTCTTGTTGTGAGGAAATATGTTTAATGATAGTTGGGTGATTTGTATGATGTCTTTTATTGAGAAATATGTATGAGTTTTCCAATTAGGTGAGTCAATTCTTAAGACTAGAATGTTTTGAAGTAGTATTCTTGAACTTTGAATTGTGTATGTAGCATGCTTAATGTAGAAACTTGAATTCTGTGTAGTCATTTAGTACTAGCTTGAGTTTCTTGTATGTAGTAAAAGTGTAGAGTCTCCTCATCTTGTGATGCTTAAAGTAAAGATTTATTTGTGGACGAAACTAAGGAACTCTTCTATTATTTTTGCTTTTTGGGGTATTCTTTTGGTTATAGACTTTAATACTCATAGATTTTCTTGTACGATGACTTCAGGTCTCGGGGATTGTAATAAATAGAAGTTTTCACACTCTATTAGTTGTTGGATAAAGTTGTTGGTTTGATAGTGATTACTATTAATTTAATGAAGACATCTTAGAACTTGTTTAATGATGAGATTAGTGTAAGGTGAATGTAAATATGACACTGAGTTACTTGAGAGTTTGGGCTAAGCATGATTCTTCCGTCATAGGTTAAGGTGAGTGTCAATCATTACCATTTGGATCGTGACAGGTTATGAATCGAGTTTTATCTAATTTTAGCACAACTTGTTTGATCTAAGTCGTTTTTCATCAAAACCTTGTACACATAATCGAACTAAGAAATTCATAAACTTTCTGTTGAGTTGCTACTTTGGATACTTGGAGGGTGTTGAGTTGAGTTGTCGCTAATTTTGATTACTTCTAATAAGGAAAGGTTTTACCATGAATATATTGTAATCAATTTTTAACTATTAAATATTGGGAAAAAAATACTAAAAAGATGATTTTGTCTAATGCAAAGACTTTTAATGAAGGAGAAAACGTTCAAACAACATTTCTAAGGTCCTTCACACTTTTAATATACTAGTTTAACCTCACGTGTCTCGCACGTGTAACGTTTAATTATTTAAAATTGAATAATTTTGTCTATTGGGGAGATTTTTAACGAAGTGTAAAAAGTTCAAATCACTTTTCAATGATCATTCACATTTTAAAATAATAATGTAAACATAAGCATATATTTTAGTGTAAGCACATATATTACCACCAGAAGTTTGAAGTGGTTGATGGTTTGTCACTTTTGCATTTACGATGCAGTACCTCTTTCCTTTGTTGCCAGAGGATAAGAGAGACGCATCAATTTGAACCATATATATGGTACGATTATTTTTTTTTCTATATCTAAAATCTTTTCTTGTTTTTAAAATCAAATATTTACAAAATCATTGATAACATTTTTATTACGTACTTAAAACTTTTAATATTTTAATATTTGTTTTTCCTTATTCTAGCGCTTTTATATTTATTCCTAGATTTTTTAAATCATTTTAAAATTAAATTTAGTTGATTTAAAATTCTTAAACTAATGAAAAAAAGTCTTAGTTGACATTAATTCTGATGACTACTAATAAGGAAATGTTTTACCATAAATATATTTAATTAATTTTTAACTCTAAAATATTAGAAGAAAAAAAAGTAAAAAGACGATTCTGTCTAAACCAAAGAATTTTAATGAAGGTTAAAATATTCAAACAATATTTTTAATGTCTTTCACACTTTTAATATTATAGATTGTAGATTATAGATATAGATTCATTCTCTACCATCTGTTTCTCTTTATTTTTTTTCCAGTTTTTTCTTCTTTTTTCTTTTTCACTTTTTCCTTTTTTTCTTTTCATTTCTAATTTCCATTCCATTTTTTTCTCATTTTTATATATATTTTTTCTTTCTCTTTTTTCATTTTCCATTTTTTCACTGCTTTTTCTTTTTTTCTTTTTATTTTAATTTTCTTTGCAGCTTTTTTTTGTATTTTTTTTTCTTTTTTTCATTCTTTTCTTTTTTTGTCTTTTTAAAATTTTTTATATTTTCTCTTCCCCCTCATTTTGTTTTTGTTATTGTATTTTATATTTTATATATTTTTTGTATTTTATATTTATTTTATTATACTAAATATTTTAAATAAATTTGTTATTTGTATTTGAATGGTTTATTCATGATTATGTAGAATTTATCATTTGTATTTGCGTACAAATAAGTGTATATGAATTAATTATATTTACTTGAGTCTAAAATATGCAAAATATGTGATGTATCATTTAATGCAAATGTATTGTTAGTATTTTGTATGTCAAATATATCATTTGTATTTGTATATAAACAAGTATAATTTGTATGTGTATGACTCAAGTTATATAAGTATATATCATTTGATACAAATGTAACATTTGTATTTGTATTGTTCAATGTGTATCAATAAAATACAATTCGTATCAATGAATATAAATACAAGTGTTCATAGAAAAACATAATTCTTTTTGAATTATTTAAAAATACAAATGATGTTGTCAACTACAAATTCAAATACAAATAAATGAAACTATAAATACAAACACAATATGTAGTTAACTTATAAATACAAATAAAAAGTAGTTCTTTAAAAATATAAGTGCATCAGCGAAAATAGAATACAAATACAAATAAAATAAAATCACAAAATACAAATACAATATGCAGTCCACTATAAAATACAAATACAAAACAGTTTTTTAAAATACAAATGTGAATTGTATAAAGAGAAAAGACATGTTTTTCCCCCTAAAGTTGTAACGAAAACTCACTTTAGCCATTAAACTTAACTTGTAATTATTTATCCCCCTTATGAACTTTAAAGTGTATTATTTTGCTCCCTTAACGACTGACGTGGCAAAAGAAAAAGTCAAAGTGCGTTTTAATAATAAAAAAGTATAAAAAAAATTAAGTGGGGCCCACTTTAATATTTTTAACCATTATTTTTTCCCTTTCTTCTTCACACCCCACCATCCCCTTTCTTCTGCTTCTTCACACCCCCACAAACTCATGGACATCATCAAACCTACAACTAGAAAATGAATTTCAGATTCATAAGTTTCAATTTTTCCAGAAAATTCAACATAAACACGATTATTAGACGAACCAAACCATAGAATCGTGAAAAGTTTTCTATGTCTAGGCAAGGAAGAAAAAGATAAAGAAGTTTGGGGAATCAACACAAATCACACTTCTTCACGTTTACCATTCAATTTCATTTCTCATTTTTTAGTACATTCGTTCAATCAACTTATCTTCTCTTAATTTCATCGAAAATGGTCAATGTTAGCAGCATCTTTAAGAACTTAGGGTCATCTGATCCACTACCTACCAAGAACACATTCCAGGCCCTTTTCTATCACCACTTCCTTCTCCTTCTCTCTTCTCCTCAAAACCTGAAGAATTTTCTTTAGCTCAGGAAACTGCAAAGCTATGTCATATTCCCTAACATAGCTAGGATCATGTAGAACTGGGCAAGAAGCAGACTGCTCCAATTCATTCTTGTTATGCATAATTGATAGAACAAACAGGATTAATCCCAAAAGATATGATTTTTCTCAATTGGGTTGTTGAACTTCTCTTTGTAATTTAAAAAAAAAAAGGTTTGGGGTCGGCGGGGACAGATACGTCAGGGAAAGGGCTGGGGTGGGGTGGAGGGACTAGCAACGTTATGGAGGGGGGGGGGTCTTTTTATATGTATAAATATATATATATATAATATATATATATATATATATAATTTTTTAAAATAATTTATTTATGTGGCATTGACGTGGATTTGACGTGGATCCGACATGGCCCCAATGTGGCGCGAGTGGATGCATTCTCCATAGTGAGAGTGGTATAATTTTTTGAGGGTGGTAAAAAATATAAATAAAAGTTGTTTAGGGGGGTAAATAATTACATGTTAAATTTAATGGCGAAAGTGAGTTTTCTTTGCAACTTTAGAGGGGAAAACATGTCTTTTCTCTTGTATAAAATATATAAATGATAGTGCCAACTATAAAATATTAATACAAGTGTGAACTACAAGATACAAATATAAATGCGAACTATAGAATACAAATACAAATGCAAGCGTGAATTATAAAACGCAAATACAGTACAATTGTATCAATGAATACGAAAATATAAATGATGGTGCGAATATATATACAATAAGTGACTGTGATATTTTTGTTATCATCCATGTCTTGTGCTCGATGTAGCCATATTTTTTGAAAATACAAAAAATATGAAATAGAACAAACAAAATGAGAAAGAAATAATAAAAAAGAAAAAAATCAGAAAAAAAAGAAAAAGAAAAATAGAAGCTACAGATAGAAGAGAAAAAACAAGAGGAAAAAAAGGAAACAAAAATAGAAAAAAGAAGAAGAAAAGAGATGAAAATAGAAAAAATTAAGAAGAAAAAAAAGGGGAAAACACGAAAAAGAAAAAAAATGAGAAAGAAAAAGTAAAAAAATAGAAATAAAAAAAAACAAAAAAAATAGAAAGATAAATAGAAGTTAGGGATAAAAGAGAAAAAAAAAAAGGAAAGAATCGAAAAGAGAAAAATAAAAATAAAAGGAAAGAATCGAAAAGAGAAAAAAAAAAAAAAAAAAGTTAAAAAATCAAAAAAAGAGAAAAGAAAAAAAAGAAAAAAATGATGGTGAATATAAATACAATGAGCAGTTATGATATTTCCATCATCATTGGCTTGTACTCGACGTAATCATGTTTTTCGAAAATACAAAAAAAATACAAAAGATAAAAGGCAACCAAAAAAAGGAAGAAATTGAGAAAAAAAAAAAACAAATAAAAGAAAAAAGGGAAAATTAAAAGGAAAAAAAAAAGAATAAAAAAGATAAAATGAAAAAAAAAGAAAAAAAAAAAAGAAATAGAAGGTAGAGATAAAACAGAGAAAAAGAAAGGAAACTAAAAAGAAAAAAAACGACAAGAGAAAAAAAAATAAAAAGAGAAAGAGATCGAGAGGCTATAATAATAATTTTGAAAGTTAGGCTAAGGTACTCTCATTTCGCTAAAACATAGGCATTTTATGTAAGTGCTCCTTCTTAAAACACAAACTCCATTAAGTAAGAAGACTAAGCTAATGTTTGGCCATGAATTTTCAAATATTTCTAACAAGTCATTTTTGGATGAAGTTTTAGAAGGGAGTTCACCATGTATTTGGCCATATTTTTTTGAACATATTTAAATTTTTGAAGGAAATAAAAACATAAATAAGATTTATACTCTTAAATTCTAAAAACTATTAAAAATACCCATAAATTTGTAGTATCATTATAATATAATGAACATGTTCCGCGATAGTTATGTTTCTTGATTAGGAAAACTCATAGATTATAAGTTTCAATCACTAGCTTACTTTACTTAAATGAATAAATACACATATTTTCATTAGTTCGCAAAGAGACAAGAATTAGAGGGGTATCTTTTCTTATATATAAAATATAAAAAATTATGGTAAATTTTAAATTTATAAATGTACCCAAAAATTAGAAATTGGCCCAAAGACTACTTTTTTCTAGGTTTTGAGAACTTAGATTTTTTGGTCAAAAAATAATAATTAATTATATGACCAAATAATTTTTGTCAACATTTTTTCCAAAAACTACTTTCAGTTTTTATAACCAAATGGGTCCTTTGACCATACTCCATCAAGAGTATTTTTGTAAGAATCCTTATTAGTCTTTAATCTTATTCTAATCTAGTATAAATACCACATTATATTATTTTATTAGATAAATTATTTTGAATGCTAATTTTGATGAGTGAAACTCTGAATAATTATTTTGAATGAGGATCTTTATTGCTAAACAAGTTGTTTGTTTAACGAAACTTTTCTCTTGAGGGTCATCTTATTTAGGTGATTTTTTGGACTCCATTAATTAATGATTTCAACTTTCTATAGTTATAGTTTCCAATTAATCCTATTTTGTGTTTATCTTCTATCTTTATATTGTTGATCTTAGAATTTATGATTTCTTTCAGATTTTGGGCTATTGATATTGTATCACTGTTTCAGTCCAAGTAACTTTTAACCTGTTTACTCATTAACTCAACCTATTTTAATATGATCATTCAACCTAATCTGTTTGTTGGACGCCTCTGCGTATAATGTATATATTTGCAAGATATGATTGGACTTGATAAAGATAGTTCTTTCGGGTATAATTTAATATTTTGATTTCAATTTGTTTGTTCTATTTTTTTATTTTAATCCATTTCAGAAAGAATATAGCTTTTCTTTTTGGACAACTTTTTAGTTTTAATTTTTCACAAAATATATTTAAGATCATACAATTAAAAAATATTTTAGTACATTTTATATATCTTTAATTTCATATTATAAAATACAAAAGTCTCTTTTTAATTTTTAAAATTCAGTGTAAAGTTAAAATTAAATAAACAAATTAAAACGAAAGATGTATTTTGTATTTTGCACTTACTTAACAAAATCTGTAAACTGATGTTACCTACTTCCACCGGCCAGTTGACTTAATTGAAAAGACGAATATTAGAGCAGTCCTTTTCATAAGTAACTTGAAAATGACTTATAAGTATGTTTAGCCGCTAAACATTTTTCTATTTCCTTCTTATTTAAAAAAGTGTTAGGATCACAGTACTTACTAGGGAGAGTTGAGAAAGGACATACTTTGCACAATTTATTTTGACAAAGAGGCACTAGTCTTGAAAAACTGGAAAAAGAGAGACCCTAATGGATCCACAAAAAAAAAGTGTCAACCCTAGCACATTAGTTTAAAAACGTGCACTTTAGTCTCATTCCCATTTCAGCTCCTATGTTTTAGAAACTAAAATTTAGCCCATGTCCAAAAATTAAAATATTAGATATTTAATTAGAAAAAATAAAAAACTCAAGCTTCTCAACCAAGCTCCACTACCAACCATTATTTTCCAATTTTTCCGCAATTTTTTGGCTATTTTTTGTCGATTTTTCTGGCATCCATTGGAATGTGACATTACCTCCATTGTTTTAAGCCATTTTCTCATTTTTTTATCCCCACATTTTCATCCAATTTCATCAAAAAGCTTGAAAATCAGTCCCACATTTTGAAATCGATTCTAGGCTTAATAGAAACATTTGAACACTTCTTTGTTTTTTTCTAAGATCTAATCTGTTGTATTATTTCGGTGGTCGTTGGAAAGACAATATCATGTACTGTACAGATAGCAGGTAATAAGAAGACGACTATTACGTCTATGATCATAAATCACTGATTGGGTCTATTAAATACTATCATCGAGGTATATTATCTCTATTATAGAATACATGGTTGTTCGTGGTGAATTTTTAGGTGAATGGGAGGAGACTGCTAAATGTTGAATTTAGAAAATCACGTCTAAGGAGACAGTGTCCATTGCTCTTCGCCGCAATGGTTCATACGTTAATATGGTTAAAATCGTAATGAAGAGCGGAGAATTAAATTGTGATCCAAGTAATGTGGTCATTAGTTACTTGATGAATGAAAGGGGGAAAATCTATCCAACGTTCATAAGGAATGATAGACATGTGAAATTGCACATGCTTTGAGTTGATTCTGATAATGTCAGGCCTATATTGTGGGTTAAAGTTGTTGAAAGGTCCCGGGAACAATCTTCTGCATCAGCCCATCCCCACCCCCGGAAGTGGATGATAGGTCAATGAAATATGAGTGCATGGGTGGTCATGGATGGGATAGTTTTGAAATTTTTTAAAGAAGGGGAGTATGAAGGAGGTGAGGAGAAACAGTCCGAACCACAAGCAAGCCACTCTTTCTTAGATGGCACCGATCTTTGTGTAGAAAAAACATTCAAGGACAAGAAAATATTGAAGCTTTTCTTGAAGAAGGCGTCGGTGAAAAATTCTTTCAATTACATAACAGAGAAGACTTGTAAGAAATACTACAATGTGAGGTTGTAAATCATACCTGCCAGTGGATGGTGTACAGGTGCGAACGGAGAATCGGGTAGGTTTCAAATCTACAAGTACATGGGTGCGCATAGTTATGGAATTGAACATATCACGAGAAATCATAAAAAATTCACTGTGGACGTCATTGCCTCACATTGTTTGAACATTTTCATCGACAACAAAGGTCCAAACCCGAGAGAGATCGAGACGATCGTCTTTAGGGAGCTACATTACAGTTCAGGCTATTAGAAGTATTGGATGGGAGACGTTATTACAAAGAACATAATTTAAGGAACACTCCAGCACGGATATGGAGTGCTGCCCATTTTTTCACGTTATTACAAAGAACATAATTTAAGGAACACTCTAGCACGGATATGGAGTGCTGCCCATTTTTTCATATGTTTTTAACAGTCTCAATCCCAGGTCTATAAATTTCCTCATGGTCGAGGATGAGTCGGGAAAGTTTATATACTACTTTATGGCATTTGGGGCTTCCATCTGTGGATATGCACACTTGGGAAAGGTTGTTGCTATTGATGGCACGCATTTGTCCAGAAAGTACGAGGGTGTGTTGTTGTCCGCTGTAGCACAAGATACGCAGAAGCATATCTATCCCTTATTGTATTCTGTGATGGACAAGGAGAATGATGCATCGTGGGGATTCTTCTTCGAGAAGCATAAGCCCGTTGTCATTGACGAACCCAAATTATGCGCCATCTCCGATAGACATATAAACATAGTCAACGCCTCATAAAGCATTATTAGCTTGCGCATCATGGTGCTTGTATGAGGCATCTCAGTGAAATTATTTGAAAAAATCACCATTGTGGAGATTATCTCCATGTGTACTACCATGCGGCCAAGACGTACATGTTGGATGAGTTTAATGACTACTTCAATGTTCTTAAAAAAATACGTTGACGCAGTATCTTGCCTCAAGCATGATGTTGGATTGAAAAGTGGAGTAGTAGATAAGTGTGGGGTGGTAGAGTTAAGAGTGCCAGTCATCTTGGGACATCCATTCTTGGCGACAGAAGAAGCATTGATAAATGTGAGAGAGGGCACGTTCACAATGAGGCTGGATGATAAAGAGGCAATTTTCAAAGTGTACAAACCACTCAATACACTATCCCACTATAAAGATTTGTGCATGATTATAGTGATTGAAGGGGATAAGTATGGGGTGGTGGAGTTTAGTCTACCAAAAACCTTTACGGACTTGCTCATTGAGCTTCCCAAGACACAACCATCCCAACCCAAAATGATGTAGATTGATGAACCTGAAAAGGCTATTGTTGAGAGAGTTGTTGACCTTGAGAGTTCAAATTCAAAAGGTAAAAACGAATGAGAAGATAGCTTCCATGTAGAATGAAGAGAATAAAGGAAAATAGATGAGTCGTGGATTGGGTCATACCGCGACACTAAATTAGGTGCTGCGTGGGAGGCAACTCAAGTTAAGGTAGGTTTTATTTTCAGTATTTTTAGTTTTTGTTTTTGTTGAGTCACAAATTGATGGGAAGTCTGAGTACCAGAAAACCTGAGCTAAGGAGCATAGCAAAGATTAAGTATGGGATCCCCAGACTCCCTTGATGTAAGATGCTACTAGATAGGCCTAGATGCCTCATGGAGTATTTCTATCTCTACTTTTAAAGTATACTTTGGGGACAAAGTAGATTTTTAAGTGTGGGGTGGGAAAATTCATATTTTTAGGAGTAATTGTAAAAAACAATTGTGTTGGGATTAAGTGGGATATTCTTGTTGGTGCTATATTTGATTTCATGATGCAAGTGTTTTGGTTGTAAAAATCAGATCATGATGGCGCCTACCATAACCCACTAGTAGGCAAGCCAACCCGTATTTCGGAACGGCTAGTAACAGACTACTCAACAATATAAGCAAAAGAATGCGAAATAAATGACATAAAAATAGTACATAATAGAATCCCAAAACCTGGTAGTATAAGTACAAGATCTTCTAAATATATTTAAGAGTACAAAAGTGGTCTGTTAAGAGAATTATACTCATATAACTTATCTCTGCATCTAATATAGAGACTAGTCTAATACAAGGAGAGAGATGAGTAATACTCCGAACGTCAGGAGTTCACTCTAAGTCTCTGAACCATGACTGATCCGCACGATACACAATCAACGGCGATAAACCATACTATGATCTACACGTTGCAGAAATGTAGTATAAGTACCAAACGAATGGTACTCAATTGGCAACTGCCAACTAAGTCCCAAAGATAAAGCAAATATATACAACATATAAACAGAATGAAAACTACAACCAAGAGTCCAGAGCTTATATAACAAGTTAATGAGAATAATAAGGGACAACTATTATGTTCAAGTCTAAGAGTATAACATAACAAGACTAAGGAAGTATCAAGGTGAACAATCTTATTCCATCCACATTCATCAGACGTCGATACTATACTGTATAGCCCTGGTTAATATACGAATGAAGAGTGAAAGAAAGATATATAGCAATATACAAGGCCAAGAAACAAATATACAATATGAACAAGCGAAGAAAAGGATATACGGTAGTGCCATAGCTTTATATAGATAGAAACATATATACATACACGTAAACATGAGGTCATCTCAAAGAGTAGTCTAGTTCATCATATCCTCATTCTAAGATCTCATCATGATACTATTAGGATCTAATGCTATCATACTCAGGGTTTCTCATCCACATTGCTAAACATGATATAATTGTGTACAATAGTAACATTATAAGATAGAAGAGGCCAAAGACATACCTAAATTCTCGATACCGGATCAATGTCCAATCTATCATAAGATAGCCATAATAATGATCATAATAATAATAATAAAAATATCAATAACAGTGTGAATAACCAGCTACTCCAGAAAACCAAATACCTAGTCGAGCCTATGCGTACCCCCACTACCCCAGACTCGAAAGGTTCACTCAACACACAACAACACAAGGAATATTTTTCACCCATATTTATGCAACCGTCCTATATCGGCTAATAGAGATAAGTGCATACTAGTGATAGGCAATGCGCATGAAGGAATTAATGCAAGGTATACAATTAATATCACAGCTCATCATAACCGTCATCATCATGACCATCATCATTGTAATCAACCTCTGACCGGGTATTAACATATCATCATAATATCCTACGGCTCTACCGGGTATCAATATCATCACAATAGCATCCTCCATCCTTATCGAGTATCAATATCACAATAGTATTCTCCGGCCTTGCCGAGTATCAATATCATCACAATAGCATCCTCCAGCCTTGTCGGGTGTTAATATAATCACAATAGCATCATCTGGCCTTGCCGAGTATAAATATCACAATAGTATCCTCTGGCCTTGTCGGGTATCAATATCATCACAATAGCATCCTCCGGACTTGTCGGGTATCAATATCATATTAGTATCCTCCGGCCTTGCTGGGTATCAACATCACAATAGTATTATCCAACATTGTTGGGTATCAATATCATAATAGTCATTACAGAATAACATATACTAATATACTCAGGAATATAATCATATCACCAAAAAGTATGTATCTTGTCAATACTTCCCAACTACTCGTCATTAGCTAACCAACGCTTGTTATATTGAAACCATTAGTTCACTACTCATCACATGATCTCTAGTTATTAGCCTAAACATTAACCTTATTCATGGGGTTGCAACTAACTGTTATTAATCAAATAGCCAACATCTAACATTTGGCCAAGGTTCATCACTAAACCATAATCGCCATTTATCCACTATTCAATATTATCAACTAAACAACATATATCTATTAACCATTATTATCCAACACATAACCACTTATCATCTAACCATCCTTTATTAACTGACATTATTCATTAACTAACCATCATTAACTAACTAATCCTTATTTAACTTTTCATTAATCAACCATTCAACAACTATTCAACGATATTAACTAGTCACCTCTTATTACCAACATCGCTTATTATTTAGCCTCGTTAATACACAACTCCTCATTTTAACAACTAATCGATATTATAAACTTAGTCATCAATGTAACTAATCTTCACCTAAGCTTAACCCGACATCATCATTAGCCACGTATAAACCATCGATAGCTACCATATTTCAACTAAGAAAGACTCATTAACTAATACATTTAATTTCTAACCACCAAGTGTTATAGTCTCCTAATAGATAACTAACTACCATATAACATAACCTTTAATTAAGCAGAATAATTACAAGATTGTATTTTATATAGAATCACATAAGTTACTAATACAATAACCATGAAAGTACCAAATATATGCATGTTATCACCAATATCCAATCAAATAAGTCGTAAGCAATATACCACATCTTCCTTCATCCCATACCGGAGAGATATGTATCTAACATATATATATGAATCCATAAACTTTAATCGTTTCCTTTACAATGATAAACACTTTTTGAATATCCAATTATTATCATAACATGGCCCTTGGCCTAATAATATATTCAAAATAATCACAATATCATGATAAAAGATTATTTTGGATATATTATTGGGCCAAGGTCCATGTTATGATAATAATTGGATATCCGATAAGTGTTTATTATTGTAAAGGATACAATTAAAGTTTATAGATTTATATATAATTTTATAAACACATCTCTTCGATATAGGATGGAGGAAGATGTAGTATGTTGCTTACGACTTATTTGATTGGATATTAGTGATGATATGCATAGATTTGGTACTTTTATGGTTATTGTATTGGTAAGTTATGTGATTCAATATGAAATACAATCTTATGACTGTTCTGCTTAATTAAGGGTTAAGATATGCGGTAGTTAGTTGTCTATTAAGAGACTATAGCACTTGGTGGCTAGGAATTAAATGTATTAGTTAATGAGTATTGCTTAGTTGAAACATGGTAGCTATTAATGGTTTATATGTGGCTAATGATAATGTCGAGTTTAGCTTAGGTGAATATTAATGATACTGATGACTAAGTTTATAATATCAATTAATTATAAGAATGAGGAGTTGTGTATTAACGAGGCTAGATAATAAGTGATGTTGGTAATAAGAGGTAACTAGTTAATATCGATGAATAATTATTGAAAGGTTGATTAATGAATAGTTAAATAAAGATTAATTAGTTAATCATGGTTAGTTAATGATGATGTCAGTTAATAATTGATGGTTAGATGATAAGTGGTTATGTTGTTGCTAATAATGGTTAACAGATATATGTTGTTTAGTTGATAATATTGAATAGTGGATAAATGGAGATAATGGTCTAGTGATGAACCTTGGCCAGATGTTAGATGTTGGCTATTTGATTAATAATGGTTAGTTTCTACCCCATGAATAAGGTTAATGTTTAGGCTAATAACTAGAGGTCATGTGATGAGTAGTGAACTAGTGGTTTCAATGTAATAAGTGTTGGTTAGCTAATGATGAGTAGTTGGGAAGTATTGAAAAGATAGATACTTTTTGGTGATATGATTATGTTCCTGAGTATATTAGTATATGTTATTCTGTAATGATATTGTGATCTTGATACCCAATAATGCTGGAGGATACTATTATGATATTGATACCCGGCAAGGCTGGAGGATACTAATGTGATATTGATATCCGGCAAGGCTGGAGGATACTAATGTGATATTGATATCCGGCAAGGACGGAGGATGCTATTGTGATGATATTGATACCCGACAAGGCTGGAGGATACTATTATGATATTAATACCCGGCAAGCCCGGAGGATGCTATTGTGATGATATTGATACCCGACAAGGCTGGAGAAGGCTATTGTGGTGATATTAATACCTGACAAGGCTGGAGGATACTATTGTGATATTGATACCCGGCAAGGCCAGAGGAGGCTATTGCGATGATATTGATACCCGAAAGGGTCAGAGGATATTATGATGATACATTGATACCCGACAAGGCTGAAAGTTGATTACAATGGTGATGGTCATGATGATGATGGTTATGATGAGTTATGATATAGATTGTGTACCTTTCATTCATTCCTGCATTTGCATCGCCTATCACCAGTATACACCTATGTCTATCAATCGGTATGGAATGGTTGCATAAACATGGGTGAAGAATATTCCTTGTGTTGTTGTATGTTGATTGAACCTTTTGAGTCTGGGACAGTGGGGGTACACATAGGCACGGCTAGGTATTTGGTTGTCTGGAGTAATCGGCTATTAGCGTTGTTATTGATATTGTTATTATCATTATAATAGTCATTATTATGGTTAGCTTATGATAGATTGGACATTGATCCGATATTGAGAATTGAGGTATATCTTCGGCCATTTCTATCTTATAATGGCACTATTATTCATGATTATATCATGTTTAGCCATGTGGATTAGAAACCCTAAGTATGATAGTATTGAATCCTACTAGTATCATGATGAGGTCTTAGAATGAGGATATGATGATCTAGACTACTCTTTGAGATGGCCTTATGTTTACGTGTATGTATATATGTATCTAGCTATATGAAGCTATGGCACTATCGTATATCCCTTCCTTCATTTGTTCATATTGTATATTTGTTTCTTGACCTTGTATATTGCTATATATCTTTTTTTCACTCTTCATTCATATATTGACCTAGGATATATGGTATAGCATCGACATGTGGTTGGAATAAGATAATTTACCTTGATACTTCTTTATTCTTGTTATGTTAGACTCTTGGACTTGAACGGGATAATTGTCCCTTATTATTCTCATTGACTTGTTATATAAGCTCTGGACTCTTGGGTGTAGTTTCCATTCTGTTTAGATGTTGTATATATATTCTTTATCTTTGGAGCTCAGTTGGTAGTTGCCTACTGAGTACTATTCATTTGGTACTCATACTATAGTTCTGCAGCGTGCAGATTATAGTATCGGTTATCGTCATTGATTGTGCATCATACGAAGCAGCCATGGTTCAGAGACTTAGAATGAACTCTTGATGTTCGGAGTATTATTCATCTCTCTCCTAGTATTAGACTAGTCTCTATATTGAATACATAAATAAGTTGTATCAGTGTAATTCTCTTGACAGACCACTTTTGTACTCTTAAATATATTTAGAAGCTCTTGTAATGATACTACTAGGTTTTGGCATTCTATTATATATTGTTTTTATGTCATTTATTTCGCATTCTTTTCCTTATATTATTGAGTAATCCGTTACTAAACATTTTGGACTACAAGTTGGCTTGCCTACTGGTAGGTTATGGTAGGCGCCATCATGATCTGATAAATCAGGACATGACATAAAATTATGTTAATTGTGTGAATCACTACTTTTTAGACTCCTAGGCTCATGATTATGACTTTTGTACTTGTTTGCTTAATGTTGAATTCATATGATTGTTTGGTTGAGAGTCTATGTTGATCCTACTTGAATTAAGCATGTGCAATATGTGTGTGAGGTGTTTGTATATTCCTTATTGCATTTGATGCTAGAACTTGCCTGGTGTGGGTGCAAAGTAAAATAAAGAGTGTGGGTTTAGAAGATGATATAGGTGTTTCTTTGATAGCCATTTTTCTTACCTTCTTTTGGCCTAGCCTTGTGTATAATCCTTGTTAACTCAATTGAGCCTTTAGCTTATTTTCTTTGGCAGCCTCATATGTAGCTTGTATCCCGTTCTTTGATAGACCTTAATTTAATCCAAAGCTCCTAAGCACTTTAGTGTAAATTTAATTGAGTTGAGGAGTTTGAAATTCAAGTAGGAGAAAGGTGAAATTGAAGCCCCAAATTAATTGTTATTGGTGTGTACAATTGATGTCCAGAAGTCTTGGATTACACCTAAAAATTAAAAAAGCAACAAAAATTATTCTCATTCAAAAAACTAGAACGATATAAATGAATCATGCGCCAAGTCATTTTAAGAAGAAATATGTTACTTTTTGATTAAGTAGCAAGTTTGAAAAAAGTAACAATAACAACAACAACAACAAACCCAGTGTATTCCCACAAAGTGGGGTCTGAGGAGGGTAAGATGTACGCAGTCCATACCGCTACCTCCGAAAAAGTAGAGAGGTTGTTTCTGATAGACCCCCGGCTCAAGATAAAGAATAGTAAATAAGGGGGGGATGGGTGACATAAAAGAAAATCAGGAATAAGAAATGATAAAAATAGTAGTCGTAGAAATACAAAATATGAGAAAATACTGGCAACATGAAATAAGACAAACAGGAACTAAGACATAAGAAAAAGGGCACCCACTTATGTATACAGTCCTAGGGTTACTTCCCCGGCCACACAAGATCTCTCCTAACTGCATGCTATAACCCATTCACTCACACTAGCCTTCTACCCTTATCCGCGCTCTCCACACCTTCTTATCTAGGGTCATGACCTCAGTCAGCTGAAGCTGCTCGATGTCATGTCTAATCACCTCCCTCCAGTATTTCTTTGGCCTACCTCTACCCCTAAAGCCATCCAAAGCTATCCTCTCACACCTACGAACTGGGGCATCCGCTCCCCTCCTTATCACATGCCCAAACTATCTCAGCTTTCCTTCCCGCATTTTGTCCTCCATCGAACCCACTACCACCTTCTCCTAGATAATCTCATTCCTTACTCTGTCCCCTATAGTAAGCCAACACATCCAACGCAACATTCTCATTTTTACCACCTTTAATTTTAGGATGTGGAGGCTCTTGATTGGCCAACACTCTGCTCCATACAACATGGCCGGACGGACTTCCACACTATAGAATTTTTCTTTAAGCTTAAGGGGCACCTTCTTATCATACAACACCCCCGAGGAAAGCCTCCACTTCATCCATCCTGCTCCAATACTCTTAGAGACATCCTTGCCAATCTCACCATTCCCCTGAATCTTAGACCCAAGATACTTAAAATTGTCCCTCTTACAAACGTCCTGGCATGCCAACCTCACCACCACTTCGTCCTCATGCCTTAAGTCACTAAACTTGCATTCCAAATATTCCGTATTTGACCTACTCAACCTGAACCCCTTAGACTCTAGGGTTTTCCTCCAGACCTCCAATTTGTTATTCACATCCCCCCCCCCCGCATCTCATCAATCAGCACTACATCATCCACAAATAACATATACTAAGGTATCTCGCCTTGAATACTCTGCTCCAACACGTTCATCACCAGTGCAAAAAGGAACGGACTAAGAGTTGATCCCTGATGCAACCCTATCTCAACCGGAAACTGCTCTTAGTCTCCTCCCGCCGTCCTCACCCAGGTCTTTCCTCCATCGTACATGTCCTTAATAGCTCTGATGTACACTACCAGAACCCCTTTCACCTCCAAGTATCTCCAAAGAACCTCCCTCGGGACTCTATCGTACGTCTTTTCTAAGTCGATAAACACCAAATGTAAATTCTTTTCCTTTCTCTATACTTCTCCACCAATATCCTCACCAGGTGGATTGCCTCTGTCGTTGAACGACCAGGCATAAATCTAAATTGATTCTCTGAAATGGACATGACCCTCCTCAGCCTCCGCTCAACCACTCTCTCCTAAATCTTTATAGTGTGACTCAATAACTTTATACCCCTATAGTTGTTGCAACTCTAGATGTCACCCTTGTTTTTATATAACGGAATCATCGTACACTATCTCCAAGCCTCAGGCATTCTCGAAATCTTGAAAATATCGTTAAATAAATCAGTCAACCACCTCAAACCTGCCCTACCAGCATACTTCTAAAAATCCACCAGAATATCATCTGGCCCCGTCGTCCTACCTCTCTGTATGCTATGAATAGCCTCTCTAATCTCCTCAACCTTAAAATGCCTACAGTAACTGAAATCATAGCTCTTCTCTGAGTGCTCCAGCTCCCCTAACTCAATGTCTCTGTCCGCCTCCTCGTTCAAAAGGCTATGAAAGTACTCCTGGCATCTCCTCTTAATGTGAACATCCTCCACTAAAACACTACCATCATCTCCCTTAATGCACTTCACTTGATAGAGATCATGACCTTTCTGCTCCCTAGCCTTAGCAAGCCTATACAACCTCTTTTCCTCGTCTTTCTCCTCTAACCCCGCATACAAGCTCTCGAACGTTGTCGGCTTCGCAGCCGTAACTGCTAACTTAGCCTCTTTTCTTGCTAATTTATAAACCTCCCTATTCACCCGTTTCTCCTCTTCATCTTTACTCTCAATCAACTTAACACATACCTCTTTATTAATCTCCACTTTCTTATTCACATATTCATTCCACCACCAGTCCCCCTTATGACGTCCTGCCTGACCCCTTGAGACCCCCAAAACTTCTCTAGCAGTCTCTATGATACAGCTGTCTGCCCTCTCCCACATAACATCTACGTCCCCCCTGCACTCCCACACCCCCAAACCCCTCACCTTTTCCCCTATCTCCAGTGCACTAACGGGCGTCAAGCTACCCCACTTAATTCTAGGATGACCCTTCCCAGATCTTCTCTTCTTGCACTTCTTGATAGACAAGTCCATCACTATAAGCCTGTGCTGGGTCGAAAGATGCTCACTCGGAATGACTTTACAGTCCTTACATAATGCCATGTCCCCCTTCCTAAGCAATAGAAAGTCAATTTGAGTCTTAGCTATCACACTTCAGAAGGTAATCAGGTGATCCTCCTTCTTCGGAAAACTTAAATTCACTACCGCCAGCCCAAAAGCCCTCGCAAAATCCAACAGAGCAGCTCCCTCACCATTTTTATCACCGAAACCAAAACCTCCATGCACATCGTCGTAGCCTCCCGGTAATACCCCAATGTGGCCATTTAAGTCCCCTGCTATGACAATCTTCTCCGAGCTAGGCATGCTTCTCACCACCTCATCCAAATCCTTCCAAAATCTCGCTTTCACCTCTTCTTCCAAGCCCACTTGCAGCACATACATACTACACACATGCAACATAAAACACCCTATGACCAATTTAATCTTCATCAGCCTATGGCTGACCCTCTTAACCTCCACCACCTGACCTCTCAGCTCCTCATCTACTAAGATGCCCACTCCATTCCGACACCCATCACTCCATGAGTACCACATCTTGTACCCATCCACATCTTTAGCCTTAGGTCCTACCCATCTAGTCTCCTGAACACACGCAATATTAATCCTCCTCTTCTTAAGAATCTTCACCAGCTCTATGGACTTACCCTGAAGGGTCCCAATGTTCTTAGACCTTACCCTCAACCTATCTAATCTCACCTCTCACCTACCTCTAAAACCTCTCACCAAACCCGCCCTAACACCCGACCTATACCCCACACCCACATCTGCCCTCTCCTTCTCACCCCCAACCCCCTCGGACATGACCCTAATCCACCATTAACCCCTCCAGCCACTACTCAAAAACCAAAACAAAGCCCCTCACCAACAAACAAACGGACAAAGCCACAGTACGAAAACAGCAGGCGAAGGCACTCACAAAGTACACTAATCGTCCTAGCAGCCAAAACAACACAACAATAACAATAACATTTGAAAAAAGTAAGAATTTAAAAATAGGATTTGTATAAAATTTATAGTTACTAATGTATAATTACCTAATTAGGGATCAAAAGGCATAATTTTATTGATTTATCGGTTTAACTATTAAAACTTTTAAACCAAAAATCGAACGAATAAGCCAATAAAAGAATTTACAAAATCGTTTAGAAATTGTTAACTTAATAACCCGATATCGATAAATTAATAATATTTTTTTATTCGATAAAATCAATTTTTGCACTCCCCTAAATGATAATACCGGGCTCCACTTTGAGGATTACATGGAGATAGGGGAAAGGGAGCTACATATGCAAAGAGGCTATTCTTGAAAGGGGTAACTACATGACTTAGCAAACATAAGCTCCTAATTACCCTATTTAGCCTAAGTTTCAATTAATTGCAATTCATAGACTCTCTTGTCAATTAAATACTATCCACAGCTTCTCTATTTTATTTATGCTAGTTTAACCGCACGTGCCTCGCACGTGTAACGTTTAGTTACTTAAAATTAAATAATTTTATCTATTGCCGAGATTTTTAATGAAGTGTAAAAGTTTAAATAACTTTTCAATGTGGTACGGTTATTTTTCTTTTTTTATATATTTAAAATTTTTCCTTCTTTTTAAAGTTAAATATTTACAAAATCATTGATTACATTCTTATTATGTACTTAAAACTTTTAAAAATTTGGTATTTCTTAAGTTTTTCTTATTCTAACGTTTTTATATTTATTTATAGATTTTTCAAATCTTCTTAAAATCAAATTTAGTTGATTTAGAATTCTTAAACTAATGAAAAAGGTATTAGTTGTCATTAATTTTGATTACTTCTAATAATGAAAGGTTTTAGCATAAATATATTTAATCAATTTTTAACTATTAAATATTGGGAAAAAATAGTAAAAAGGTGATTTTGGCTAAAGCAAAGACTTTTAATGAAGGACAAAAAGTTCAAATAACATTTCTAAGGTCCTTCACACTTTTAATATACTATTTTAACCGCACGTGTAACGTTTAATTACTTAAAATTGAATAATTTTATCTATAGCGGAGATTTTTAACAAAGTGTAAAAAGTTCAAATCACTTTTCAAAGATCCTTCACATTTTAATATAATAATGTAAACATAAACATATATTTTAGTGTAAGCACATATAAATTACTACCAGAAGTTTGAAGTGGTTGATGGTTCGTCACTTTTGCATTTACAATGCATTACCTCTTTCCCTTAATGCCAGAGGTTAAGAGAGACGCATCAATTTGAACCATATATATGGTATGATTTTTTTTCTATATCTAAAATCTATTCTATTTTTTTAAAGCAAATATTTACAAAATCATTGATGACATTCTTATTACGTACTTAAACTTTTACAATTTTAATATTTCTTAATTTTTTTTTATTCTAACGCTTTTATATTTATTTTTAGATTATTTAAATCATTTCAAAATTAAATTTATTTGATTCAAAATTCTTAAACTAATGAAAAAAAGTCTTAGTTGACATTAATTCTGATGCCTTCTAATAAGGAAATGTTTTACCATAAACGTATTTAATTAATTTTTAACTCTTAAATATTAGAAAAAAAAAAGTAAAAAGATGATTTTGTCTCAAACAAAAACTTTTAATGAAGACAAAAAGTTCAAACAATATTTTAAGGTGTTTTACACTTTTAATATTATAGATTATAGATATAGATTATAAATATAGATTCTTTCTCTACCTTCTGTTTTACTTTCTTTTTCAGTTTTTTTTCTTCTTTTTCCTTTTCTTTTATTCTTTTTTTTTATTTTTCACTTTTTCCTTTTATCTTTTAGTTTCTAATTTCCTTTCCATTTTTATATATATTTTTTCTTTCTCTTTTTTCCTTTTCCATTTTTTTCACTATTTTTCCTTTTTTCATTTTTAGTTTGTTTTTCTTTACAACTTTTTTTTATTTTAGTTTTTTATATTTTCTTTTTCCCCCTAATTTTTTTGTTGTTATTGTATTTTATATGTTTTTTGTATTTTATATTCATTTTATTGTACTAAATATTTTAAATAAATTTGTTATTTGTATTTGAATGGTTTATTAATGATTATGTAGAATTTATCGTTTGTGTTTGTGTACAAATAAGTATATGAATTAATTATATTTACTTGAGTCTAAAATATACAAAATATGATAGGTGTCATTTAATGCAAATGTATTGTTAGTATTTTGTATGTCAATTATATCATTTGTATTTGTATATAAACAAGTATAATTTGTATGTGTATGGTTCAAGTCATATATGTATGTATCATTTGATACAAATGTAATATTTGTATTTGTATAATTCAATATTTGTATTTGTATAATTTATCATTTTTATTTGTATTGTTCAATGTATGTCAATAAAATACAATTCATATCAATGAATATAAATACAAGTGTTCATTAAAAAAAATAATTCTTTTCGAATTGTTTAAAAATACAAATGATGTTGTCAACTACAAATTCAAATACAAATTAATGAAACTATAAATACAAACACAATATGCAGCTAACTTACAAATACAAATACAAAGTAGTTCTTTAAAAATACAAGTGCATCGGCGAAAATAGAATACAAATATAAATAAAATAAAATCACAAGAAACAAATACAATATGCAGTCCACTATAAAATACAAATATAAAATGGTTTTTTAAAATACAAGTGTGAATTGTATAAAATATATAAATGATGGCGCGAACTATAAAATACTAATACAAGTGCGAACTACAAAATACAAATATGAACTATAGAATACAAATACAAATGCAAGCGTGAACTATAAAACACAAATACGATACAAATGTATCAATGAATATGAAAATATAAATGATGGTGCGAATATAAATACAATAAATAATTGTGATATTTTTGTTATAAGCCATGTCTTGTGCTCGATGTAGTCATATTTTTTGAAAATACAAAAAATATGAAATAGAACCAAAAAATGAGAAAGAAATAATAAAAAAGAAAACAAAAATGAAAAAATTCAGAAAGAAAAGAAAGAAAAATAGAAGCCAGAGATAGAAGAGAAAAAACAAGAAGAAAAAAAAAATAGTAAAAAGAAGAAGAAAAGAGTTGAAAATATATCAAAAAAAAAGAGATGAAAATAGAAAAAATTAAGAATAAAAGAGATGAAAATAGAAAAAATTAAGAAGAAAAAAAGGGGAAAACATGAAAAAGAAAAAAATGAGAAAGAAAAAGTAAAAAAGAAGAAGATAAAAAAATAAAAAAACAGAAAGAGAAATAGAAGTTAGAGATAGAAGAGACAAAAAAATAGAAGGAAAGAATCGAAAAGAACAAAAAAGAAAAACAACCATAGAAAAAAACAAAAAGTCAAAAAATAGAGAAAAGAGAAAAGAAAAAAAATGATGGTGAATATAACTATAATGAGCAGTAATGATATTTCCATCATCATTGGCTTGTACTTGACGCAATCACGTTTTTCGAAAATAAAAAAATATATAAAATATATAAGGCAACCAAAAAAGAAAAAATTGAGAAAGAAAAAAACAAATAAAAGGAAAAAGGGGAAAAAAGAAAAAGAAAAAAAAAGAAAAAAAAGGAAAAGAGGAAAAAAAAAAAAAGAAATAGAGGGTAGCGATAAAAGAGAGAAAAAAGAAACTAAAAAGAAAAAAATGACAAACGAAAAAAAAAAGAAAAAGAGAAAGAGATCGATAGGCTATAATAATAATTTTGAAAGTTCGGCTAGGGTACTCCCATTTTGCTAAAACATAGGCATTTTATGTAAGTGTTGCTTCTTAAAACACAAACTCCCTTAAGTAAGAAGACTAAGCTAATGTTTGGCCACGAATTTTCAAATATTTTTGGGTGAAGTTTTAGAAGGGAGTTTACCATGTATTTGGCCATATTTTTTTTGAACATATTTAACTTTTTGAATTTTGAAGAAAATAAAAACATAAATAAGATTTACACTCTAAAATTCTAAAAACTATTAAAAATATCCATAAATTTGTAGTATCATTATAATATAATGAACATGTTCCGCGGTAGTTATGTTTCTTGAGAAAATTGAAGGAAAGGTGTCTTTTTAGTCTTAAATGAATGATTGGTGACATTGACCAACTTAATGGGTCAAACATAATTAGAAAACTTTATTAAGTTAATTATGGACTTGATTAATATTTTTAAAACTTTCTAATCTTTTGAAAAATACAAATCAACCCAACCCACACCCCTCTTCAATCCAAATCATCGACCGTCTCTCTCCTCTCTCTCGACAACTTCTCTCAATCAACAATTCTGCAAATTTCTCCTTTCAATCCCCGGTGACTTCAACCTCCGACGATAAATAGTTGGGCTTCAGGTTTCTTTTCAACTTTAACCATCAATGGATGTGACAACCTTGCTCTCTGGCCACAATAGCTTCGAATTCTTCATCGTTTATTTTCTTCTTTCAGAGGTAAAAAATTATGGCCTTTTTAGTTTTGAAGAAAACGAGGAACTTGAGCCAACTTCTCTTATAGTATTGGTTAACAATTTCAATATTTGTTGCTTTAATTTGAAATGTGGTCTGAATAAAACCCTAATTTTTGGTATTTCTTCGCTTCTCTTCTCTTTTCTTCTCTTTTGTTATTTGATTTCGAAGTTTAATTTGTTGCGCCCATTGCTGGGTTGATTTTTTCTTGTTATTGGCAAAAATGGTGATATTGTTGTTGTTCTATTGAACAAAATCGTGCTACTATTTTTTTCTCCGATAGATTATCCATCTGGTGTAACATATTAACCATCTGATGCAACAGATTTAGCATATGATGCAACAGATCAAACATCTGATGCAACAGAGGAACCATTAAATTAAAATTCTGATGCAACAGATTAACCATCTGATAAAATAAATTAACCGTTTGATGCAATAGACTAATCATCAGATGCGACAAAGGAACCATCGGATAAAAAATCTGATGTAACAAATTTAGCATATGATGCAATAATTTAACCATCCGATGCAACATTGTGATAAATCGTCACAAATGTCGTCACTGGGGGGTTAGAATTGATGGATTTTTGCCTAAGGCTGACGATATTTGTGATAAGTCATCACACTTGTGATAACTTATCACAAAATGTTATCACTAGGGGTGGATTTCTGCCTAAGGCTGACGACATTTGTGATAAGTCGTCACACTTGTGATAACTTATCATAAAATGTCGTCAGTTTTCCAGACTGACATGCTGGAGTAAAATAAGAATAACTCTTTGCTCCGATATCAGATTTGGGCGAAATTGGTATCTTTGGAAATCTAATTCAAAGATCTATCATTTGATATATAGTCGGTCCTATAATTTGATATATACAAGGAGTTATGGTCGGTTAAAGTTGACCTAAGTTTTTACGCTCACTAAAACTTGAATGATAGAAAGGCTTTCAACTTGTCCTTGAGTTAGGGGACCTCTATGATCTAAATTCATGCTCAAATAGATTCCCACACTACATAATTGATTAACACACTAAATTTACATAGGATTTGAGGCTTTTGGAATATCTACGCATATGAATGACTGATTTTTATTTTAGTCCGAAATGTGGGGTGTTACATTATCTCCCCCTTGGAATTATTCATCCTCGAATATAGATTGATAAGTTACGAGTACTGATCAACTGAACTTACTTAAGGGACGTGAATATCTAAAACATGACTATATGAAAAAAATTACTGACACACTGAATTTTCCACTAGAGTATGCATGCATAGCTGATGCATAGAATACACGGATGAGACTATGATAAGATGAATCCTTATGAAGGACATGCATATCTGATGCATGGATACTTGACTGAGTTGTTCTCATGAACGTATGACTGAATACACTGATAAGCTGAACTTTCTCTACTGAACATGCATATCTAATGCATGGAGGTCTGACTGAACTTACTCTTGAAAGCATGACTGACTGTGCAATAATAACTGATGCTAACTTGTAATAGGAATCTATGCATAAAACTGAATGGGTTTACGGAATTGATAACTTCGGGGAGTTATAGAGCATCTCTCCCTTGAGACACTATGTCCCTCTAAAAACACTTACATCACTGGAATACTTGAGGACTACTGAGGCGGTGCACAAGGCATCTATGAATTGGAACATATCTAAATATCTGAGAGCTGAAGATAATGCATGATGCATGAACTAAGTTATACTCGCAACTACTAAGGTACTCTGTCTTGGAATAGTTACCTTACTGAGATTTCTGATAGTATGACTAGATAGAAAGATGTGAAAACAAACTTTATGAATCTGATTGTCTGACTTCTAAACTGAACTACTAGCTTTACTGACTAACTCATACTGAGAACTTAAGCTTAACTGAAGCACTTCTTTTGCATTCTTTTAACTAAACCTCTCACCTTAGCCTTAAGTCATCATTATAAGTCTGGAAACACTTCACTAAACTCTGAACTGAACTACAATCATTCTACTCTAGGGTCTGCGGTACAATAATGTACCTAAATGATAACTCATTCTGAAAGACTGCACCTGAAAGTATAAAGCTCACTGCTAATACTATCTCAAAACTATCTACGGTGACTGCTTGAGAAAACTCTATCTGTAGGACTTTGGGCTTCACTACTTATGCTACCTTAAGAGTAAGGTAAAGCTGACATGAATGGAACATAATGAGAATCCACATAAGTTTCTTAGAGAACCTTTCTATAGAACGATCTGAGATATGAAAGAAGGAAAACTGTTCCTAAAATATCTTATAGCCTCCTGCACATAAATGTGGCGTGCAACACACCCATGTATAATACTCTACTAGATACAACTTTCAGACTTCCTAGGACACTATTGAACCTTAGGCTCTGATACCAAGTTTGTAACGCCTCGATTTTCTGAACCGGAATGCTACACGGTTCTCATGACCTCGAGGGACCACAAGATAACCCATAACTGATATCTGTACCTGTACACTGCATAATATATGAATATAAATATAGAAACATGAACTGAAAGGCCATAAGGTTCAATACTGAACATAATCTGAATAATAACACTTTTTGAATAAAGTGGTATCACAATACCAAAATAAAAATGAAATACTGAAGTCTGAATCTAGTCTGTAATCTAGTCTGCATCTAGTTTGAAAGCCTCTATTATCTGAATAATCTGAATAAGGAGCTGATGGGACATGTCCCTAACTAACTCCGACTAATGAACTAATCAATGAGGAGATAGAGAAATAATTATGTCCTCAAAGGATGAGGACTCACTTCTAACTCTGACTGCTGAAATATGCAATGCTACTGCTGCTCTGGAACTTGTGCCTCTAAACCAATGGCATAAAATAAAACACCATAGCGCGAATGCGTCAGTACGTTTGAATGTACTAAGTATACAAGTGAGGTAGGCTAAATTCAAAGGGTTTATATGCATGAACAATGCTGACTGATATGAACGTGAGAATACACACATGCATAAGTAACTATAACTGAACTCGTGGTGATACTGACTACTGAGTCAAATGTTGACAACATAAGTTTACTGATATTGAGATAATGAATAGATGAACGACTATTTTTGACAGTTCGAATTATGAAGAACTGGTCTGATTGACTATGTCTAACAGTTCTAAAACTGAATACTGATAATGTAAGCTATGATGACTAATCTAACTGATATAACTATGATGATCGGCCTAACCGATGTAACTGATACTGAGCAACTGTATCTGATAGTCTAAATCTTCTAATAATAATTAAGAGTGACTAAGCTTGAGATCAGGCCTAACTAACTGGTGATCTCTGGAACTGATATTGAGAATACTCAACTGAATCTGACACTGAGATCAATCCTATCTGATGGGTGACCTCTATAAGTACTGATACTGAATAACTTTATGTTAGACCAAGCCTATCTAGCGAGTGGTCTATGAATCTGTGGAACTATCTGAGTTCCTTACTGAGATTAATAATTGTATCTAACAGTCCTGATTTCTGAGTTATACTCCGAAGACAGATACTAAAACTGTAACTGTGGGAGTGCTCACTTAACTGACATTCCCCAAGTCTGAACTAGTGGGGTCCAACCTGTAACCCCAGCTAAAAGGGTGTCAATACCATGCCATGGGTAAAGACCTTTTTGGTCAAGTCTATCTGACGGGTGACCCTCATAGGAAGTCAAGCCTAAGGCAGTATAATAGTCAAGCCTCTCTGACGGGTGACAAGACTTTTTCTGACGGGTGACAAGCCTTTTTCTGATAGGTGACTCCTACATCCTGCGCTGGCTACGCAGTTCTGGAGTTCAGGGATTGCCCCTAACGACTCTGCCTCTTTGATGGGGAGCCGTCATCCCTGCACTCGCTCGGTGCTAGCTCCTACTCCCAACTGAAAGACTCTAAACTGATTCGTAGAACTTGTACTTGAACTGAACCGAAGCTGTTACTGAGTTTCTTACTTAACTGAGCTGACTGAGTTCACTTGGTTCCATTATCTAACGGAATACTACTGAATCTATTATATGACTGAATGATACTAAGTTCTGAATTGATTTCTTGAATACTACTGAGATCTGAGCTGAGTACTGAACTGAAGCTGGAATGATAACGATACTTAGATTACTGAGATTTCTTAAGTTCTATAACTGTCTGAGAGTTTTGAATTTTGTAACTAACGGAGTTTTACTGATCATAGCACGACTGAGATTATCTTGAGACTGACTCGACTCTAGGAACACAGTTATATTTTTCGGGTACAAGTACCCTCAGGACTCGATTGAAGGAAACTGACACACATGATACTTCTTGATCATAGGAATAATATCCACAATTCATAATACCATAAGTAGAGGATTTCATACTACACAGGACTCTCAATACCTTATACATGAAGGGAATACATATAACATGGGAATACTTGCATACCTCAATATCATGGACATTCCATATCACAACAACAACTCATAACAACAACAACACATATCAATAACATGGAATTCATGTGGAAACATAAGAAATAGAACATGGACTTGTCATTTAAGCATTATTAAGTCATAAAAACATGGATTTTATCATTCTTGGCATTTTATCAAACACCTTACATGCACAACTTTGGGCATAGGTGTACTTAGCAATTTGACAATCTTAATCCCATTCAAAATTCATGGGTTTCAACTAACCTACTCATATGCTTCATGAAAACACATCAAGATACAACCTTGAATCTAAACAACAATCATCAACATAAATATAATCATAACACAACAAGAAAATCACAATTTATAATTTAAAACATGATTCTTGAGCTCCATGGATGAAAGGGATCCATGGATAAACACCTCGTATACCTTAGTGATTGAATCTAGAAAGAGATCTAATGTTTCTTGAAGGTTCTTGAAGAAATTCTTAGGCTTGCTCTTGATTTTTTCTTGACTAGGGTTTAACCTCTTTGGGAGAGAATGTTCTTGTTCTTGAGTAGATGATCTTGAGAGGAAACCCTAATATTATGGTTGAGAGTGTATGAGAGAATTTTTTAGATGTTTAACTGAAGAAAAATAGGAGAAAGTTACGCTTCTTGAGGGTTTTAAGTCATGGAAAGTGGAGGAAAAAGACCAAAATACCCTTACTAAACCGCTTCCAAATTGCTGAAAATCTAAGGCGGACGATATTTGTAATAAGCCATCAGACTTGTGATAAGTCGTCACAAATGTTGTCACTGGGGGGCTGGAATTGATGGATTTCCGCCTAAGGATGACGACATTTGTGATAAGTCATCACACTTGTGATAACTTATCATAAAATGTCATCACTGGGGGTGAATTTCTGCCTAAGGCTGACGACATTTGTGATAAGTCGTCACACTTGTGATAACTTATCACAAAATATTGTCAGTTAGTTTTTCAGGCTGAGATGCTGGATATAATGGGCATAACTCTTTGCTCCGATATCGAATTTGAGAGAAATTGGTATCTTTGGAAATCTAATCCAAAGATCTTTTATTTGATATATAGTAGGTACTCTAATTCAATATATACAAGGAGTTATGCTCGCTTGAAGTTGACCTAAGTTTTGACTCTCACTAAAACTTTAACGATAGGAAAGCTTTCAACTTGTCCTTGAGTTATGGGACCTCTATGATCTAAATTCATGCTCAAATAAGTTTTCACATTACATAATTTATTAACACACTAAATTTACATAGGATTCGAGGCTTTTGGAACATCCACGCATATGAATGATGGATTTTCATTCTAGTCCAAAATGTGGGGTGTTACAGTTGGCTGCTCGCATGTAATTCACGCAGTAAAGGATCGTTGAACCCTCATTTTTGCTGATTTAGCCCCTAATGGTTATTTTTCTCCCATTGTCTTATATATTCATCTTCTTCCTAAAATTTAACCCTAAATTCCCAAAGCTTCTTTTCATTTTTCATCTTTTTTTCTCTATCAAAATTCATCTTGATTATTTGTATTTTTTTCTGCATATTTTTTTTATTTTTTCCAACTGAGCTTGACAGTGTCGAGCTTATCTTCCACTATTTTTGTGATAAAAAATTTTGATATTGTAAGTGCGGTCATGAAGCTCTATTGAAGACTTCTTGGACTCAACAAAATCCAGGCTGTAGGTTTTTTACTTGTAAGATTTCATAGGTAATATTTTTTTATTTAATTAGTTGATTAATTATTGACTTGTAATTATTTTATAATCGTGTTCTTGTTTTTATAGAAATTTGGTGGATGCGATTACTTTGATCGGTATGAAGACCGACACCCTTCAAACTCGAATCTTGTAATCTGGGGTTTGTTGAAGAAAGTCAAGGCTTCTGAAGAGAAATAAAATTGAGCAAGAAGATACTACATTGTTGCCGTTATTGCTACTGGTTTGGTGGTGTTGAGCACATGGATATTCAAGCCTAATTGCTGAAATTTTCATGATAGTGTATTTGCTAATGATTTGGGGTTGTCGAGTACATGGCTATTCAAGCGTAATTGTTGGAAAATATCAAACAAATTTAGGCATATATTGCAAAATTTAGGTCATCCATTGGAAATTATCAAACAGGTCTTCCTACTGTTGCAATAGATTAGACTTAGATTAGATAGAAATAACATCAGCATAATGCAACAGATGACCAACCTATTGCAAAAGATAAACTATCTGCCAGAACAGATAGAATATATTTTACAACAGATTGACAATCTATTGCATTATAAAAAACTCAACTTACATCAGAAAAAAATTATTGCCACTACATGTACATGTAATGTAAAGTGAAGTGTAACTTGAAATAAAAATTTGTTATTTCACTGGCTCTTCTTTATACACAGGCTCCAAGCGTCCAGTTAGTACCCCATAAGCCCAGACCTCTTGCAGGTTTGCCACAGTGTTGTCTCTTAGAAAGTTCATTGGCTCAACCATTTCTGTTTCGGTCAGCAAACATTCGATGTGTACAAGCGCGTGCGAGCCGCACGCGAAACTGGTATCATTTTTTGGAAAGTTCATGCCCTTATTTTGACCTTCAAAATCCCATGATTTCTTCATCAACACTTATTCTGGCAAATGATACATCAGTTTACTCTGCCTCAACAAGATGGGGAACAGGTTCATCAGTAGTTGCACGTGGATAAAAAAAACAACCTTATTAATGGCAGGTTCATTGCAGTCATAAACATTGATCTTTCCCTTCTTTAGTAGTATCTTAAAAGCCCGATAATGTATGCCATCCACGCTCATGACTGCAAGAATCCTCTTTGCCTCGGTCCAACTCTTGCCGTGTGGATTTGGCCTTTCCTTTCTAACATATTTTATTATTTTTTCTTCATCCCAGTCCAACATAAAAACTAACAAATCAAATCCCACACCACAGGATGACGCTAGATTATTGAGTTTATCATACTTATCCTTAAGCTTATTGTAGAAGTCGAGGTCCATTATCCTCTCGGTAGCATTATAAGCTTTCGGGTACGCTAATTGCCTTTTTCTCATGAGGCACAGAATTTTATCAACATACTGTGATATAAGAAGTCAAATTTTAAATAGGTTAGCAATTGTAAAGATGCAATGGATGGTACATCTATTGCCTAGTGTTCTTTAAATCAATAATACAATGCAACATATGCAACAGATGGATAATAAGTTGCAACAGAACCACTACCAGTTGCACCAGAATACCCTGCTGTTGCAACAGATTTCATATTTGTTACGTAGCTTCTTCTTCATGGAGTAGATTAGAAAGATAGGTTAGTAAAATTAAACTTACCTTGTCCTCGTACTTCTTACGTATATATGTCATAATCAGGAAGTCTTAGGGGGGAAAGGGATGCCTGGGGTAATCTGGTGCGCCTCGCTTGGAATTCTTGGCCCATCGCAGATCCTCTTCTCTTTGGCACCAAGTTCTGCGTATATATATAACCTTATTCAATGTCCCCTAAACTTTAATATTGTTTGATTTCTGACTAGAAAGTTCGGTGCCAATTGCTCTTTTCTTCCTCCTAACCGTCGTTGTAGGAGTGTATGGCTCCCTCACCTTCTTGGATGGTATGACACCTCTCGTGGATTTGAATTCCTCGACATCTTTAGCGATATCCTCTACCTTTTTAAAAAGTTTATCCTTCATATCCTTGCACTCTTTGCATTTGCAACAAGAACACGAGGGTAGAGAGGGACCGATGTAAGGGTGAGAGAGACCTGGTAAGGGTGAGGGGGACCTGTGAAAGGGGTGTTTTCAAACATATTTATTTTTTCTTGAGCATCAACATGCTCATCATTATGAGTGGTAGCAGCATCAGCATGCCTGCCACCAACACCAATAACTCCACCAGAAGAAGCACCCGAATCTGCCTCAGTAGATTGGTCATGAAGAGCCTTAATATTAGGCTGACCTAGCCTAACTTCTCTTCTTCTGGATATTTCTCCAGTCAATTCCTTCTTTATTAACTCCACCGTTGGGTCTGGTATAGTATCAACATAACCTAGAGTAATAAATGAAGTCATCCCCAACTCCTGATCAGTAGGCACGATCCATGGATGCACAACCTATAAAAAAGACAGATATATTTAAATCATATAATATAATAATTTTTACAGTTGGGTTACATGTTAACATAGACAACTTATGCAACAGATAATCTGTATGTCGCAATAGATTAACAATACATTGCATCATACTAGATATATATTGCATAGTTTGCAGTAGATGGTTAAAATTCATTGAGTCGGGTTCAGATAACCAGAGCAACAGATGGATAATCAGATGTAAAATATCAATATCTGTTGCTAAAGATTACCAATCTGGTTCACCAGTTGGCACAAGACGGGTAATCTATTAGGTTACATATTAGGCAACAGATGATTTATATGTCGCAACAGATTAATAATATGTTACATCAGATTACCCATCTATTGCATAATTTATAGTATATGGTTAATCTATTAAGAGTCAGGTTCAGAGAATCAAAGCAACAGATGGGTAATCTGATACAAGATATCAATTATCTTTCGTAATAGATTACCCATCTATTGCACCAATTGGCACAGAACGGGTAATCTGTCGCAACAGATGTCCCATTTGGTGCATCAGATATTACATCTGTTGCACCAGGTATAACATTTGTTCAATATCTTTCATTGAGTTAAATTATTTTAATTGAAGAAGACGTACTGCATCATCCAGAGGGTTAAAGAGATCAACCTCCTTAATCCTTGTGTTGTTCTTTGCAGCGAACCACCTAAACATCCTTGGATGAGAAACCTCATCCGAGTAATCAATTACCTTCTTTCAGAGGTAAGGAATGGCTTCAAATGCCCAAGTCTAAAACATATAAATAGGAAGTAAGCACAAAAAAAGTCATAGTCATAATAACTATATTCAATATAAATTAATGGATGAGTAGAAATAGTGATTAATTTTACCATAAAAGCCCAAGGAAAGTCGTATAATATGTTCATCCCTGGAGATAGATTTGTCAGTAAATATTGGAAATTCAAGTAGAAGTTGTCATATCCACAGGGATAATTGATGAATTTATCACAATCCTCAGCACGCGCCAACAAATTATCTTCTATGACCTTGTTGACGTCTCTTGCCAAAATAACGGAATGGGCAAACCAAACTAAGAACAATTGCTCCTTGTACTGCTTTGGTATAGTTTTATCCTTGATACCTGTCATCAAATCCGATGCTTTTTAGCCACGTCCAGCAATGTCCAACAACCCATCTAGTTTTTCCCTACGTTTGTTGGTTTTGCTGGGTGGTTGCTGGGATAATGCCTTTTCTCTATTTGCTTATGGTGGTTTGGCTATCCTGCTTGACTTGGACCTTTTGCGGGGTGTTCCCTTGGCGATAGGTTCTTTTGGACTATCGAATCTCAAGCCCATCACTATGGCAAACTCTTGCAAGCCAAAACAAATCGCCATGCCACAGTATTTAATCCAGATTTCAATTATCTTTTTTCTCTCTCCTCTGAATCTTTATCATTCTCCACATACTTGATCCTGTGCTTGAGAAGTCCATGTACCATCCTCATTTGAAAACGGGAAGGGGGTCCTTGGGCAGCTCGAGAAAGCATCCAAAGCAACTCCTCTTAAAAAGTTTGTCAATGTTTTCCTTCTTCATTATATTCCTAAAATAATTAATATTTATCCCCAACTGACATTAAAGTACAAGTTCACCAGTTAGTTCTTTTGGGTTATATATTGGCATCGTAACTTGAAACCTATCAATACTTATAGTTTTGACAGAATCATGCTGGGATTTTTTATATTAATTCATGCCCCATTGGTGATCCATTATCATCATGTTGATTTTCATCCTCTTTCTCACTCTCTAATTCCTCCTCTTTCTCACTTTCATTTTCTTCATCACCATCTATAGACCCTTGTCCACCTCTTCAATATGGTTTTCATATCTCTTCTCAGCTTTAATTTTCCCTAACTGAGATTGTTCAGGAAACTCCTCTGAATCCCTCTACACTGTAGCCTTTGTTGTTAGGTGGTCAGAAGTTGATCCACTTTCACTTTTTTTTTCTTTTGGGAGACATGTTTTACCTACAAACAATAGAAAAAAACAAAAATTACATTACAATTGATGTATGCATAAATTTTAAAAAATATATTACAAACACCACAAATACCGAAACATCAACACTCACCACTACAAACACAATCAACCAATGCCACAAACACCACGAATACTTACACCACCAATAGCCACCACAAACACCACTAGTGCCACCACAACGACTACCAAAACCACCACCAGGACCACTAACACCACAAATACCATCCAACAATACCACGACAGTCAACGGAACACTGCGATAAAAACTAGAATTTTCTCGAGTTCTTCCTATGATTTTATTATCAAAACTCAAAATTGTAAACCTATTATCAAATATAATACAACTAAAAGTATTCTTTCTCATCATTAACTTAAAAGCCCTTATTTTTTAGAAAAAAATAACAAATATAGAACTCTTCTCAAACTCTGTTACCTACGAAGATAGAGAAAACGACTGATACAAGCAAGACTGAAGTCAAAAATAACACCTACGTGGTAGGAAATGAGAAGAAAATCGGTCTGTTGTGAAGTCTTGAGCAATTTTTTGAGTAGTTATTGTATTGTTGAGAGAGATAAAAGAATGAGAATTCGAGATTTGAAATGATAAAATGTTTTTCTCGCAAATGGATGAATTGTATGGGTTGATTTGTATTTTGGAAAAGAATGAAAAGTTTTGAAAATATTAATTTGGTCCATATTGATCTTAATTATTTTTTAAAATTATAAAAGATATGCATAATTTTCAACCCTCTCATAATGCGATTGCCAAAAGACTCAATTGATTTTGTAGTTGACCCTATGAGAACTCACCCCTAGTCCTAGATTAATCAATGGCATTAGTTGAACATATGAACTCAATTGAAATTGTACAAAAATAAATGTTCAACCTGTTGCAACAGATTACCCATCTGTTGGATTAATCAAATAGATTAAGTCATCTGTTGCAACAGATTACCCATCCATTACAATGGATTACCCATCTGTTGTAAATTATCAAATAGGCACTGCCATTTGTTGTAGTTGACCCTATGATCAATTATGGTATTAGTTGAACACATTATATAATAAGAATTGTTTCACCTTAGAGTTATCGATTATGACTTAGGTCAGGAGGAATGCAATACCGTCTTATCATGCACTTGCCAAAATATTCAATTAAAATTATAGTTGACCCTATAAGAACTCACCTCTAGTCCTAGATTAATCAATTAAGGTGTTAGTTGAATATATAAGGTAATAAGAATTGATTTAGCTCAGAGTGATCGATCGATGACTCTGATCGGAAGGAACGCAATACCGTCTCATCATGTTATTGCCAAAAGACTCAATTAAAGTTGTGGTTGACCCTATGATAACTCAACCCTAGTCTTAGATTGATCAATTTAGGTATTAGTTGAACATATAAGTTAATAAGAATCAATTCAGCTTAGAGTGATTGATCGACGACTCTGGTCGGGAGAAATGCAATATCGTCTTATCATACGATTGCCAAAAGATTCAATTGAAGTTATAGTTAACCCTATGAGAACTTACCCCTAGTCCTAGATTGATTAATTTAGGTATTAGTTGAACATATGAGGTAATAAGAATTGATTCAGCTCAGAGTGATCGTTCGATGACTCTGGTCAAGAGGAATGCAATACTGTCTCATTGTGTGATTGCCAAAAGACTCAATTGAAGTTGTAGTTGAACCTATGAGAACTCAACCCTAGTCCTAGATAAATCAATTAAGGCATTAGTTAAACATATGAACTCAATTGAAATTGTATAAAACAAAAGTTCAACCTGTTGCAATAGATGACCCATCTGTTGGAATTAATCAAACTGATTAAGTCATCTGTTGTAACATATTACCTATCTGTTGGAATTAATTGAATAGATTAATTCATCTATTGTAATATATTACCTATCTATTGTAAATTATCAAATAGGCATTGTCATCTGTTGTAGTTGACCCTATGACCAATTAAGTATTAGTTGAACATATTAGGTAATAAGAATTTCTTCACCTCAGAGTGATCAATTGATGACTCTGGTCGGAAGAAACACAATACCTTCTCATCATGTATTTGCCAAAAGACTCAATTAAAGTTGTAGTTGACCCTATGAGAACTCACCCCTAGTCCTAGTTTAATCAATTAAGGTATTAGTTGAACATATAAGATAATAAGAATTTATTCAGCTCAGAGTGATCGATCAATGACTTTGGTTAAGAGAAATGCAATACTGTCTCATCATGAAATTGCCAAAAGACTCAATTGAAGTTATAGTTGACCATATGAGAACTCACCCCTAGTCCTAGATTGATCAATTTAGGTATTAGTTGAACATATAAGGTCATAAGAATTGATTTAGCTCAGAGTGATCGATCGATGACTCTGGTCGGGAGAAACACAATACAGTCTCATCATGTGATTGCCAAAAGACTCAATTGAAGTTGTAGTTCTCCCTATGAGAACTCACCCCTAGTCCAAGATTAATTAATTAAGGCTTTAGTTAAACATAGGAACTTAATTAAAATTATATAAAAATGAATGTTCAACCTGTTGCAACAGATGACCCATTTGTTGGAATTAATCAAAAATAGATTAATTCATCTATTGCAATAGATTATCCATCTGTTGGAAATCATCTATTACGACAGATGACCGAGCTTTGGAAATTTTCAAAAAAAAATTGTCATCCGTTGCAAAGTATGACTTTGATGTTTTAAGATCCTTTTTTAAAGCAATTTAGGTATTTTCTATCCGAGATAAAAAAAGATAAAATACTAAGGCGGTAAAAAATATTACTTGGATAACTCAAAAAACTCCTCAGTGTGTAGTCTTATCTGATCTTTTCAATGTCATTGTCTCCTCGTTCCCCTCAGAGTAATTAATGAATATTTAAGACCCATATCTACTCCCTCCATTTTATTTTAGTTGGCCCTCTTTCTAAAAATATTTGTTTTAATTTAGTTGTCCCAATGATGAAATTACAAGGATTTTAATATGTTCTTTCAATAATACCCTTAGCATTAAATGACTAAATAAGATGTATATATTCAAATTTATATTTCCAAAGCATAATTAATAAGGCTAATTTTGTATAATAGACCCCTAATAAATATTTTTCTTAATGGATGTGCCAAGTCTATAGGGGCCAACTCAACTAATATAAAATGGTTCTACTCCCTCCTTCAGCCATAACTTGAGACAAAAAACTTAACTAATATCTCTCTCTTCTTTATTCTCAATTTTCTTTCTTTCATTTTTTCCTCTCTTTTCTCTCTTCTTTAGGATGAGGATCCTTTCGGATCTCAACCTATTAATATCTTTTCTCGACTGAACTGGATGTTCTGATCCCTTTGCTTTTTTAACATTGCATTTTTCTTCTCGTCTTCTTCTTTGTATTTTATTTAAATTAGATATTTACATCTATTGCAATTAATGATTTACCCATTACCAGTTTCCAATTTATTGAGAAAATTAAAGGAAAGGTGACTTTTAACTCTTGAATGAACTAACCATTGTTTTTTTTAAAATATGCAAAAAAAAAGTCATTTGTTGTGAGAACTTAAAAAGCCTTGTTGTCAGTATAGTTTTTTATGTCTTTTATTTGTTACTTTGGTGGTACTGTTGTTGGGGGTGGGGGTGGTGTTGGAAGATGTGGTGTTTGTGTTGTTGATGGTGTCGGAACATGTGGTGTTTATGTTGTTAATAGTGTTGGAACATATGGTGTTGTTTCTTTATTGTTGATGTTATTGGTGGTGGTGTTGTAACAGTTTCCGCAACTGTTGCATCCAATGAATCAATTATTAGAACAGACAGAGCAATTGTTTGAAGAAATCAAACCAGTAGCAAGGATGGTTTGATTTATTCCAACAGATGACCCATCTATTGCAATATGTCATCCATCTGTTGCAAAAGATACCTCATTGGTTGAACAGATGAGGAATCTATTGCATCAGATTGGTCATCTGTTGATTCATTCTATTTTGTGTTACCCTTTTTATAATGTTTTTTTTGTTTTTTTCTTGTTTGACATCAAATGTATTTCTCTTTTTTGTAGATAAAAGGAAGTAAAATTGGATCAACTTTTGCCCGACCAGCATTAAAGGCTAGAGTAAAGATATGTTCATAGGAATAAGCTGGTTGCAGATGGAACTACCTCATATGTGAGAGGTACGTATTACTGATGAACCTATCGTGGAAACACACATCCAATACAATGATTTTGTGAATGTTGGTTCATTACCTATTAGGCGTTAATCCTTCAAACAATATATGGAATTTTATAGTTAAGATTGTTAGGTTCGAACTGGTAAGGATGAGGGACCAAGTAGGTGGTGTCAATACCCTGTTACGGTTTAATAAAGATTTTGCTAATGTTTATGTGTCAAGTTTGCAGAAGGGTTAAGGTTTTTAGTGGCAGTGTAAATATTTAAATAGCAATTGCACTGACTTTAAGGGTTCAATGGACTTTTGAAAGGCCTCCGAAGCCTCGTACTGCTGCAAACAATAATGGAAATAAATATAGTTATTGCTCTGTCCAAATTTATATGGATGGGTTACTCGAGGAGACTATTATACAACAGAAGGTTAGTGTAAGAATACTTATGCGGGAAGAGGGAGGTGAAGAAGACCATATATCAAATCAAACCTTATTAAAAAAAACACGGGGTAGGAAGGGAAGTGTAGTGAAACTGGATGATGAAATTGACATGAAAAATAAAAAAATGGAATGAGCTGCGAATGTGAAAGTGTATCCAAAAAATGAAAATCCATCTGTCGTTCTTGAAAAAAAAATGCTCAAGTGGACAGGAGTTGTGCACTTTGTTAGGGGGTTGCAACTAGCTAGTGTGGCCTGAATGAAGACCTACAAAATATAGGACTCGAAATCTATGGAAGCAGCTTCGCGAGCACGAAAGGTGGTAAGATTATCGATCAGAATTGAAACCTGAACCAACTACTCCTAAATTAAAAATAAGGGATCAAGCCAAGGTGGCAATTTCTAAAGTTAAATTTGTATCCCTTGTCTCCTGTTTATGGCTCTGGTCAGGTCAAAGGTAGTGGAAACAACCAGGCATGGGATTTCTGCCCGATTTCAGACCTTTTTGTTTCTACTGCCATTGACCTGATCATAGCCACAAACAGAAGGCATGGCAAGCAAGTCAGACTTCAGAAATTGATGCCTTGCCTTCCCTTATTTTTACTTTTGGAGTTGTCGGTTCAGATTTTATTCTTGACTGAAAATCTTACCAATCTCTTGTGCTCGCAATTCTTCTTCCTTAGAGTTTTTTTCCTGCACTTTGTGAGTCTTCATTGAGGCCACACTCGCTAGTTGCAGTCTCTAGAAAAATGACCAGCTCCAGTCCTCTTGACCATTCTTTTTTTTCTTCAACGACTGATGAATTTTTATATTTGGATACACTTCCACATTTAAAGCTCATTTAGTTTTTTCGTTTTTCATGTCAATTTCACTGGCCAAATTCGCTAGAAGTTCCTTACTTGCTTTCTTATGTTTCTTCTTAAATAAGGTCTAAGATAATATATGGTCTTCTCTACCCCCCTCTTCCCGCACAGTTATTCTCCCAAGCACCTCCTATTGTATAATAGTCTCCTCGAGCAACCCATTTATATAAATTTGGATCAGGGGAATTTCTGTTAGTTCCATCATTGTTTGCTGCAGTGCGAGGCTTCGGAGGCCTTTTAAGAAGTCCATTGCGCCATTAAAATTGGTCTAATCATTATTGGATATTTACACTGCCGTCAAAAACTTGAATCCTTCCCTAAACTTGACACAAAAACATGAGCATAAACAATCATTAAATTGTAATAAGATATTGACACCACCGTCTTAGAACCCTTCGGCCTTATCAGTTCGCACCTATCAAACTAAACTGTACAATGTAGGATCTTGTTTGAAGGATTAATATGTAATCAGTTAAAAACTGCATTCATAAAATCATTGTACTTTATGGATGTCTGTCACGGTAGCCTGATCAATAATACATAACTCCGACACATTAAAGTGGATCCATTCATCTACACGTACCTTATTATTCCTACCCCATCAAGACATGTCAGATGGTGTTTATTCATCTGCACACATGTGATGACTATTAAAAAGGAGGTGAAAAGTCGTGACTTTTTATCTAACACATTCAAAATAGCTGATGAACTGAATTCTCCATCTGTGGCAATTGATGAATCAACTATTAGAAGAAATCAAAATATCTCATCCAACATATGGTCTATCTGTCGCAACAGATAATACATATGTTGTAACAGATGTTGCAACAGATGGTAAATCTGTTGTGATAGACCAGAGAGTGTTTATTCATTTGCACGTATGTGATGACTATTAAAAAAGAGGTAGTCGTGAATTTTTATCTAACACATTCAAAACAGACGACATATCGAATTCTCCATTTGTTGCAACTGATGAATCAACTGTTAGAAGAAATTAAAACATCTCCTCTAAAAGATGGTCTATTTGTCACTACAAATAATACATATCTGTTGCAACAGATTGTAAATGTATTGCGATAGACCAGACAGTGTTTATTCATCTGCACGTATGTAACGACTATTAAAAAGAGGTGAAGAGTCATGACTTTTTATCTAACACATTCAAAATAGCTGATAAATCGAATTTTCCATCTGTTGTAACTGATGAATCAACTGTTAGAAGAAATTAAAACATCTCCTCTAATAGATGGTCCATCTGTTGCAATAGATAACATATATGTTGCAACAGATATCTCATTTGTTATACATACAAACCATCTGTCATAACAGATCGTAAATCTATTTTGACAGACCATCTGTTGCAACAGATGGTAAACCTGTTGTGACAGATAGATGATTTGTTGCCAGTTCAATAATAATGATTTTTATCAAGTATCATACTATTTTGAAAAAGTGAGAAGTATTAATGTACAAGAAAAAGTCGTGACTTTTCACAGAAAACAAAATGCCACCAGTTTCAATGTAATTAATACAATTGAGTTGAACAGTCATGCCTTTTGGCCTGACATATCCAGATTCAATCCTCTATAAATAGGTCCCTCCTTAATGTTCATTCTACTCAACTTTATTTATTTCTTGTATTTTTTCTTTTCGTGTGACATCTTCAACCACTTCTCTTCAAAGAGCATATTCTTTTCTCATTGAGGTAAGTGTTTTTCGATGTAAATCTACCAGTTGGTAGTATACGTTGTATTATATTTGGATTTTTTTCTTTACATTTGTCAATTCATGTGTGTTCTAGATATGGTTGATCCTGTTTGGGACATTACTATTCTGCGCGACACAGTGCGGGAACTTCAAAGGTAGTTTAATGACCTGCAGAAGGAGTTGGTCGCCGTAAGAGCAACGATGTTCAGAGAGATGCAGAGGCTGATGAGGGACCTGCTGCTGCGAGTTGATTGGTCAGATGTTATTAATGATGATGATGATAATAATAAAAATTAGAATGTGTTTTTTCTTTTAGCGTATGTCTTTTAATTTTTTATATATCGGATCTATACCTAATGTATTTTATTTTTTGTTTAATGAAAATTTTATTTTTCGTCAACTTTGGCTTTTTAATTCTTATTCAATTTTCATTCTGTCTATTTTTTCTAAACATACATGTTAACGGTCGACGGTTGGAGGTAAGGAGCAATTTTGAATCCAGTAGCAATATCAATTTTGGCTTTTGAGTTCTTTCAATAGATGGACCATGTGTTGGAACAGATTGGTCATCGATTGGGTTTCAGTCAATAGATTATCCATCTGTTGCAATAGACTTGTTATTTGTTGGAGGAAAATATTCCAGTTTGATGGAACTGTGTTGCGTTCTTCCAGCTAATGTCTATCTTTTGCCACAGATGGGTAATCTATTAAAAATAATTATGGTTTGTTGTATTATTTAGTTTGTCTTTTGCCTCTTTTTATTGATGCACAAGTTATTAAAAAAGATATTTTATATATAATAAATGATAACATTACGTTCACAACAATGAGTTAAATATATAAAATTTCACAACAAACAACACAAGTTTTTGCAATTACAATGATCGTGGTGGATTACGATCCGGACATGTAGTTTTTTTGTGGCCAGCGCGCTTACATACGGAGCACTTATTTCTTCTTGATGAAAATGATTCTCCGACTCCACGCCTCCGACTCCACGCCTCCGCTTATACGGATTTCTTCCCGGTTTGATAGTGCTTGGTTCATTATATTAAGGAGGTATTAATCTCCCCAAAAGCTCTGCAGGAACAACCCAAGATTTTTCGGGAGGCATCGGAGAAATATGCCCACTATATGCCATTTTATATTTTTCTACCGAATAATATTGAGAGGTGTTCTTGTACATTTTAGGTCCATATTTTAGACCATATTAAGCTCGAAACACTGCCATAGCATGTGGACAGGGTATTTTGTCCAATTCAAAAACTCTGCACGTATAAGATCTTGTTTGAAGATCGACAGTGGCAACATCGCCATGACCGGTCATACTGAATTTGTAATCTACTATTTGATGAGATAATAACCTGTTCTCCAAATTGATGTTTGTTGATATTATTTTTTTTATTTCTAGAACAAACGGGGTTCGTCTTGGGCCCTCGAACTGTACACACCTTTCGTTAAAAAATTGGTCATATTTCTTGTTTATTATTTCAAACAAAGCCTTGGTGGGAAATTCTCTTTCATCGCCAAACAATGAATTCACCGATTCAGCTATGTTTGATGTCATAATATTGTATCTATACAAAAGAATTACTTAGTACGACATCATACTAAACTTGTAACTCAAACAAGACATTAGATTCATAAGAATGTACCTATCTGCCGAACAGAATGCTCGGCTCCATCTCTCGAAACTGACACGTACGAGAAGTTCTGATGCCTTGGGATGCACATCCGTTATTTGATTGAAATTGTCTAAAACCTCCTCTCAACTATATGTTTTAGCTGCTCTATAAAAAAGGATCACGACCCTTTCGTTGTGATAGTTGGTCCGAATGTTCTCTCCAAGATGCCCGATGCAATAACCAAAATAAGCTGAAGTGAAGAAAATTGAACCCATCTTTGGCATACTTGGATGCCTATCAGAAACAAAACACAACTCTTCGGTATCTTCGACACAGCTTCGCAGTTGTTCAAAAAAATCCATAAGAGGCATCACATTCATTGTCCACTACATAAAAAGCGATAGAAAAAATGTGATTCTCCGCATCCTACGCCACCGCCGTTGCAGAACTCCATTATACCTGCTCCTCAAGAAGGTATCATCAACGGCTATGCCTTTTCTCAAATGTCGCAAATCTTGAATCCAAGCACCATAGGATACAAAAAAGTACTTGAACCTTCCGTTTTCATCAATATGCAATGTCGTCTTACTTCTGGGATTTGTGGACTCAATCATGTAACGGTAGGCATCCAGGACTGCATACCCATGCTTGCGTGTCCCCCTAACCAAGTCCTTGGAAATCTCCATGGTTGTATATATCTTCCAATAACTCATAAGAACACTCAATTCCTTAAGGATTTTATTGGCCATAACCCTTGTAAAGGGGCCTTTGCCATCAGAAAAATAACTCTTGAAATATTCACCGAGGACCTTTGCCGTGGCGTGAGTATTTTGGCCCGAGATGTGCTCCGAACTACATGTTTGATGCTTTTCATGTTTATTAATGATGAATCTTTCAAAACTTACGTACTTCACCGCTCTCAACCACCACCTGCAGTTCAGATTAGCACATTTGTAGCAAAAGACACTGCTCGAATTAATCACCTTCTTTATTCTGAAATATTTTTTAAAGAAAGAAATAAGCAAAGTGGTTAGTTCATTATTGTCCTTGAATGACATTTCATTGAAAAATCCGATCCCGTCGTCTTGAAGATTGGTAGACTATGTCGATCGAGTAGAACTTCCCACCGTATTGGTCGCATCAACGAGCGTAAGTGTCTGATCATCATCTGGAATATTCATGTCTAGATCATCCAACCTATCATCAAAGATGTCTTGTTGTTGTTTTTCTTCTATGTTCTGGTTCTCATTCTCTCTCATTTTTTTAACCACGTACACCCTTAACACCGGCCTAGATGAATCACTAAGATAAGCACGCAACCACACCTAATCGGTTATCTTGAAAGGTAGTACTCTCTAATTTTCAAAGAAGCTGTGCATGTAGATGATCACGAGTTCATCTGGTTGAAAATTCAGTCCACAATAGCTGATGATTAAGTTCACAAAATCATCATACGAAATATCACTTTGGACTGTCATAACTATCGTCTCTAGAATTTCACCGTTCTTCAAATGTCATGCATATCGATTTCTCTTCTTGATCCATTGACCATGGCAATCCACCCCTATTATTAGTGATCCCTCTATTAGTGGTACCTAAATAAAGTCATTTGTTAAAAAAATTAATAGTGATTTCATAGTGTCATGAATGAATCCCAACAGATATGTAATCTGTTGCAACAGGTAAGTGATCAGTCACAATAGATTACTTACCTGTTGGGATTCATGTTACGCTCCTGAAGCTGATTTCAACAGACGAGTCATCTGTTGTAACAGGTGAATCATATGTTGCAACAAACTATATATTTATTACAATAAATAAAGTGCCTGTTGGGATAGATGTTATAGTACTAAGGTACCTTTGAAGCTGATTCAAATAGATGAGTGACATGTTGCAACAGATAATTAACTTGTTGCAACAGATGACTTACCTGTTGCAACAAACGATGATCTGTTGGATTCGAGGTCAGGTTCTATCGCAACAGGTTACTAATATGTTGCAACAGATATTTATCATTTGTTGGAATCTAGTTCAGGTTTTGTTGCGGCAGGTTAATAATATATTGCAACAGATATTTATCCTGTTGCAACAGACAACACGTCTCTTAGAATCATGTTTAGGTTTTGTTGCAATAGGTTACTAATATGTTGCAACAGATATTTATCATGTTGCACTAGATAACTAATCTGTTGCAACAGAAGGGTCAAATATTGTAACAGATGACCCATCTGTTAGATTTATGTTACGGCACTATAGAACCATAAACTTAATCCAACATATGAGCCTTCCGTTGAAACAGATGTCTCATCTGTTGGAACAGATGATTGATCTGTTTAAACCGATGGCTTTTATGTTGCATTCATGTTCGCGTGCTATATATTATTGAAAAAACAGTACAATAGTAGTTACCCAGATGAAAAATTCAACTAAAAATTATAATTTGACTTACCAAAGTCTCCTATGAAGCAAATGCCAAAGTGGAAAGTGATGTACGAAACAAAATTTGACTTAAAAAATGGTCAAATAGCAACAGTAGCGGTAACAACAACAACAACAATGGTCAACAAAAAGAAGATGAAGATGATGATAATGAAGCAAAAGATGATGAATAAAGCAGCAGCAATAATGAATAACAAAAATTGCTAAGAGAGAGAAAACAACAATGGATGAGATGAGAGAAAAACACTCCTTTTTTTCTCTCCGTTTCCTATTATATTAGGTAAACATTTGGATCAAAGAGTAAATTTAAAAACCTCTTGGCTATTCTCAAACTTACTCAACTTTCTTAATCCATAATAAAGTAATTGTCACCTCCACTCAATTATTAAGACTTGTGTCACATACACCTCATTTTAAAACTCTTTTGTCACCTATAGCTCAAACATAGATTATAAGTTTCAATCACTAGCTGACTTTACTTAAATGAATAAGTACACACATTTTCATTAGTTCGCCAAGAGACAAGAATTAGAGGGGTATCTTTTCTTATATATGAAATATAAAAAAATTATGGTAAATTTTAGATTTATAAAAGTACCCAAAAAATAGATATTGGCTCAAAAATTACTTTTTTCTAGGTTTTGAGAACTTACATTTTCTTGTCAAAAAATGATAATTAATTATATGGCCAAATAATTTGTCAATATTTTTTCCAAAAACGACTTTCAATTTTTATAACCAAATGGGTCCTTTGACAATACTTCATCAAGAGTATTTTTTGTAAGAATCCTTATTAGTCTTTAATCTTATTCTAATCTAGTATAAATACTACATTATTTTATTAGATATTATTTTGAATGCTAATTTTGATGAGTGAAACTCTTGTTAATTATTTTAAATGCTAAATTTGATGAGTAAAACTCTTGTGAGAGTGGACTAGGATCTTTATTGCTAAACAAGTTGTTTGTTTGAGGAAACTTTTCTCTTGAGGGGTATCTTATATAGGTGATTTTTTGGACTCCATTAATTAATGATCTCAATATTCTATAGTTATAATTTCCAATTAATCCGATTTTGTGTTTATCTTCTATATTTATATTGTTGATCTTAGAATTTATTATTTGTTTCAGATTTTGCGCTATTGATATTGTATCACTATTTTAGTCCAAGTAACTTTTAACCTATTTACTCATTAACTCAACCTATTTTAATATGATCATTCAACCTAATCTGTTTGTTGGACGCCTCTGCATATAATGTATATATTTTCAAGATATGATTGGACTTGATAAAGATAGTTCTTTCGGGTATAATTTAATATTTTGATTTCAATTTGTTTGTTCTATTTTTTATTCTAATCCATTCCAGAAAGAACGTCGCTTTTTTTTGACAACTTTTTAGTTTTAATTTTCACAAAACATATTTAAGCCCATACAATTAAAGAATATTTTAGTACATTTTATATATCTTTATTTTCATATTATAAAATACAAAAGTTTCTATTTAATTTTTAAAATTCACTGTAAAGTTAAAATTAAATAAACATATTAAAATAAAGATGTATATTGTATTTTGCACTTACTTAACACAGACTGTAAACTGATGTTACCTACCTGCACCGGTCAATTGACTTAATTGAAAAGTTGAATATTGGAGCAGTCCTTTTCATAAGTAACTTGAAAATGACTTATAAGCATGTTTATAATGCTCTATTTTCACTTTGAACTATACACAAAAAGGTTGAGACATATCCGAACTTTAGGAGGGTCCTATTACCCCCCTGGACTAATTAAAACTATAATTTTGACAACCTTAGTGCCTATGTGGATCATACGTAGCACAACACACTGAAGGGTCCACGTAGGCACACGTGTGTGCCACGTAGGCACTAAGGTTGTCAAAATACGATTTTAATTAGTCCAGGGGGTAATAGGACCCTCCTCAAATTTGGGAGCGTCTCAGCCTTTTCTCATATAGTTCAAGGTGGAAATAGAGCATTTTTCCTTTAAAAAGTGTTAGGATCACAGTACTTACTAGGGGCAGTTGAGAAAGGAGACACTTTGCATAATTTATTTTGACAAAGAGGTGCTAGTCTTGAAAAATTGGATAAAGAAAAACTCTAATGAGTCCACAAAAAAAAGGGTCAACCCTAGAACATAAGTTTAAAAACGTGCACTTTCGTCTCACTCCCTTTTCAACTCCTATGTTTCAGAAACTAAATTTTAGCCCATGTCCAAAAATAAATTTTTTAGATATTTAATTAGAAACAATAAAAAACTTAAGCTTCTCAACCAAGATCCACGACCAACCACTATTTCCCAATTTTTCTGCAATTTTTTGGCTATTTTTTGTCAATTTTTTGGCATTCATCGAAATGTGACATTACCTCCATTGTTTTAAGATATTTTCTCATATTTTTATCCCCACATTTTCATTTATTTTCATCAAAAATCTTGAAAATCAGTTCCACATTTTGAAATCGATTCTAGGCTCAATAGCAACATTCCAACACTCCTTAGCTTTTTTCTAACCTCTAATCTATTGCATTATTCTGGTGGTCATTGGAGAGGAGATATCACGTACTGTACGAAAAGAAGGTAAGAAGAAGACGACTACAGTATATTATGTCTACGATCATAAGCCACTAGTTGGGTCTATTAAATACTATCATCGAGGTATATTATGTCTATTATAGAATATGTGGTTGGAGGTAGTGAATTTTTGAGTGAATGGGAGGAGACTCCTAAATATTGGATTTAGAAAATCACGTCTAAGGATATAGTGTCCATTGCTCTTCATCGTAATGGTTCATATGCCAATATGGTTAAAAGCGTAATGGAGAGCGGAGAATTAAGTTGTGATCTAAGTGATGTGGTCATTAGTTACTTAATAAACAGAAGGGGGGAAATCTATCCAATGTTCATAAGGAATGATAGACACATTAAATTGGACATGCTTTGAGTTGATTTCGATAATTTCAAGCCTATATTGTGGGTTTAATTTGTTGAAAAGTCCTGGGAACAAACTTCCGCATTAGCCCACCCCCACCCCCGGCAGTGGATGAGAGCTCAATGGAATACGAGTGCATGGATGGTCACGGATGGAAAAATTTTGAAAAATTTAAAGAAGCGGAGTATGAAGAAGTGAGGAGGGATAGTCCGTACCACAAGAAAGCCACTTTTTCTTAGATGTTATCGATCTTTGTGTAGGACAAACATTCAAGGACAAGAAAATGTTGAAGCTTTTCTTGAAGAAATCATTGGTGAAAAATTCTTTCAATTACATAACAGAGAAGACTTGTAAGAAATACTACAAGGTGAGGTGTGTAGATCATACCTGCCGGCGGATGATGCACAAGTGCGAACGGAACATCGAGTAAGTTTCAAATCTACAAGTACATGGGTGAGCATAGTTGTGGCATTGAACATGGCACGGTAAAGCACAAAAATGTCACTGTGGATGTCATTGCCTTACTTTATTTGAACATATTCATCGATAACAAAGGTCCAAGTTCGAGAGAGATCGTCTTTAGGGAGATACATTGCAGGTCGAGCTATTGGAAGTATTGGATGAGAGGCGTCATTATTAAAAATATAGTTTGAGGAACACCCGAGCACGGACATGCAGTGTTGCCCGCTTTTTCATATGTTTTTAACAGTTTCAATCTCGGGTCTAAAAATTTCCTTATGATCTAAGAGGAGTCTGGCAAGTTTATGTACTACTTTATGGCGTTTGGGGCTTCTGTCCGTGGATATGCACACATGAGAAAGTTCGTTGTCATTGATGGCACACATATGTCCGGCAAGTACGAGGGTGTGTTGCTATTCGCTATCGTACAAGATACGCAGAAGCATATCTATCCCTTATTGTATTGTGTGGTGGACAAGAAGAATGATGCATCGCGGGGCTTCTTCTTCGTGAAGCTTAAGTCTATTGTCGTCGCTGAACGCAAATTATGTGTCATCTCCGACATACACGTAAACAAGGCCAACGTCTTTGCAAAGCATTATTCGCTTGCACACCATTGTGTTTGAATGAGACATCTTGGTGAAAATATTTGAAAGAATCACCATTGTGGAGATTATGTCTATGTGTATTACCATGCGGCCAAGGCGTACTCGTTGGATGAGTTTAATGACTACTTCAACTCTTAAAGAAAAATGTCTTGACACAGCAGCTTGCCTCAAGAATGATGTTGGATTTGAAAAGTGAAGTGGAGCTCACTTTCTAGGTAATAGATTCAACATCATGACCACAAACATTGCTGAGTCGCTCAATGCAATGTTGCTCAGTGAAAGAGAGTATCCAACGGCGGCCATCTTTAATTCAATTGCTCATAGGTTTGGCGAAATATTCAGGAAAAGGTATGCGGAGGTGAACAATTTTAGGACTACATTCATTCCCAAAGCTGAGAAGATGTTGAGGAAAAACATGACCGAGGGCGATACATTGTATGTAAACAACATAGACGGAAGCACCGACGAATTCACCATGCTTGGTTGTGGTCCTTTCGCCAAAGTTAATCTGTAAAAAAGGTCATGTTCTTGCAGGAAGTACGACTTGGTGAAATGGTGTGGGCTCATTTGGCATTGTATCTTCCTTTTGTTTTGTCAAATGCACTAGACAAGTTGTAAATGTCACCTGTTAGTATTCTATTTTCAAAGGTGATGAAGTGCAGTCAAAATTGGCTTTTTTATTGTATATTATCGATCTCAATTTATTTATTATATATTATGTACGAAATCGATGATCCACTTAAGTCATCAACTAGCCTCATAATAGATAATAATAAATCTACGTGTGGTCTACAAAGTAAATATTCAATATGTTGTAAAAAATAAACCTTTTAAGTTGTCTATTAACGAAATTCTTTTCTTCATACACTGAACAATTCAAAGTAATAATGACGCTTGGGAAAAGGCGCGTTTTGAAAAGACTCGACTGTCGCGATTTTTCATTACTCATTCTCACACACCCCTTCACCTTCCTTCAACACATGTCTAGCATCTATTGGTCAATTTATTTCACCTTTGGCTTATTTAAATGTCACGATCCAAAAACAAGGGTCATGATGACACTTTTCACAGCAAACATTAACAAGTATGCCTCTCACCAAAATTGATACACACAGGGAAAAGACAAAAATTCCCCCAAGGTACGACTTCTAGAACAAAGATGGACCACATAGATATAATAAAAGTGGAAAGAATAAAATCAACACATGCATCCATAACTCCCAAAACCTGGTGTCAAAAGTGTAAGAACTACTAATACTATCCAGGAGTTAAATACATCAGAAAAATAACCACAAAGGAATAATATTTGTCTCTGAATACTAATCAAGACATAACTAATACAAAAATATAGATGTGAACTCCGGACATAAGAATGTCCAATCGCTACCTTGAGTAATTTGAAGGTGCCCGAAATCAACCAGTTTAAGGCGAACCTGCATATGAAGCTACACCAAAAGGGTGAAAGAGGGGTGAGAACGATTCACTTGTACTCAGTAGGATCATAGGATGACCGAGCAAAGTAGAAAATGAAGCATACAAAATACACACTAAGGACATGTAACCTGCAATTAGAAAATGTCCCACAACGATAGCCCACACCGCTTACACTACCAGTTCTAATATATCACATATATTGCAATATCGCACCAAGATAGGACACAAGTATGTATGATATCACATATAAATAGAACAAGGGAGAACATGTATATACAAGATCATCAAATACAAGTAAAGAAAAATATGACAAATACATAGATGACAAGTCAATATGGCAATACAACAATACGTAACACAATAAAGTAAGTGCAATGTATATGATGATGATAAGGATGATGATGATGCACTAGGTAATCACACAACCTCCCAAATCGTCGCACAATCCTCGTATACATCAACGGAGCTAAAGCTTCCCGACGTAGGACCCATGGGGAGTTCATCAACTCTTATAAATCCACATATCTCATATCTTCTTTCTGGCACATCCCTTAAAAAGGATTTTATAAGGTGTTACAATATCTCCCCCCTGGCATATCCCTCGGGGAGGATTTTGAAAAGGTGTTGCCAATGTTACTCAGGTGTTGCCATAATGGCACCAATGTTTCATTAATGAGTATGATTTGAGGATGTAATGCTCACAACCAATTATAATGAATATTTCCACAACCAATCACAATGATTATTTCCACAACTGACCACAATATATATTTTCACAATCACGTGAGCCAATATTCACGTGAGCCAATATTCACGTGAGCCATATGTCTCATTTAACAAAAAGTATGAATATATCACAATACACCAATGGTACCACATTAGACATTTCAACAATACAATACAATTATTCACATATATTCAAGGTTATCAACATCACATAGGACTCCACACGGTCACACATATCACATAATATCTCAATTTCAATAATTACATTACATATAGGCCCCGACATAGGAACAACACATAGATAACAATTTTTCATGATTATTTCCCACTCTTAACATGCATTGTGTACCATCATTTACTACCCAGCCCAGTCTGAAAGAGTTAAGCTATAACCTACCTCAAAAGCCGAAACTGGTCTACTACACTTTGAACCCACGACCTTACTTTTTACGAACAATCCCTAACTTCACTAAAACCATCAAATATGAAATCTATGAATCAAAACAAAACCAATGACACACATATTGACTACTTTTGGTTCGGGGCAAAACGTACTCCCGAAATGGATTTTCGAAAAAGAAGGGCAAAATATAACTTTACTTCAAAAATATGTTTCTCATATTTTTAGGAACCTACAAATGAAAATCCAAGTCAAAAACGAGGTTTAAATCAAAGAAAAACCATTTTTAAGCTTTACCGAGTAAAATCTTTGAAATCCGAATTAAAATCAAGAATCGGAGTTGTTTTGAAGGTTAAATTGATTTAAAAAATAATTAATTATAAGATTAAAATATTAATTAAGTGAAAAGAAGTGAAATTTGGATTTAAAATCAAGCCCTAAGATTTTTGGGGTTTTGAGAAATTAATCAAGAAATTATTATGTAAATGGTGAATTCTTACCTTAAATCCGTAATAGAATCAAGAAATAGATATTAATGTAGTTTCCCAAGCTCGCACAAGCTTCACTTTTAAGTTCCCACACTATTTTAGGGTTTAACTCTCAAGAGGCAAGATGAAAAATAAGTAAAATAGACCCAAAAATTGCTATTAATAGTTCAGATTTTCTGCAGCATCTATAGAGAAAAAGCAGTTTTTTTATTTTATTTTAATTCTAATTCGGACTTCGACGTGGTGTCCGAAATTTATTTGGAGTCCGATATATACAAATGAACTATGTAACCATACTAAATTCGACATTCCAAATATGTTGGTGAAGTTGAATATTTGAAAAAACATCATTTTCATAAAGATGATACCGAAACTCGAAATCCCAATTTCTCAAAATTTTCCAAACCGAGGATCGAAATGAGATTTAAAAGCCATAAAATTACACCAAATATGTTACCACCCTAAAATTGACATTTCGAATCTGCTGGTGAAGTCGGATTTTCCATTCAAGATTGTTTAAACCAAATATGGGTCCCCCACTCATATTTCCAATATTTCAACTTTTCGACCAATAGGTCGAAATGAGCTCAGGTACGCCAGGACCCGAACCAAAGGTCTACCTAACCTAAAATTGATATTCCAGAGCTGCTGGCATAGTTTATTCAGCCATCCATCGTATAGATCAAAAGATATCCACATAGATCCAAAATAAGGCTCTCGAAGCCATAAAAAAAAAAAAAATATCGCATAAATGGTACCAAAATGCATCAAGAATCACGACAATCACCCCCACACTCCAGAAATACCATAATGCAACTATAGGGAGGGGTAACACAATCAAATCACACAAAATCACAAATTTCATCAAAATTTCCAGGTCATTACATCATCCACCACTAAAAATCTAGTTTGTTCTCGAACTAAGGCAAGGAAATACCTGAATCACAAAAGAGCTGGGGATTGAAACTACGTATATTATACTCAACCTCCCAAGTAGTCTCATCTATTGGTGGATATCACCACTGAATCTTAACTACAGGGATAACTCTAGAGCGCAATCGCCTAACATCCCTAGCCAAAATGGAGACCGGCTCCTCAACAAAAGGACAGCCGCTCATATAACTGAACCGACTCCCAATGAATGACATGAGACTCATCAGGAATATAGCAATGAAGCATAGAAACATGAAAAAGTAGATGAACAACTGATAGATCAGGGGGAAAAGTCAACTCATAAGCCATATCACCACCAGTTCGAAAAATCTCAAATGGACCAATATACTTGGGGTTAAGCTTTTCCCTCTTACCAAACCTCATCACACCCTTCATGAGTGAAACTCAAAGGAAGACACGATCACTAATACCAAATCTCGGGACACGGAGTCTACGATCAGCATAACACTTTTGCCTACCCTGAGTCGCTCTAAGTCTATCCTAAATGACCTGGACTTCATCCAAAGACTCACGAAGCAATTCTATACCTCGAGGTCTCACCAATGAAACATCAAACCAATCTACTATGGAGAAACAACGCCTATCATACAATGCCTCAAAAGGAGCTATATCAGTACTGAAATGGTAGCAATTATTATGTGCAAAATCTGGTAAAGCCAAATGCTACTCTCATTAGCCACCAAAATCCATCACACAGGCGATGAGCAGATCCTCTAAAACCTAAATAGTCCACTCTGACTGGCTAACAGTCAGGGGTGAAATATAGAGTGAAGATCAACCTGAGTACCCAACTCATCCTGAAAAGTCTCCCAAAAGTAAAATATGAACGCAGAACCTTTCTTTGAAATAATGGACACCGACACACCATGCAGATGCACAATCTCACGAACGTAGACACGGGCCAACCTCTCAACACTGAATGAGACCTAAACTAGAATAAAATAAGATGACTTGGTCAATTAATTCATGATGACCCAAACACTGTCAAAACCATGAGATGTTTGAGAAAAACTAGTCATAAAGTCCATAGTGATCCGTTCCCACTTCCACTCGGGAATGGGCAACCTCTAGAGCAATCCACCAAGTCTCATATGCTCGGACTTCACCTGCTGGCAATTAAGGCAATGATCGATGAAGTCCGCCATATATCGCCTCATACCACCCCGCTAGTAGTGCTATCTTAAATCATGATACATCTTAGTCACAACACGACCGAAACCGGGCCTTGTCGTAATGGGTATCTCAAGCCCAACAAGGACCAGAGATTACCCCGCAACCCAAACCAAACCACCAATATATACCCAATGTCGGATGAACTTCAAACTTATAATAAGATAGAGCAATATACAACCCAAGGACTTTGGAAAAGGTCTATGACCAATACCAACCCAAACAAGTCAAACTATCTCCAAACAATCTAACAAACACATCATAACAACCAAATCCATTTCCATAGCACAACATAGCCAAGAAATATCTGGTCGTTACATGCCCCCGACCAAAGACAAAACCAATACTCAAGTCTAAGCCAATAAAGACATAAGAAAAATTCAAAGCAATAAATGAGGCCTTCCAAAGTATGGAAGCTCACCACTTTAAGTCACCATAAGTTATTCTCGAGTCCAATCATTGAGTAGAAGGTATAGTATGACCAATACCTACATCGTGTGGGGATACAACGTCGAAGATGGTTAGTGGTTGGAATGCTAGCATGTAACTCAAGGATAAGGATAAAATAATGTCAATAGCTCAAAACCATTGAATGCATATAACCATTTAATTACATATATATATACATACCATTTCGGGATAGGGAATAATATTAGCATGAATTTTGAAATTATTAAACTAAGATGTGAAGCCTTGCAGTTCAGATCCATTGGCTATATGGGGTCAGTGCCACCTACTGAAAGGGCCCCGACGCTTGTTTGCCGCATGAGTCGGAGAGAATATGAGATGACTAGTACATCTCTAAGAATATAAGTGTGACATCATGCCCACGGTCATCATGAATCAACCTCACACCAATAATTGTAGGTTTCCAGCATTGGTCCCCCCGGACCTCTACCTTCCCCGACTTGGCTAATATATCTCTCTTTAAAGCCCAAATTAAAACCATTCACACACAACCAACCATTTAGTCAATTTCTTACCAAAGGTACTTTGTTGGTATCGTAATACCAACTTTCAAGTATACACATGCCATTACCCTTATCAATCAACCATTTATAAGATTTTAGGGCTCTAATCCATCATCCAACAAGGACATTCATTAACTCTAAGGTTTAGGGACTCGAACCATTCTAATAAATTAAACCACCAAGGTTTCCATTTAAACCATTTCATAGCCAACAAGGCCTTTACAAAACCACTTGCAAACCATTCATACTCATTTAGCCATTTCCTTAGTTCAAAACACCATTAACATATGACTAGTAATTTCTTTTAGGCATTTTCACAAACACCTTATGGCCACACCTTTAACAAGACCAAAACCAAGGTAAAACCATTAAGGCTAGGGTTATCCATGACCCATGTATTAAAAAACAATCAACAAGAACCCACATATGCAAACCATTACCAAAAATATGTGAAAACATTATTTAAATCAAGAGTAAACAATACTCAATAATATGCATCAAAACCCTCAATATTGGATTTCAAAACCACCATTTAAGAATCAAAATCAATGTTCAAACGCATGGTATTTTCGAACTAACATTGAGGGAAGAGTTAAATGCCTTATACAAGATGATTCACGAAGAGATTCTTGGTCCTCAAGTCTCTAGATAGCCTCTTTGATGAACCCTAGCCCTAATCTTGTTAGAGTAATTTAGAGAGGATTTAAGAGTGTTTAGATCTTGTCTAAGTAAGGAATAAAAGGCCAAATAATGTTATAGGTCATGAGTCATAAGGTTTTAGGGGTGGGAAATGACTAAAATGTTCACAACATAAAAGCTGAAAATTTCAACCCGAGAGGGTACGACCACCCTACATGAACTGTACCCTAGGGTATGATTTATACCCTAACTCGTACCCTATACCTCACCAAGGACCCCCATACTGACCAGCATATGACTATACAGGTCCAAGTCGTACCCTAAGGTACGAGAAGTACCCTTTGAGTCATACCTTCATCAAAATCATCAAGATCATCCTTAAAACATCATACGGCTTGGCAACATACGACTGGAACCCTAACATACGACTAGGGAGAGGCCAAAACGTACCTTGGACAGAATATTATCAACCTAGACTGACCATCATATGAGAGGTTGGGTACTAGTTGTACCCTAGCATACGAGTGGTATGCTTAAACCATACCTTGCCCAGAATCTCAAACTTAGGAAATTTTCTGAGGGTTCAAAGCCAATGTGTTGCAATTCTCCCCCACTTGGATCATTCGTCCTCGAATAATGGGTAAGGCAACCACAAGCATGAGTTAACACATTGACACATATCATCTAACCTTTAACCAAGATAGAAAATAGAGACATACGACAAAGGTAAGAAGAGCACACATACCTCAAGCATGAGTTTTCCAAAGGTGGAACAAATGCGGATACTTGAACTTCAAGTCCTCTTCTACTTCCTAAGTAGCTTCCTCAGAGTTTTTGTTCCATTATAGAACCTTCACCGAAGCCACTTTTTTTGTTTGCAACCGGCGAACTTGTCGATCTAAGATCCTCACCAGGACCTCCTCATAGGACAAAGAGTCTAAAATACCAACATCCTCCAAGAGAACAACTAACAAAGGATCACCTATATATTTTCGCAACAAGGACACATAGAATACCGAATGGATGGAGCTCAAACAATAGGGAAACTCCAACTCATTGGCAACATTACCAACCGTATTCAAAAACAAATATGGACCAACATACTGGGGACTAAGCTTTCTCTTCTTACCAAACTGCATCACTTCCTTCATGGGAGATACCTTCAAGAATACCCCATCGCCAATATTAAACCCCAAATCCCTGCATCTCACATCCGCATAGGACTTTTGTCAACTTTAAGTAGCTTTCAACCTATCATGAATCACCTCTACCTTTTCCAGGGCTTGGTGAACTAAATCAAGGCCAAGCAACTTACCCTCACCAACTTCATACCACCCAATAGGATAACGACATCTCCTACCATACAACGCCTAAAAAGGAGCCATACCAATGTTAGAATGGTAACTATTGTTATAGGCGAACTCAATCAAAGGCAAATGGTCGTACCAATTGCCACCATAATAGATCACAAAGGAACGCAACATATCTTCCAATGTCTGAGTGGCCCTCTCCACTTGTCCATCCGTCTACAGGTGAAAAATGGTACTAAGGCACACTTTAGTTCCAAAACCCTTCTGAAATGACTTCCAAAAATGAGATGAGAACAGAGTACCATAATCCAAGATGATAGAAACTGGAGCACCATGCAACTTCACAAACTCCGCAGGATATAAATTATCATAATCCTCTACCGAATAACTAGTCCTTACCAGCAAAAAGTGAGCGGACTTGGTAATTCTATCCATAATGACCCCAATAGAATAACATTAATTCTGAGATCAGGGAAGAACGGTGATGAAATCTATATTAATAACTTCCTACTTCTATTTGGGCAACTCTATATCTTGATACAAACTACTGGGTCTCAAGTGCTCAACTTTCACTTGTTGACACACCATAAATTTAGCCATATAACTAGCCACATCTTGCTTAATATTATTCCACCAATAGAATTCCCTATGATCATGATACATCTTCGTAGAATCGGGATGAATAGCATAACGAGATCCATGAGCTTCATCCAAAATCATTTACCTCAATCCATCGACATTGGGAACACATAACCTACCTTGGTACCTCAAGATACCATCACCACCAATCGCAAAATCAATAACCTTTTATTGACCCACATTACTCTTAATTTTCATCAAATCGGGATCCAACATTTAGTTTTCCTTTATCTCTACAACAAAAGACGACTGTGATACCAGATGCACAAATACAACACCCTCCTCAGATTCCATGAGATAAACTCTAAGATTAGCCAAACGATGGATGTCCTTCACCAACTCCCGCTTACCCTCATCCACATGAGCTAAACTCGCCATGGATAACCTGCTAAGAGAATCAACAACTATGTTAGCTTTACTAGATGGTAATGAAGATTCATATCGTAGTCTTTTAGCAACTCGAGCCATCTCATCTACTTGAGATTCAACTCTTTTTTAGTAAACACATACTGTAGGCTCTTATGAGTAGAAAATATGTCAACATGAACCTATAAAGGTAGTGATGCCAAATCTTCAATGCAAAAACCACGGCCAATAACTCCAAATCATGAGTAGGGTTGTTCCTCTCATAAACTTTCAGTTGCCTAGAAAAAAGGGCATCACCTTACCATATTGCATCAATAGACAACCAAGCCCAATACGAGAAGCATCACAATACACTATAAAGCAATCATTACCCTTGGTCTAGGCAAAAATTGGAGCCGAAGTCAATTTATCCTTCAACTTCTCAAAACAACCCTCACACACATCCGACCACAAGAACTAGACCTTCTTTTGGGTCAACTTAGTCAATAGAGCAGCTATCGTCGAAAGACTTTCCACAAATCTTCTATAGTAACCGGCTAAACCCAAGAAACTCTGAATATCGGTTGGAGTCACAGGTCTAGGCCACTTCTTAACTGTTGCAACCTTTTGTGGATTCATCATGATCCTTTTACTAGAGATAACATGACCAAGGCAAGTCACAGCCTTCAACCAAAACTCACACTTAGAGAACTTGACATACAAACGATGATCATTCAAGGTTTGCAACACCGCACGGAGGTAATCAACATAATCCACCTCACTCTTAGAGTAGACCAAGATGTCATCAATAAAGATAATGATAAATAAATCCAGAAATGAATGGAAGACCTAATTCATCAAGTCTATGAATGTCGTCAGGGTATTGGTCAACCCAAAAAACATAACTAGGAACTTATAGTGACCATATCAGGTCCTGAAGGCAGTCATAGAGATATCCCCTTCCCTAATCTTAAGCTGATGATAACCCAACCTAAGATAAATCTTAAAAAAACACTTCGCACGCTGAAGTTGATCAAACAAATCATCGATCCTAGGAAGAGGATATTTATTCTTTATGGTCACCATATTCAACTGATGATAATCAATGTATATTCGAAGGGAACCATCCTTCTTATGCATAAACAACATGGGAGCACCCCAAGGAGATACACTAGGATGGAAAAACCTTTGTCTAAGAGATCCTTCAAATGCTCCTTAAGCTTCTTCAACTCAGTCGAAGCCATTCTATAGGAAGGGATAGAAATTGGACGAGTGTACGGAACAAGATTAATCCCAAAATCAATTTCCCTATCGGGAGGAATGCCATAAAGATCATCAGGGAAGACTTTGGGAAACTCATTAACCACGGGAAAAGATTCTAAAGAAGGACCTTCCGAGTTAGAATATTTAACTCAGGCCAAATGATACAAACACCCCTTAGCGATCAATTTTTGAGCTTTAAGATATGAGATGAACCTCCCCTTTGGCACTTAAGAACCCCCTTCCCATGCAATGACTGGCTCATTAGGGAATTTAAACATGACCTTGCAGGTTCGACAATCTAAGAAAGCATAGCATGAATGCAACCAATCCATCCCCAAAACAAAATTAAAATCAACCATGTCCAACTCTATAAACTCTATAAGAGTTTCATTACTACCAATAGCTACCACACGCACCCTATAGACTCTCTTAACAACTACAGAGTCTCCTACCGGCGTAAATATAGAAAAAGGAACCGACAAACACAGGGGACCAAAACCAAAATAAACAGCCACAAAAGGTGTCACATAAGACAGAGTAGACCCAAAGTCAAGTAAACAATACACATCACGGAAGAAAACTTACAACGTACCCATAACAACATCGGGAGATGGCTCAGAATCTTGTCTAGATGCAAGAGCATATAATTAATTTTGGACAGTGCCGGTACTAGAAGCAGAAGTAGAAGAACCACCCTTCAATGCAGGAGAAGATTAAGAGTCAATAGGGAACCTGTTAGCCTCGAAAGCCATCCTATCAGGATAGTTACACTGCATGTGACCACTCTGACCATAAGAAAAGCACCTATCCTTTCTTTTTGAACAGAATCCATGGTGCAACCTTCCATAAAATCTACAAGGAGGACGGGATGAAATTGACTGAGCCCCACTAGCCTGAGATAAGGGACCATGTGCTTGGAATCCACCATCAAACTGAGATCGAAGATCACCCGAGAACTTTAGGTAATAAGTACAAGTCAAGGAGAAAGAATCTGAACTCCCCTATTTATTTTTTGGCCACCTACCACCATCTCTACCGCTTTGCTCAGAAGGCCTAAATTTCTTCCCCTACCTTTTACTAAACTCAACCTATCTCTTTTTCTCTCCCTCCACTTTTTGCATATACACGACCAACCAAGAGATGTCCATACCTGTGATCAACAAAGCCGTCTTGCTCTCAAGGACCAACTCACTGGATAATCCCGAAGCAAACTTACGCATTCTAGCCTTCATGCTAGAAACCATCTCAGGAGCATACCTAGACAACTGATGGAATTTCAAGGTATATTCCTTAACAGATATCCTACCTTGCTTCAAATTTACAAACTCTTCTTCTTTCACTTCCCTCAACTCTTGAGGAAAGAAGTGGCTCAAGAAGGCACTAGAGAAATTCTCCCACACGGGAATACTAGTATCCTCACCTCTTGACTGTTCCTACTTTTCCTACCATTTGTACGCCATATCTTTCAATTGGTAGGAAGAAAACTCAATACCTTCAACCTTCGAAGTATGAATAATCTGGAAGATCTTCTCCATCTCATTAATGAAACTTTGGGAATCCTCCTCAACCTTGGTACTGGTAAACATAGGAGGATGCAACCTCATGAACTCATCAACCTTTGTGGCCTCAAAAGAAGGAGCGAACAGAGCACCACGCTCAAGCTGTAAAGCCACCAACTATGTTAACAGAGTAATGGAATGACGGAACTCAACATTGGTAGCATCCCCTTGAGGTGACTGAGGAGGAGGTCTAGAGGGAACCAGTGGAACTCCAAGACAATTAAGAACTAAACCCCTAGATTGGGTATGGACTTCGTAAGTAGAACGTGTCCCATCAACATTGACCCCAGTTGAGATGGACCGGTTAGCATGAACTTCAAATCTTCTTAGAGGCATGATCTGAAAGACGAACAAATAGAAGTCAGAAGAAGGAAAGACCTTAGACTCTGTATCTCAAAATAAGACAATAAGAAAGTGAAACATTTCTAAATGCCTCATATCCCATCTCTTATAAGTGTGGCGCGCTACACATCCATAAAAAAAACTCTACTCGACATGGCTTTGTGGATACCCAACTGACCATGAACCTAGGCTCTGATACCAACTTGACATACCCCAAACTAGGGCTTTGTCGTAATGGGCATCTCAAGCCTAATAAGTACCAAAGATAGCCCTGCAACCCAAACCAAACCACCAATATATATCCAATGTCGGATGAACTCGGAACTTATAGTAAGATAGAGTAATATACAACCCAAGGACTTTGGGATAGGTCTATGACAATGACCAACTCGCACAAGTGAACCGTCCCCAACCAATCTAACAAACACATCCTAACAACCAAATCCCATTTCCATAGAACAACATACTCAAGTCCACAGTTCATTCATACAAAACCTTTAAAAGAGAATTCAAGAAATATTCAGTTGGGATATGCCCCCAACCATAGCCAAGGCCAATACTCAAATATAAGCTAATAAAGATAGAAGAGAAACTCAAAGTAAGAAATAGGGCCTTCTGAAGTATGAAAGCTCACCACTTCAAGTCACCATAAGTTGTTCTCGAGTCCAATCACTGAGTAAAAGGTGTAGTATGATCAAAACATTCAACGTGTGGGGATACAACATGAAAGACGGTTAGGGGTTGGAGCGCTGGCATGTAACTCAAGGATAAGGATAAAATAATGCCAATAGTTCAAGACCATTCAACTAATGCGTATAACCAATGCGATACAAATATATATACATACCATGCCGGGGTAGGGACTAAGATTAGCATAAACTTTGAAATCATTAACCTGGGATGTGTAGCCTTGCCATTCAGAATTCACCTATGGGCTATATAGGGTCAGCGCCACCTGCTGAAAGGGGCCCGCCGCGTATTTGCCATATGAACCGAAGAGAATATGAGATGACTAGTGCATCTCCAAGAATATAAGTGTGACATTATGCATAAGGTCCTCATGACCAAACCTCACACCGACAATCATGATTTTCCAGCTTTGGTCCCCTCGAGACATCTGCCTTCCCCTGCTTGGCTAATACATCCAGCTTTAAAGCCAAAATTAAAACCATTCACACACAACCAACCATTTAGTTAATTTTTTCCCAAAGGCACTTCATTAGTATCATCATAGCAACACTACTTGCAAGTATACACATGTCATTACCCTTCTCAATCAACCATTTATATGATTTTGGGGCTCTAACCCATCATCTAACAAGGACACTCATTAACTCCAAGGTTTAGGTACTCAAATCCGTTTTAATCAATTAAACCACCAAGGTTTCCATTTAAACCATTTCATGACCAACAAGGCCTTTAAGAAACCATTTGCCAACCATTCATACTCATTAATCCATTTCCTTAGTTCAAAACACCATTAACATGTGACTAGTAATTTCTTTAAGACATTTTCACAAACATCTTGTGGGCACATCCTTAACAAGACCAAAACCAAGGTAAAACCATTAAGGTTAGGGTTACCCATGACCCATGTATTAAACTACAATTAACAAGCACCCATATATGTAAACCATCACCAAAAATATATGAAACATTATTTAAATCAAGAGTAAACAATACTCAACAATATGCATCAAAACCCTCAACATTAGATTTCAAAACCTCCATTTAAGAATCAAAACCAATGTTCAAACACAAGATATTTTCTAACTAACAATGACGGAAGATTTATGTTCCTTATACTAGATGATTCACTGAGAGATTCTTGGTCCTCATGTCTCTAGATGGCCTCTTTGATGAACCCTAGGCCCAATCTTGTAAGAGAAGTTTAGAGAGGATTTAGGAGTGTTTAGATCTTGTCTAAGTCAAGAATGAAAGGCCAAATAATGTTATAAGTCCTGGATCATAAGGGTTTAGGGGTGGGAAATGTCTAAAATGTCCTCAGATTAAAAGCTGAAAATTCCAATTCGGGAGGGTACGACCACCCTACATAAATCGTACGACCTCAAAAAGGACCCCCATACTAACAAACATCTGACCATATAGGGCCAAGTCATACCCTAAGGTATGAGAAGTACCCTTAGAGTCGTACCTTTATCAAAATCATCAGGGTCATCCTCAAAACATCATACGACTTGGCAACATACGACTGATACCCTAACATAGGACTAGGGAGAGGCCAAACCGTACCTTGGAAAAAATGCTATCAACCTAGAATGACCATCATACTAGATGGTGGGTACTAGTCATACCCTAGTATATGAGTGGTATGCTTAAACCGTACTTTGCCCAAAATCTCAAACTTAGGAAACTTTTTGTGGGTTCAAAGCCAAGGTGTTTCAACCTGGATGGATAAAATATCTAGAATAACGGGCCTCCTCCAAGATCAACCTAATCTAATCACCCACTCTTGGTGCACAAACTTGTCCCCCAATCCTCAAAACTCCAACTGAATCAAGTGAGGCTTCCTTAGCCTCCCCACTCAACACCTTATCTAGAATTAACCTCAATCCAACATCATCCAAGTGATGAGCTCGAATCTTCTCCATCAAAGAAGATTTAGCCTCTACAAATGCCAAAATATGCCCAGGTGTTGAAATATCAAGCCTCACTATCTTGTTATCTAAAGACTGAACCTCTAAGGCCAAAGGCCTCTTCTAGGTCAAAAGATACGCCAAGCTACCCATTTTAGTTGACTTTTGGCTAAAGGCATCCGCAACCACATTGGCCTTGCCCGAATGGTAGAGAAAAGACAAGTCATAATCCTTAAGTAACCCAAACCAACGGCCTGCCTCATATTATGATCTCGTTGGGTGAAAAAGTACTGAAGGCTATGATGATCTGAGAAGATCTCACAACGGACTCCATAGAAGTAGTGCCTCCACAACTTCAAGGCAAACAAAACTGTGCACAACTCCAAATCATGGGTAGGATAATTTCTCTCATTAGGCTTCAATTGACGAGACACATAAGCAATCACCTTGCCTTCCTCCATCAACACATCACCTAACCCAACACCTGAAGTATCTCAAAAGTTGGTAAAACCCACACTCTTCTTGGGCAAAGTCAAGATAGAAGCAGCAGTCAACAAATTCTAGAGCATTTGAAAGCTCTCCTCACAAGCATCGAACCACTGAAAAGAATTCTTATTTTGGGTCAACTTGGTCAATGGATGAAAAACCCTCAACAAAATGCTGAATAATAACCTGCCAAGCCAATAAAACTCCAAATCTCGATGGGTGAAGTAGGTCTAGCCCAATCACAAACCACTGCAACCTTGGTTGGATCTACCATAATACCTTCTTTAGTCACCATATGACCCCAAGAAAAAATAGACTCCAACCAAAACTTGCACTCAGAGAACTTGGCATACAACTTCTTATCCCTCAATCTCTGAAGCATAGTCCGCAAATGCTCCTCATGCTCAAACTCACTCTTAGAATACACAAGGATATCATTTATAAATACAATAATAAAGGAGTCAAGATATGGTTGAAACACCCGGTTCATCAACTCCATGAATGCGGCAGGGGCATTGGTCAACCCAAAAGACATGACCAAGAACTCATAATGACCATATCAAATTTTAAAAGTTGTCTTTGAAATATTCAAAACTCTAATCCTCAACTGGTGATAAATAAACCTCAGATCAATCTTGTAAAATGCCACAACACCCTGAAGCTGATCAAATAAATCATTAATTCAAGGAATGGAATATTAATTCTTAACTGTCACCTTATTCAATTGCCGATAATCAATACACATCCGCATATACCCATCCTTTTTCTTACAAACAAGACAGGCGTACCCTAAGGTAAAATACTAGGTCAGATAAATCCCTTATCGAACAATCCCTGTAATTGATCCTTCGGTTTTTTTAACTCTTCTAGAGATATCCTATAAAGAAAAATATAAATGGGCCTGATGCCCAGCTCAACATCAATAGCAAAATCAATATCTCAATCCGGAGGCATACCAGACAAGTCTGTAGGAAACACATCCATAAACTCACGGACAACATGGAATGAATCTAAGAAAGGAGGCTAAATAACACTGGTGTCATAAATATGATCCAAGTAAGATAAATATCCCCTCCTAACCAATATATGAGCCTGAACAAAAGATATAATCCTCTTAGGACCCGAATGAAGTGCACCCTTCCAAGCTATCCTTGGCACACCTGGAGAAGCTAAAGTCACAGTCTTAGAAAAACAACCTAAGACAGCATGATAAGGAGCCAACCAATCCATGCACAAAATAATATCAAAATCAACCATGTCTAACACAAGCAAGTCTACCAAAGTTTCACACCGGGAAAAAGTCATAACACAAGATTGGTACACCCGATCCACCACTAAAGAATCACCTACCGGGGTAGATACACAAATAGGCAAGGCAAGAGGGTTAATAAAAAGTCAAAACCCGAAGAAAAATACACAGACACGTAGAAAAAAATTGATCCGAGATCAAATAATATAGATACAGGTCTAAAATAAACAAGGACGATACTTGTAATCACAGCATTCGAAGCCTCTTCCTTCAGTCTGGTTGGTATAGCATAACACTGACTACGACACCAGGTTCCTGGGTATCTCCACGATCACCAACTGCCTGAGTGGCCCCACGGCCAGCCCCACAAGCTCCACTACCTCTACCCCACACACCTTTGCCAGTACCTCTACCCCTCACAGCTAAAATAGGAGTAGACTGAATCACCCGATGGTGAAAGTCCCTGGTAACATGGCCAATCTCATTACACACATAACAACCTCTACGACCAGTCTCAACAGGAGAAGGTACAATTGGGCCCGAACGGCCACCTTAAACTACTAAACTAGAAAACCCACCACCTAAACTCTGTAAAGACGTCTGCACTGGCCTACTTTGGTACCTCTACCATAAGAAACCTGACCTCTAAACTCACCAAAATAGTGAACCTTCTTAGCGCCTCCCTGTGATACCCGAAGAATGCCCTCTGTCATCTTCGCATGATCCATAATGCTCTGAAAAGATACTTCAAATACAATCATTTGGGTCGTAGACAACTGAAAGAGACATCTAAACCCTTTACAAACTTTTGTATCTGCTCAGACTTGGAGAAAATGCTATCATAGAAATATTTGGACAGGCTATGGAAGTGTACTTGATACTCAATAACTATTATGTAACCCTGCTATAAATGATCAAACTCATCCTGCATACGGTCTCTCAAAATGAAAGGCAAAAATCTCTCTAGGAAAGCCTCAACGAACTTATCCCAAGTCATCTCAGGAGAATCACAGGGTCTACAACTGGCAAGCGACCTCCACCAATCTATTGTTGCATGTCTCAACTGATAAATATAGTATAAGCCACACCATCCGCACAGAAAGAGTGAAACACAACTCAGAAACAAGGTATAAAAGAACTTTGCATAATAAGGAATAAAATGAGGAAAGTTTCCTAAAGACATCCTATAGCCTCTCAAAGATAGACACTGATGTCTACGTGCCGATCCGCAATACTCTATTAGATATCCCGTTCTTACACTATTAAGACCAATGAAACTTGTCTCTGATACCAATTTGTCATGACCCAAAAACAAGGGTCATGATGGCACGTGTTGCGGCAAACCTTAAAAATTAAGCCTCCCACCTAAACTGATACACACAGGGAAAAGATAGAAATTTCTTCAAGGTAAGGCTTCTAGAACAAAGTAGAACCACATAGATATAATAAAAGCAAAAAGAATAAAATTAACATATGCAGCCATAACTCTCAAAACCTGGTGTCAAAAGTGTAAGAACTACTAATACTATCCAGGAGTCAAATACATCAGAAAAATAACCACAAAGGAATAATATTTGTCCCTGAATACTAATAAAAACATAATTTATACAAAAAGATAGAGGTGAACTCTGGACATAAGAATGTCCAATTACTACCTTGAGAAATCTGAAGGCGCCCGAAATCAACCAGTTTGAGGCGCACCCGCACCTGAAGCTACACCAAAAGAGTGAAGTAGGAGTGAGTATAGTCCACTTGTACTCAGTAGGTATCATAGGACGATCGAGCAAAGTAGTAAATAGAGCATACAAAATACACATTAAGCGCATCTCACCAGCAATCAGAAAATGTCCCATAATGGTAGCTCACACCGCTTGCACTACCAGTTTTAATATATCACGTATAATGCAATATCACACCAAGATAGGACATAGGTACGTATTATATCACATATAAATAGAACAAAAGAGAACATGTATATAAAAGATCATCAAATATAAGTAAAGAAAGATACAACAAATACATAGATAGCAAGTCAATATGGCAATACAACTCAATGAAACACAATAAAGTAAGAGCAATATATATGATGTTGATAATGAAGATGATGATGATACTATTGATGATGATGATGATGATAATGCACAAGGTCGTCGCACAACCTCTGAGACTGTTGCACAATACCCGTATACACCTGCGGAGCTAAAGTTTTCCGACGTAGAACCCATGGGGTGTTCGTCAACCCATATGCAATCTACATATCTCATATCTCCTTTCTGACACATTCCTCAGAAAGGGTTTTATAATGTGTTGCAATGTCTCATTCTCGACACATCTCTCAAAGAGGGTTTTGAAAAGGTGTTGTCAGTGTTACTCAAGTGTTTCCACGGTGGTACCAGTGTTTCATGAATGAGTATGATATGAGGATGTAATGCTCACAGCCAATCATAATGAGTATTTCCAGAACCAATCACAATGATATATTTCCACAACCAACCACAATTATACATTTCCACTATCACGTGAGCCAATATTCACTCATTATTTTGTGTCATCCATGAATTTCCACATGTCTCATATAACAAAAAGTATTAATATATCCCAATACACCAATGGTACCACATTAGACATTTCAACAATACAAGATAATTATTCACATATATTCAAGGCTATCAACATCACATAGGACCCCCCACACGGTCACACATCACATAATATCGCAATTTCAACAATTATATTACATTTAGGTCCCACATAGGAACAACACATAGATAGCCATTTTTAATTATTAGTTTCCACCCTTAACATGTATTTTATACCATCATTTATTATCCATCCCAGTCTGAAAGAGTTAAGCCATAACTTACCTCAAAAGTCGACACTGGTCAGCTACACTTTGAACCCATGACCTTACTTTTTACAAACGATCCCGAACTCCACTAAAAACATCAAATATGGAATCTACGCATCAAAATAAAACCAACACTCATATTGACTACTTTTGGTTCGGGGTCAAAACAGACTCTCGAAATGAGTTTTCAAAAATGAAGAGCAAAATTGTATTTACTTCAAAATTGTGTTTCTCATATTTTTAGGAACCTAAAGATGAAAATACAAGTCAAAACGAGGTTCAAATTGAAGAAAATTTATTTTTAATTTTTACCAGGTAAAAATCTTTAAAATTCAGGTTAAAATCAAGAATTAAAGTTGTTTTGAACGTTAAATTGATGAAAAAATAGTAATTATAAGATTAAAATATTATTCAAGTGAAAAGAAGTGAAATGTTTGTTTAAAATCAAGCCCTAAGATTTTTGGAGTTTTGAAAAATTAATCAAAAAATTACTAAGAAAAAGGTGAATTCTTATCTTAAATTCGTAATAGAATCAAGAAATAGATGTTAATCTAGATTCCCAAGCTCCCATAAGCTTCACTTTTAAGTTTCCACACTATTTTTTGAGTTTAACTCTCAAGAGGCAAGATGAAAAAATGAGCAAAGTTAGCCCCAAAACTGCTATTCATAGTGCAGATTTTCTACATCAGCTATAGATAAAAAGCTGTTTTTTTTAATTTAAAGTCGAATCCGGACTTCAATGGGGTGCTCAGAATTCATTCGGAGTTCGATATATGCAAATGAACTATGTAAATACACTAAATTTGATGTTTCGAATGCGTTGGAGAAGTCGTATTTTTGAAAAAATATCATTTTACAAAGTTGGCCCTCGAAACTCGAAATCATAATTTTCCAAACAAAGGGCCGAAATGAGATTTAAAAGCCGTAAAATCACATCAAATATGTTACCACCCTATAATCAATGTTCCGGATCTGCTGGTGAAGTTAAATTTTTCATTCGAAGTCGTTTCAACCAAATATGAATCCCAGCAATGCAAAACAACTAGATATCATGACATAAGATTAGACGTGTCTAAAAGAGTGATGGTTGTGACTTGTGGATGCTCAAGGGAAAAGTAATGTTTCAGAGCAAGTATTTCTTCTCAATGTGGATGTTTGTTCTGAGTAATTGGTTGTTACTACCATTGCTCTCCATTATACTCATTTGATCGAGTGTTTAATTATTTTGTACTCTCATATAATGATATTTAGTCACTTTCCATTGCTTGAATGATGTTAACTTATTTTATTTTATTTATTTCTCCCCTTTTAGTCTCATCTTACTTGTCAATAGACCTATAAAAATATCGTCCATATATAATAGATAAATGTTTTCATCTATACCAGACTATATTAATAGTCATGTATCGACCAATTGAGTCTAGTGTGGAGTAAAGTGGGATTAAATAAGAGAAAAATAAAATAAAACAAATAAACATCATTCACATAATATAAAGTGACTAAATATCATTATATGAGAGTACAAAATAATTGGACACTCGATCAAATGAGTATAAGAAAGAGTAATGGTAGTAACAAACAATTACTCAAAACAAACGTTTGTATTGAGAAGGACTACTTGCTCTCAAACATTACTTGTCTCATGAATACCCACAAGTCACAACCATCACTCTTCCTTATGCTCATTAGACATGTCTAATACCATGCCATGATATCTAGTTATTTTGCATTGCTTGGATGATTCATATTTATTTTATTTTATTTTAATTTAATTTATTTATCCCCGTTTTAGTCCCTTCTCAATGATCTACGACTATAGCATGCCTTAGATAACACTTTATCACGTTCAAAAGTGATTTGGTGTCACAATTGAGGTATCTAAATTATTTTGTAATGTTTGAATGGTAATAATTGGCATACTTTAATTTTACTTAATTTAATTTTTCTTTTTTGTCATTATTTTAACTTGTCCATATATTCAATAAGTTGATCATAGACCATTGCATTGGTCAATAAATGACTTATTAAAAAATCAATAATCTCTCTATACATGAAAGAATCGGCAACGAATCAGTATAGAATAAGTAATTCGCATATATAAACCTTAATAGTCGATTATAGAAGACATAAATATTCTTTAGACCCCCTTTGAAGTAAATGATCAACCATTTAAATGTTCCCCAACGGTCTGATCATTTACCAACAGTAACAAGGTATAATTTTCCAACGGTTACTTTATTGGTAGCCCTACTATATAAATGAAACGGAACTTTTTGAATTCCTTCATGTTTATTTATTCATCCCTTTCTCGTTTTACTTCAACAATAACAATGTCTCAGTCATCTCAAACATCCAAAAGTACTTATATTTGTCATTGTGGTAATCCCACTATTTTGAAAACATCACGAATCAACAAGAATTCAGGTCAAAAATTCTACAACTGTGCGGTTGGAAAAGTGTACTTTTTAAAATAAAAAGCTATTTATGTTCATCACATAATACAATTTTCTAAATTATCTTCATTATTTTAAGATAATGGTTGATGCTCTTTTTTCAAGCGAATTTCTTTCGATTTGGAGGAATCAAAATTTTAAGGCATTGCAAAGTTTGAAATGTGAAAAAGGCTTAGAGAATCTGAAGAAAATAAGGATTTTCTTATGACATTATATAGGAAATAGAAACACAATACTTATCATTTAAAAAGATTGTTGAAAGACCTCAAAATTGAGAGGGATCAACTTAAGCATAGGTTGGCTATAGCTGAAGAAAAAGAGAAGGTCCTAAAAATTATGGTGTATGGTTTACTATTAGTTTTGGCTTTCTGAAAAGGTGTAATGGGGGTATAGTGGGATTGAATGTATTATGTCTCTTTTATTAATCGACTACTTTTCACTTATATTACATATGCTTTACCTTTTTCATTCATCGACTACACAACACTATATTATATATGTTTTATCTTTTAGACAGAGTCTATAATCAACGATGACATCAATGTAAAAGTAATTAGACATTGATTATATAAATTATAAAATATTTATCATAAACTATAAAAGTAATTTCGAAAATAAAATTGTTAAGCTTTACACATCCAGAGCTGAAAAATAAAAAATTTAGATTGTTTTGTCTTCTACAAATAAACATCACCCACAAATAAAAGTTATACATTGTTTTTTGATTCCTCAACATTCTTGTCTTCCATGTTCATATTGTTGATATCATCAACAACTTTCTTAAGAAAATCATCTATATCCACTGATGCATTTTCTTTTTCAACCTCCACAATAACTTCTTTTTCTGGTGCATTATTTTTTTTCTTCTTCGTCCTTATCTTCTTATCCTTCTGTTGCTGCCATGGTTGCTTCTTCTTCTTCTTTTCTCTATTCTTCTTCTGCTTTTGTTGTCTTCTCTCTTTCTTCATGTTTTTTCTCTGCTGCTTTTTTCCCTTCTCCTTCTTCCTCTTCTAATTTCTCTCCATATTTTTCTTTGTTTTTTTTCACAAATAGTTCTTTTATTTTTTTTCTTCTTTTTACTGCCTACCTTCATCATGATTATCCATCTCTACACCAGCTGATTTATCAACTTTATTTTCTTCTTCACAAACAGCCTCTTCATTTTGTCCATCTTTTTTTCTTGATTGCCTTCATCCGGATTTTACTTTTCTACAACAATTGCATCATCAGGGATCATTACCTCATCAATATTGATCGAGGCGTGTTCCAAAGCTGCCACCTCAAATAGCACTTCTTTAATTCCATTGTCATCTCAAAAAACCCTCACTGATGAATGTTAACTTTGAACCTGCACACATGCATTTTCAAGTATTTATAGTTTATAATAAACTATGCTATCAGTTAACACAGAATTATATAGATTCTATTATAAATAAAATTTATTATATAAAATATGCAACTTCTATAATATACAGATGATATATTACCTTCATCTTCATCTTTCTTCTTATGATTCTCCTTTTCTGCTCTCCTTAGCCTCTCTTGTTTCACAAAATCAACAATATCTTTTATGGCCTCCTCTAGCATAAACATGCGCTCTTATAAATTTTTTATTATCGATGTCTTTTTCGTTGCTGTCAGTTTACTTGTCCTCACACCGTGAGTGACATGTCTTGACACAGAATTTCTATCCAAATTCTGATCATCGTACCCATTCTCACCATTCTTTGATGAGGTAATGACAGTCACACCATCTAGATGGGTCTTCAAGCCATCGATGAATGGGTCATTCGCGTCTTCCGTGAATGCTATAAACTTTTTCATGTATTGCTGCTTCATTTCATGGACTGGGGGGATAAGGTACGGATGCACTCTCTACTGATAAATAGGCAAATGTGATTATTAACAAATACAGTATTGTTAAAAATATTCTTCAGAAAAATAGTCTCATAACCTTGTGCTCCATCCGTTCAAATATGGATCACCTTCAATTAGTTTATCGGCTTTTGAGGTGTGCCATCTGAGTAATCAGGGAACGGACAGCGAGTCTTTTATTGATTTACCATTTCCCCTATTGAGCTCGGAAAAGGCTTCGTATATCCAAATCTATGATAAAAAATAAAAAAAATATCTAAATCAGTCAGTATACTATGGATACCATAGATAAATTACAGTATAGAATAAACAACTTTAATGGTTTATAATTAAAGACAGAAATGTTCAGAGAAATTTGTTGAGCGTGTACGATGAAACTTCTTTTATCACATGTATTCTTCTGCTTGGTGAAGTTTATCTGCTTCTTTAGATAGTCTAGAGTCAATAGAAATGACTTCTTACCCCAAGGGTATCTCTCAAAGAAGCTCAAGTTATCCACCATCTTGATGGTGTCTATGTCTATGAATTTTTACGAATCTCATGCAAGCTATGCAGTGCACGAACCAAATCAAGAAACATTTGAATTTGTCCTCCTTGTCTAGCCTCCCACCTCTAATAAGCCTTAACAGTCTCTTAGCATTTACACTCTTCTTTCTTGCAATCTTTTTTAAAAGATTTTCACCCTCCTCCATCACTTTGAGATATTTTGAATCACGGGGATAACACCCACAATTTAACCCCATGATTAGCACAAACTCCTTTAGGCCAAAACATGTTGGCCTATCGTTGATGCAGAACCACATTTCATACAACATGTTGTCCTGTTGAACTTGATGAAGAAGTGTATAGTGGAAAAGTTATCTATTGAACTTCAAAGGATCTGGCAAGTCCCACAAACAACCAAAATAGGAATTCTTAAATCTCGATTTGAGATGTTGATCAACCAAGACTTGTTTGAATTCATAAAATATTTTGAAATGGGACCTAACGGATATCTTAGTCGGAAATGATCCAACATCATTCATGACTGTGGCGAGGTCATACCTCTCTGCCAAAATAAACCTTTCACAATGGGGCAAGATCAATGCTTTTGAATCTATCATATACTTAATTTTCATTTCCTCCTGCAGATCTCCACCTGAAGCTTGAACAGCTTCATCGCTACAATTTCTATTCTCCGGCTCATCGACTACCTATTTTTTTATTTTCTCAGATCTTTCAACTTCTACAGCTTTGCGTTTACTATCTCTAGCCATTTTTTATGATCTACATAAAAAAAAATTCTCAACTATCATAGCAAAAATAATACCTAACCAACCTAACGGTATATTAATAGGACAACAACACTAGCAGATGGAGTCAAAAAAAAAAAACCTTACCTAAAACACCATTGCAGTCATGCATAATTCAAGATCAAATCAAAAAATCAAACAAATACCTAATCAACCGAATGGTCTATTTAACAGTAAACAATAATGTATGATCAAACCATCACCCACAAAAACATGCATCTAAAACACCATTACATTGAAGAAGACTTGAAAAAAATCTAAATTTTTAGCACACTAACCGATGAAATTCAGAAAAAAAATCACAATACAATCGTCAAGGGAAATCACAATCCATCAACAATCAAACAATATCAACTTAAAAACATAAACTTTCAGTAAAATCACGCCCCATTTTTCAAAAAAAATAATTAGTCTTTTTCATCCAAATCAAATAAATATCTATCAACCGAATGATTTATTAACACAACAAGAAAAATATATGATCAAACCATCCCCACAAGAACATGCATCTAAAACACCAATACATTGAAGAATAATTTAAAGAAAATCAAGATTTCTTGGCACATCAGCCGATGAAATTTGCAAAAAAAATTCACCATGCTATCGTCAAAGACAATCGATATCCATCAACAATCAAATAAATACCAGCTAAAAATAAAGATTTTTAGTCAAATAAACTCCCATTTTTCAAAAAAAAATAATTTTTTCCTCCCAAAAAAAACTCAATCGCCACAAATCAAAATAGAAAAAGATCAAAATAAATCCATCAATATGGAGCTAAAATTACTCGGGAGATGAATATAAATTACCTAAAGTTGAAGATGAAAGATCGTAAAGCTTTAGACACGATACAAATAAAAAATAGAGGTTGGGAAAATATGAAGTCGGAATGACGATGGGGTTGGAGTGAGAGTGAGGAGAGAGAAATTTTTTTCCTGGTATTTTGTAGAAAGTTGAGTGTGAAAAGTATTTAAAAAATACTTAAGAGGTAGCAATAACTTTTCAAATTTTACACTTTAACCCATACCCCACACCTTTTCTATTTTCTCTCCCCAAACCCTAGAAAATTAATTCAAGGGAAAATACTCTATTACCACCTTGAACCATACGCGAAAAGGTTGAGACAAACCCAAACTTTAGGAGGGTCCTATTACCCCCTGGACTAATTAAAATCATATTTTTGATAACCTTAGTGCCTACATGACACATACATGGCACACACGTGTGCCTACATGGACCCTTCGGTGTGTTGTGTCACGTATGTGCCACGTAGGCAATAAGGTTGTCAAAAATATGATTTTAATTAGTCCAGGGGGTAATAGGACCCTCCTAAAGTTCGGGTGTGTCTCAGCCTTTTCGCGTATAGTTTAAGGTGGTAATAGAGTATTTTCTCTTAATTAAAAAAGAAATAAGTGTTTCTTTTCCCAATTAAGTTTTCAAAGTGTCCTTTTTACCAATTCTTCTTTACTTACTATAGCTCTGGAAAAAGAGACAAACTATAGCTCTTAAAGGAAGTACTATAAACATTCAACAAGCGACATGAGGTTCCTCAATTTCTTTTACTTTTGTTAAGCTATTAGATTTTTTTTAGTAAATCCCATTGATTTGTTTAACCTTTATGGTTTGTAAAATAATATTCTCTCCACATTTTTTGAATAGAAATGGTCGTCCCTTGTTAGAAAGAGTGGGCGATCAAAATAGGTTACCCACTTAAAAAAAGTATCAAAATATGTCATGTATATAAAGGGGTACCAAAATAGGTTTAACTCACCAAAAAGGGTGAGTTATACCTATATTTTTTAACGATAAATTGAAGACGGCGTGAGTTTTATAAAAAGTGTACAACTCACCCTTTTTTTGTGAGTTATCCTTTTTATTTATAACTCACAAAAAAAGTGAGTTATATATTGAAATGTATAGAACTCACTTTTTTTATGAGTTATCCTTTATTTGTACATAACTCACAAAAGATGTGAGTTATATTTATTTTTATAATTTATCTGAATATTTATAAAACTCACATATTATTTGAGATTTTTATTTTTATTTTATAATTTTTATTTGTATAAAACTCACATATCTATTTTATTTTTTAAAAATCTATTTTGATTTTATAAAGCTCACTAATTATGTGAGTTATCCAGACTCTATTTTTATCATATGTCTCTATTTTTATCATATAAAACTCACTAATTATGTGAGTTATTCAAATATAAAATAAGTAACTCACTTTTTAAGTAGTTATCCATTTTAAACGTGTCACACCCTGCTTTGACGACAGTCTTTATTATTGATGTGAAATATGAATATAGCTCTAAAAATATGTGAGTTATGTGCACAACTTTATTAGTAATGTGAAATATAAATATGATGCTAAAAATATATGAGTTATGCAAAACAAATTATATACTATACAACGAGACGTGAGGATAGAGTATATACAAATTAATTGTTATATACTACACCAAAAAAATCTTCTTCTTTTTTGAAAAAAAAGAACACAGAGAGAAACTTGTTACATCTACTTTCAAAATAGATTTGTGAGTTTTATAAAATAAAAATTATAAAAGAAAAATAGATGTGGAGTTTTACATCATGTCGAGTAACAGGCCAAGACTTCATTTTTATTTTTTATTTTTATTTTAGATGTAAAACTCCCCATCTACTTTTTTTTCTAATTTTTATTTTATAAAACTTGCATATGTTTTAATCTATTTTGAAAGTAGATGTAACAAGTTTCTCTATGTTTTCTTTTTTTTGTAAAAAAAAAATTCTATGGTATAATGTATAACAATTAATTTATATATACTCCATCTCACGTCTAGTTGTATAGTATATAATTTATTTTGCATAACTCATATATTCTTAGCCCCATATTCATATTTTACATCACTAATAAAGTTGTACACATAACTCACATATTTTTAGAGCTATATTCATATTTCACATCAATAATAAAGAATGTCGTTAGAGTAGGGTGTGACATGTGTAAAATGGCCAACTCACTTAAAAAGTGAGTTATTTATTTTATATTTGAATAACTCACATAATTAGTGAGTTTTATATGATAAAAATAGAAACATGTGATAAAAATAGAGGATGGATAACTCATGTAATTAGTGATCTTTATAAAATCAAAATAGATTAAAAAAAAAGAGAAAAATAGATATGTGAGTTTATAAAATAAAAATTACAAAAGGAAAAATAGAAAGCTCACATAATATGTGAGTTTATAAAAATTCACATAAATTATAAAAATAAATCTAGCTCACATTTTTTGTGAGTTCTATATAAATAAAGGATAACTCACAAAAAAAGTGAGTTCTATACATTTCAATATATAACTCACTTTTTTGTGAGTTATGAATAAATAAAAAAGATAACTCACAAAAAAGTGAGTTATACACTTTTTATAAAGCTCACACTGTCAGCTAAATTTCTGTTAAAAAATAAAGGTATAACTCACTTTTTTGTGATTTACGCTTATTTTGATACCACTTTATATACGTGACATATTTTAGTATTTTTTTTAGTGGGTGGCCTATTTTGATCGCCCACTCTTATAGAAATTGTTTTGGTGAGACTTTTTATAATTTTATCATAATATAATATATCTAAATAAAACATAAAATTTGAGACAAAAAATATTAGATAATTTCTTTCTATCAGAATGAATCTTGGTGGACAGTGTTACGTTAGCCGATACCTATGCTTACTGGAAACACCTTAATACCAAGTAATAGTAATTAAGGTGAGTATAAACTGATTTAAACACTATAATTATAAAACATAAAAATAGAGAGATATTGAAAGTTAAAAGATCGAGATGACAAGCAAGGGAGTTTTCCCTTAAGATTTACTCCTACGAAGAAAAGAGAGAATAAAAGTATCATGAAAAGAGAGAATAAAAATATTCCTCTTCATGCTCTCGGCGCACATTTAGTGCTCATTACTAACGTGCACTAACCCTTCTCTATAATGGTGAAAAGAGGTCGGGGCAGGCCTTAGAAGGAAGAGCAGACCAACATGACTATAACTAAAGGAAAACTAGCGATAATTTCTTCAAAAACACAATATAGAGGGAAGGATGAGATGATTCGAACAAGTAACCCTAATATCCCCATTAATGAGACTTTCATGGCGATGAAATCGAGTTTATCAGGTCCTCTGATGAAATCCACGCTGGGAACTATTTTAGGAGCTGTGGAAGGGAAGATAGAGAAACTCAATTTGACATAAATAGGTAGTAGTGAGGGAAAAGGGGACAAAGTGACTCAACAACAGAAAACTGGGGGGAGATCAATTCATAATAATCAAGAGCAAATACAAATACAAGAAGCACAACTGGCAGATTCAAAGAGAAAAATAAATCCAGAACAACAAGATAGTACCTCATGGTCTTGCCTTTTTTATAGTAATAGGATGACCAATAAAGGTATGACTCTAAAATTCATGCCTCCCACTGTGATAAATGGAACAACCACTGTATTATTAGACTCAGATAAATTAGACCAAGAGACTAGGGAATGGAGAAATATTATGATAGTGTATGCTATAGGAGATGTTCCTAGCTATACTTATATGAAGAAATACATTGCTAAAAGCTGGAATACAATACCTCCACCAGAAATTTTCCTCCATGAAGAGGGTTTCTTTATAGTTAAATTTTTATCGGCTGTGGATAAAGATGAGATTAAAAGCTCAAGACCTTATTTTATTAACAGTGTCCCTTTGATTTTGAAGCTGTGGACATCAGACTTTGATTTTGAGCAAGAGTTCCCCACTATTTTGCTATTATGGGTTAGGTTTCCTAACCTACCATTGCATTATTAGGTCCAACAACTTTGAGAAAAATTATTAGTCGACTAGGACAACCAATTGTGGCTGATGAATGTACAAAGAACAAAATCAAGATATCCTTTGCTAGGGTCCTCGTTGATATTGGTGTGATGCAGGAAATGCTAAATATTATCGAGATTACCTAATCTTCAGGAAGGAAATTTAGTCAAAAAGTGGTTTATGACTGGAAAAGCAAGTTGTGTAAGAAATGTATTGCATATAGACATAAATGCAAAGAAGATGCACCATCTACAGGTAATCCTAAGCAATAAGAACCAAACCTGCAATATTCTGGGATAGTAATAAAGGTAAAGCACCAGTGCAATGCTGGTTATCAAAGCCAATGAAATAGGGGGATAATACATAGCAAATTGAGGATGGAGTGAACACAAGGCCAACCATGAAGGGGGTGACACAACAAAAAGACCCAGAACCAGCTGAGGTTTATCATAATAAGTCTACTCCTCAAAGATTTATTTAACCACGGCAAAATCCCCTACAAAGGATGTTTTGGCCAATATGTCCTATGCTAATATAGTACAAAAAGGGGAAGTGCAACTAAGGCCAAATGTGGTGTCCATAAGTAATTTATTTAAATTACTAGGATAGGGTCATGTTCGAGGGGTTGGGGTGGGAGAGGAGAGAAGGGCGGGTGTGAGAGTGGGGGCTAGGCCTGGCATTAGGGGAGGTAGAGAAAAACGTGTTGCTAGAGTTGATAGGTTGCGGGTTGGGTCTTAGAATATAGGTACTCTTTAGGGTAAGTCTATAGAGCTGGTGAAGATTCTTAGAAAGAGGAGGATTAATATTGCGTGTGTGCAGGAGACTAAGTGGGTAGGGTCTAAGGCTAGGGATGTGGATGGTTACAAGCTTTGGTACTCTGGTAGAGAGAGGCGTATGAATGGAGTTGGCATCTTAGTAGATGAAGAGCTTAAAGGACAGGTAGTGGAGGTTAAGAGGATCAGCAATAGGTTGATGACTATTAAGTTGGTCATTGGGGGGTCTACTCTGATCGTGTGTAGTATTTATGCACCGCAAGTAGGCTTGGATAGAGAGGAGAAGATAAGGTTTTGGAAGGTGTTGGATAAGGTGGTGAGAGGAGTGCCTAGTTCTGAGAAGATTATTGTAGCAGGGGATTTTAATGGGCATATTGGGGCGTTATGGGGAGGCTTTGGCGATGTGAATGGCGGTTTTGGTTTTAGGGAAATAAATGAAGAGAGAGCTGCTCTATTGGATTTTGTGAAGTCCTTTGGGTTGGTAGTGGTGAATTCAAGCTTCCCGAAGAAGAACGATCACCTGATCACCGTTCAAAGCACGATAGCCAAGACACAAATTGACTTTTTGCTGCTTAGAAAAGGGGATAAGGTGTTGTGTAAGGACTGTAAAGTCATACCGAGTGAGAATATTTCACCCCAGCATAGGTTATTGGTGATGGACTTAGGTATTAAAAAAGATAAGAAAAGAAGGGGTGAGGAGGGTAGACCTAGAATTAAGTAGGGCAGCCTTACACCGGAGAATGTAAGGGAGATGGGGAAGAAGGTAGCGGGAATGGGGGCGTGGGAGTATAGGGGGTGGATGGTATGTGGGATAGGGATTCTAGGTTCATCAAGGAGACTGCTAGTGAGGTGTTGGGTATTTCCAGGGGCTGTGATGGCCATCTTCGGGGGGATTGGTGGTGGAATAAAGAAGTTAAAAAGAAAGTGGAGACTACGAAGGGGGCATATGCTAAGTTGGGTGAGAGTAAGGATGAAGATGAGAAGTGGGCTAATAGGTAGGATTACAATATAGCTAGGAAGGAGGCTAAGTTAGCAATCACGGCGGCTAAGACGGCAGCGTTTGAGAGCTTGTATGCGGGGTTAGAGAAGAAAGAAGAGGAAAAAAAATTGTTTAGGCTTGCTAAGGCTAGGGAGATGAAGGGTCGTGATCTCGACCAGGTGAAGTGAATTAAGGTAAGGATGGTAGAGTACTGGTGGAGGATGGTCACATTAAGAAGAGATGGCATTCATACTTTGATAGGTTATTGAATGACGAAGGGGATAGAGTTATTGTGTTAGGGGAGCTGGAGCACACAGAAGAGTGTCGTAATTTTAGTTATTGTAGACGTTTTAAGGTAGAAAGGGTCAGAGAGGCTGTTCGCAGGATACGTAGGGGTAGGGCGACGGGGCCTGGTGAGATCTCTATGGATTTTTGTAAGTTCTCTGGCGAGGCTGGCTTAAGATGGTTGGCTGAATTTCTTAACGGCATTTTCAAGTCAGTGAAAATGCCCGAGGCTTGGAGATGGAGTACTATGATCCCTCTTTATAAGAACAAGGGTGACATTCAGAGTTGCAATAACTATAGAGGTATAAAGTTATTGAGCCACACTATGAAGATTTAGGAGAGAGTGGTTGAGTTGAGGTTGAGAAGGATAGTGTCTATCTCAGAGAATCAGTTTAGATTTATGCCCGGATGCTCGACGATGGAGGAAATTCACCTGGTGCGGAGACTGGTGGAACAGTATAGGGAAAGGAAGAAGGATCTGTACATGGTGTTTATCAACTTGGAGAAAGCATACGACAAAGTCCCTAGGGAGGTGCTTTGGAGATGCTTGGAGGTGAGTGGGGTACCGGTGGCGTATATTAGAGCAATTAAGGACATGTATAATGGAGCTAAGACTCAGGTGAGGACGGAGGGAGGAGACTCAGAGCATTTCCCTGTCTTGACGGGGTTGCACCAGGGTTCCACTCTTAGCCCATTTTTGTTTGCTTTGGTGATGGATGTGTTGATACGGCGTATTCAAGGAGAGGTGCCTTGGTGTATGCTTTTTGTAGATGATGCAGTGTTGATTAATGAGATGTGGGGGAGTGTGAATGATAAATTAGAGATGTAGAGACAGACCCTTGAGTCTAAAGGGTTCAGGTTGAGCAGGAGCAAGACAGAATATTTGGAATGTAAGTTTAATTATGTGAGGCAGGAAGACGAGGTGGTAGTAAGATTGGATTCCCAGACGGTGTGTAAGAGGGATAGTTTCAAGTATCTTGGGTCCATGATTCAAGGGAATGGTGAGATTGACGAGGATGTCTCCCACCATATTGGGGCGGGATGAATGAAGTAAAAGCTCATCTCGGGGATTTTGTATGATAGAAAGGTGTCGCCCAAGCTTAAAGGCAAATTCTATAGGGTGGCCGTCCGTCTGGCCATATTGTATGGAGCAGAATATTAGCCAGTCAAGAACTCTCACATTCAAAAATTGAAGGTGGCGAAAATATGGATGTTGTATTGGATGTGTGGGCTTAATAGGGGTAATAGAGTTTGAAATGAGACTATTCGAGAAAAGGTTAGAGTGGCTTCGGTGGAGTACAAGATGCGAGAAGTTCGATTGAGATGGTTCGGGTATGTGATGAGGAGGGGCACAGATGCCCTGGTTTGTAGGTGTGAGAAGCTTGCTTTGGATGGTTTCAGACGGGGTAGGGATAGGCCGAAGAAATACTGGAGAGAGGTAATCAGGCGATACATGGAGTAGTTACAGCTCATTGAGGACATGACCCTAGATAGGAAGATCTAGAGGACGTGGATTAGGATAGAAGGCTAGTGCCAGTTTGAGTCGTTGAGGTAGGGCATTACTTAGTAGATGTATTATTCTTACTAAGACACTTTGTTGCATGCTTTATTATGAATATTTTTACTATTCTTTATTTATTATTCCTTGTGGGTGGCGTATTTATGTCTTGACATCTTGTTCCATGCTTTATTAAGTATTTGTTTATTATTCCTTGTCTTGAGCCGGGGGTCTATCGAAAATAGCCTTTCTACTTCTCCTGAAGTACTGGTATGGACTGCGTACATCTTACCCCTCCCCAAACCCCACTATGTGGGAATACACTGGGTTTTTTATTATTATTATACTAGGTAGAGAAATGTGGAACATGGAGACCAAGAAAGGCCACCAGATGAGGCTTCTATAAGTTATGCTCAATGAAATTGCTTTTTTTAAATGTGAGGGGCTTAGATGTGCCCTTCAAATAGAAAGGGATAGGCAGGTATCTCGTACAACACTAAGTATGCTAAGTTGGTGTAGTTGGAACAAAACTAAAGGAACACAAATTCAAGGATAGCCTGAAGAGAGTAGCTGCAGGGTGGAAATCAAGCAACAACTATTCTCATATTCATAGTGGACAAATTTGGCTTATTTCAAAGGAAACAGATGTAATGGTAACAGTACTTGAAATACATGATCAATATTTACACTGTCAGGTGATAGACAGGGCTACAAACATCACTTGTTTCCTGACTATTGTATATGGAAGTAACAATTAGGGTGAAAGACGTGAGTTGTGAAATAATTTTAAAAGAATTGAAAGTACTCTGAATGAGTCTTGGTGCATTGGTGGAGATTTCAACTTGCCTATAAGACCCCACAAAATTCTCTCATAGTCTGAGCCTTAGAGCGTGTCAAGTGAAGCGTAACTCCGGCCCTAAAAGATTGAGAAGTGACTTCCTAAGTGAGAAATATTTTTAAACCGCGTATAATTTCCCTAATATCGACTTTTTTTTCACGTATATGATTGAATAAGCTTTCCGTCGATACCAATTTCGTCAAAATCCAACATCGGATGTGAAAGTTATGGTCGTTTTACAAAGAGTTGTCGGAACTGCCCAGGTGCGACGGACAGGTTGATGGACCATTGAGCTTGCGACGGACCATCATCCAAACCTTCACAACTGAGGTAGTGTGGCCTTTTTCTAACCAACGTGTGACGAAAGATCCGACGGGCCGTCAGACTAGCAATGGACCGTCACTCCGATTGTCGTAAATCCCGTTCAGTATTTTTGTCGTTTCTAAAAAAAGGGTTTTTTGGTCTTTTCTCACCCTTTTTACACTTATATATATATCTTGAACGAAGCTGAGGGCTTCATTCTTCATCTTCAACATCAAAGCTAGGGTTTCCTACAAGATCAAAACACTTCTTCAAGAAAAATCAAGAAAATCAAGAATTTCTCCAAGAGCCTTCAAGAAAGAGTTTCCTAAGGTATGCAGATGTTGATTCTTGGGTCCCTTTCATCCAAGAAGCTCAGAAATTCTTTTCTAAATTCAAATATTCTTATGTTTATGAGTTTTCATGATTCATGTGAATTGAAATTGAAGTTCATGATATTATTGAGTTTTGATTCATATTTTGTTTACATGATTTCAAGCTTTGACCCTAGTATGTGATATTCATGTGATGTTCATGATAAACCCTCTTCAAGTTGCTTGTTAAGTGATGTGTTTATGTCAACTAAGTGTAGAAATTATTGAATAAGCAAAGCATGCTCCCCATATATTTGATAAAATGCTTATGTGAAGGAATTAGGGCCATTACAGCATGTTGACTAAAATCCCCAATTAAGTGCAAGCTCATACATGCCAAGTGTTTGTTAAAAAGCCTTATTGAATGAATTGTAACATGTTAGCATGAAATTCCCCAATTATGTGTTCTTTAATGCATGCTAAGTGTTTGATGCAAGACCTTGTTGAATGGAGTATGAGCCAATAACATGTCTCCCTATATTATCACATGTTTATGATTTCTAAATGCTTGAAGAGATGCTTTAGTGATTGTGATGGTGAATGAATGTCCATGGTAATGATTATTCAAGATTGGTTATGTTTTACTTATATGTTATCGAGTCCTGGAGGTATTTATATCCGACAAATTAGTTGCAGTCTAGAGCCCGTGTCAGTTTTCATGATAATCTCAGTCAAGCCACGATTCTCAGAACTCAGTGAGTTATAGAACTCAGTACTCTCAGACAGTTACAGAACTTAAGTAACCTCTGTATCGTTATCACTCTAGCCTCATTTCAGTACTTAGCTCAGATCTAGTAGATTCAAGTGTTTGATTCAGACCTCAGTAGCATTCAAGTAATCTATTCAGAGCTCAGTATCATTCAGTCAGATAACGAAATTCAGTAGTATTCTGTCAGATAACGAAACCAAGTGAACTCATCTTAACTCATCAGATCATTTGAGAAATATGATTAGTAACAGATTCAGCTCAGTCTAAGTTCAGTTAAGAATCAGTTCAGAGTCCTTCAGTTGGGAGTAGGAGCTAGCAACGAGCGAATGCGGGGATGATGGCTTTCCCGTTAGCTAGGCAGAGTCGTTAGCAGCAATTCCTGAACTCCGAAACTTCGTAGCCAGTGCAGGACCAGGAGTCACCCGTTAGATTAAGGCTTGACTATCATACTGCCTTAGGCTTGACTTCCTATTCAGCGTCACCCGTCAGAGAGGCTTGACCAGAGTAGACGTCTTTACCCGTGGCACGATATTGACACCCTTTCAGCTGGGGTTATAGGTTGGACCCCACCAGTTCAGATTTGGGGCATGTCGGTTAAGTGAGAACTCCCATAGTTGCAGTTTCAGTATCAGTCTTCAGAGTAGAAATCAGAAATCAGGATTGTCAGATACAGTCACCTATCTCAGTACGGAACTCAGATAGTTCCATAGATTCATGGACCACCCGCTAAATAGGCCTGGTCTCTCATAAAGTTAATCAGTATCAGTACTAATAGATCCATAGATCACTCATTAGATAGGCCTAATCTTAGTCTCTGTTTCAGCTAAGTATTCTCATTATCAGATCCCGAGATCACCCGTTAGATAGGCCTGATCTCAGTCTCAGATTCAGTTGAGTATTCTCATTATCAGATTCCGAGATTACCCATTAGATAGGCCTGATCTCAGTCTCAGATTCAGTTGATTATTCTCATTTTCAGATCCAGAGATCACCCGTTAGATAGGCCTGATCTCAGATTCAGTTGATTATTCTCATTATCAGATTCAGAGATCTTCCGCTAGATAGGTTTGAACTCAAACATAATCATTTCTTATCAATAATAGTAGATTCAGGGATCATTCGTTAGAGAGGTTTAATCTCAGATTTAGTCAGTCAATTATAGCAAGCTCAGAACTTAGTTATTGATATGAGTAGATTCTGTTAATCACCTTCAGTATTATCAGTTTCTGAGATCACTCGCTAGATAGGACTGATCTCAACTTCAGTACTCAGTTATCAATATCAGAAGTTTCAGTTGTTCAGTATCTCAGTATTAGTAGTGAGTTCGAATTTCAGTAAAGTAGTACCCGAGTTTCAGTATTCAGAGTCACGATGATTTCAGTTATGGTTTGTGAATTTATGTATATGTCCTCATTCAGTACTCTCATGATTATTCAGTTAAGTAATTGTTCATGCATAAGCCCTTGCATTTAGTCTTACCTCATCTTGCATACTCAGTACATTCCCACGTACTGACGCATTTGCGCTATGGTGTTTTACTTTACACCATATGTTCAGAGGCACGAGATCCAGAGTACCCTTAGCAGCTCAGTCCCAGTCAACAGCAGTAGACGTATCAGTGAGTCTTCTTCATTCGAGGATGATCCTTATTTTATTATCTCATCAAATTTCATTTATTTTCAGTAGACGGAGTTAGTTGGGGACATGTCCCATCAACTCCACAGTTCAGATAGTCTAGAGGTTTTTTAGACAGATGTATCAGTTTTCAGTTTTGAGTATTTTAGATGTTTTGAATCTTATGGCAAGTTTTCCGCCAGTTTTCCGCATTTATTATATTATATTATGTAGAGTTCAGGTACATATATCAGTAGAAGGTTAGATTATGGTCCTTCGGGATCATGAGCACCGTGTAACGACTAGGGGTAGTCTCGGGTCGTTACATCACCCCTGCACCCTGAGGATAGAAAAAGAGGACAAGAGATCTCCAAAGTAGAAACTATAGAGTTCCAAGATCTTATGGACACTCTTTGCTTATAAGATATGAAAGCCACAAGGAGGTTCTTTACCTGGACCAACAGACATTTATGGAGTAAGATTGATAGAGTACTATGCAATCCAAAGTGGAATCTGGTAAATAAGATTATGACTGCTTAATACAAAAAAAATTATTTCTCAGATCATACACCCATACACATAGATGTTACTCCTGATGTAGCTCCAAATAGGAGACCTTTCAGGTTTTTAAATATTTTAGCAGAGAAGGATGCATTCCTAGCAGTGGTGGAAAGGATGTGGAGCCAAGATGTCCAAGGAACAAACATGTTTAAAATATGGTACAAGTTGAAACTATGTAAGCAACCACTAAAACAAATAAAGAAGAACACCATGGGTAGTATGGATATAAGGGTGGAAACAGCTAGAACACAGCTACAAGATATTCAAAAACCTACCACCCTCCAAAGCAGCCCTAAATTGATAATGCAAGAAAAAAAAGCAATAAATGAACTGACTAAATGGTTGGCCATTCAAGAGAGTTTTGAAGCAGAATTCTAAAGCACACTAGATATAGGTTGGGGATGACAAAATCGGTATTTCTTTAATTGCATGAAAGCAAGGGCTAATTCTAATGTTATGCCTATGCTACAGAGTGTAGATGGCCTAATGTTAGTCAAGCAACAAGAGATTGAAATAGAGGTACTCAATTTTTATAAAGGTTTAATGGGTACAACAGGTGACAACATTCCCACAATAGAGTTGAATATCATGAGACATGGACCAAAAATTATTGTAAAATAGAAAAGAGATATATGCAGGGCCATTACCAGGGAGGAAGTGAAAGCAGTTGTATTCAATGTAAATGACAACAAGGCTCCAGGAATTGACAGATATAACGCTTGTTTCTTCAAAAAAACATGGCATATTATACAGGAAAATTTATTCAAGGCAATCCAGGAATTTTTTCAAGAAAACAGGCTGCTAAGAGAGGTAAATAACACTATAGTGACTCTTAGCTCAACAATCTAGAAGATAATTTCAAAGATCATTTCTGCAAGAATTAAAGGTATCTTGGAAGATGTGGTGGGCCATATTCAGTCAGCTTTAATACCATGTCGTGCAATTCTGATAATATAATTCTTAGTCATGAACTCATCAAAGGCTACACTAGGAAAAATATTTCCCTTAGGTGTATGATAAAGGTGGACCTCCAGAAAGCATATGACTCTTTGAATGGTGCTGTATAGAGCAGATACTAAAAGAGATTGGATTCTCTGGCACTAGGGAAAGGTGGATTATGACTTGTATACAATCTGCTAGTTATACTATACAGGTTAATGGACACCTAACTGACGCATTTAAGGCTTGTAGAGGACTACGACAAGAAAACCCAATGTCGTCCTACATTTTTGTCATCATAATGGAGTACCTACATAGATGCTTATCCACTTTAAAATAAGAGGCTGACTTTAACTTCCATCCAAGATGTCAAAAATTAGGTGTCACACATCTTTGTTTTGCAGATGATCTACTATTGTTTGCTAGAGGAGATGAACAATCCATCGTGATGTTGAAGGAAAAATTAATGGACTTCTCTCAGGCTTCGGGTCTCAAGCCAAATCTGAACAAAAGTCATACCTTTGGAGGGGTTAAACCTCAAGCTCAATGTAATATTCTAGATATTCTTGGGTACGAATATGGGGAGCTACCTTTTAGATATATAGGGGTCCCACTTTCATCAAAAAGATTGACTGTGATGTAATGTAAACCATTAGTAAGTAAGATAACAACAAGGATTACAACATGGATGGCCAAAAATATGTCCTATGCTGATTACCGTTGTACTATTTAGGGTCTAGGCTTACTGGGCTCAGTTATTCTTGCTTCCTCAAAAAATCATCAAACTAATAAAGGCCACATGTAGAAGCTATCTTTGGGTTTGAAAGGTTACTATTCCAAAAAAAGCATTGGTGTCTTGAAAAAGAATATGTCTTCCTAGAGGGGAAGGGGGAATGAATCTGACTAATCTCAAAATATGGAATCAGATTGCGGTTTGCAAACTACTATGGGTTGTTAGTAAGAAAAAAGATAGAATGTGGATAGCTTGGCTTCATACCTACTATATAAAGCACCAACGACTTGATTGTATGCAAGCTCCTAACTAAGCTTCCTGATGGTGAGGAAGATTTTGCACATGAGAAAACATTGGGAAAGACTTGAGGGACATCCTGAAGTGATACAAAATGACAAGTTTAACATAGCAACTGCTTACAAGCTGTTGAGAGGAGATGTTGCTAGCGTGGGATGGAAACACTTGGTCTGTCACAACTTGGCTGAGCCTAAGCATGTGTTTGTGCTATGGCTACAACTACAAGGAAAATTGAGAACTAAAGATAGGCTTCGAAAGTGGAACATACCTGTTTCTGCAGAATGTATATTCTGCTCTAGCACATCTAAAATAGCTCAACACCTATTATTTGAATGCGATTATACTTAAGCTGTTTGGAGGAAACTACTACTATGGCAAAAATGGAACAGAAGTATATTAGGATGGGACGAGGAATGGCAAAGGGTGGACCAACACACAAAAGGAAGGAGTGCTAAAAGGAATCATCCTGAAAGCAAGTTTTGCTATGGCTATTTACATTATCTGGTGCGAAAGGAACAACAAAGTCTTTCAAAACAAGCTGCAAACAGTTGACAGTTTACTGCATCAAATTAAGACTGCAATTTGCATTCGAGCTCAACTTATCAGTAGACTATCAACGTGCACAGAGAGTTATATGTAGGTCTGTTCTGTTTTAGATGAATTGTAGGTTTGTTGGTCTGGATAGGAGAGTTGGTATTAATTTGAAGAGGGAGGAACCTCTTCCCGGGTTTGTAAATATTTACTTGGTGATTAATAAAATTTCTCTAATTGCCAAAAAAAATATCATGGAAAACATCTGCTTAAAAGGCTGCAAATTGCAATACATTTAAGCATTGTTGGTAGAAAGGATAAGAGATAAGTAATTTCGAGATTAATTTTAAGATGGCCTTATACTTTGTTTGGTTGGATAAAATCCAATGAATAACTCATCCAGAGATTGTAGTGTTATTTTTATTCCTTTTTAAGAGTGGAATAACTAATCTCGAAATAAATTATTTCCGACCAAACGACCCTTTAAATGTGAAATTCAAAGCCTAGGCGTGGGGCATGTCCTGTCTTCTACTTGTGCATCATAACGTAGACTATCGATATAAATACACTTATCCGCTAACTCAAGTCTAAAGATGCTTTTAACATAGTGTGATATTGTTTGCTTAGGGCCAACCCACACAATTTTCTCCTTTATATACTGTATATAAAGTCTAAACATGCCTCATACTATTAAGAGATTATATACTTTATATAGAGTTTTTCAATATTTTCAACTAACAATGTGAGATTTTTGTTCACCCTCTCTACACTGAATTATTTCTCTTAATTAGGAGTATTTTTTAATAGTACTAGTACTATCTTCAATTTTTTGTGAGATTTTTTACCTTGTTTTCACTTAAACACGTTTCTGTAGTTCTCTGCCAACCATATCAATTTACTGATAGTTGTTGCAAAAGTTTGAATATGTCCATAGCGTATGGGATCTCCGAAGTCCGAACTAATTGCGACATAACAGTAAACCAGTAAACCAACTCTTTTAATGCCTTACCTACAAGTTTATACGCCCCAATTTGACCTTAATTGGCTTTGATTATTGATTGTCAAATGTACTGGTCCAAATAAGAGACAACCTGATACCTACTTCACCATTAAAAAGAAACATACTGACGAAAAAGTCGCTGCTAACCACAAAATGATTAGGACAAGCATCCCTGTCACCCTGTGCCCCTTTTCTTTAATTAACTGCGCATCTACAAATATATCTAATTTATTTCCTTTTCTTGTCATTTTAAACTGATATATTCTTCGTTTGATTTTATTTATCATATTTTAACTTTACATATTTATTAAGAAAAATAAGTAATAACATAATAATTTTATCATAGTACCCTTATTAGATGATGTTTACGTTGTGTCTTGATATTAATTTGGAAAAAAAATAATTAATGTTAAAAGATAAAAAAAAAAATTATCTTTTCTTCATATGTCAAAAATGACAAATAAAAGTAAAAATATAATTAAAAAAATTAATTATTTATTATCTAGTTAAATTATCGCACCTAATCCGCACCCCCTACAAATGGTATCAAAGCCCAGTTATTTAAAAAACACAGAAGTAGCATACATGTTTGAATTTATGAATTTAGATTGGATTTACTTGACAATAATTCATATTGATTAATTATGAGAAGACCATTTAAAAACAGAGAAGCTTTTAGAAAAATTAAAGAATCTTTAATTAGTAATTATTCAGAATATATAAGTCTAAATAAAATAAAAGAAAACCCACAAAGACTAGCCTACCTAATTACCTTAGTATCTAGTATTGAAGCAAAATTAGTAATCCATTTAAAATCTAGGAGAATGAGACACATACCACCTAATTATGATAAAATCAGATTTAGGTATCCGTCAAAATACTATAAATACGGTTTAAATGAATAAAATACAAAAATACAAAGAACTAAAACAAATTATTTCTGAAAAACGTAAAGAATTAAAAATAAGAATAGAAAGATTAAGTTATAATTTATTTGTCGAAGTTAGTAAAAACTCAATAAATGCACAAAAAGATGAAATATCAAATTTAGAATCACAAATAGATAGTTTAGAATATATATATCAACATGAACTATTTACAATTAAATGAACAAAGAAGAATTTATAATAGACGAAAAAATATATGAAAATCACGAAGGACTAAAAATAAGAATAGTATTTTCTAATCTAGGGAGAAGATATAAGAAAATAGGTGAACATTTATATTTAATGTTAGAAAAAGAAGAATTAAAATTAGAAGATAAATTGACAGCTATGGTAAGAATAGAAAGGGAAAACGAAGAAATAGATAGAAAAAAGGAAATAGAAAAAATAAAACAACAAACTACAGAAGAAATACGAAAAATAGAAGAAACTAAAAATAGTAGGATTGCTGAATTAGAAAAAGAATTACAAATGTTAAAAGATCTGTATGAAAAAAGACAGAAAGAAAAAGAAGAAAAAGATAAAGAACAAAAATTATTAAACGAAATAAATCAATTTAAAGAAAAATTAGAAATAGACAATAAAGAAATAAAAGACAAGGAATTGGAAATAAATAATATAGATGTTGAAGAAACAGATAATTATGATTCAGAAGCTAGTGAAACATATACAGAAATATTAACAAATACAAAAAATTTAGAAATCAATGAAAAACAAGAAGTAATTAATGAAGAAAATTTAGAAAATATCAACACAGAAATAAATACTCTTGATAAAAAAGAAGATCAAAATATAATACCTAGTACATCAGAAATAAGAAAACCTACATATTATAAGAATAAGTTTAAAAGATATAATCTAAAGAATGAATATGACAAATGGACACCAAAACAAATAGTTAATAAAAATTACAACTTTTTAGACTTAGATTGTGTAATAGATACAGAAAAAACAATACAATTATGGATAGGATATATGACAAAACAATTATTAGATAATAATATAAGTGTAATAGATGCACCAGAATATATAGAAAGAACACTAATAGGAACAGTGAAACTATGGTTTTTAAATCTAACTGAAAATAGTAAAAGAATATTAAGAACCGACAAACCCACAGAAGGAACATCATCAACAAAATTAACACCTATAGAATTATTAAAAAAATATGAAACAGCTATAAAAGACGAATTTAGTAGCATGACAACAAAAGAAGAAGAACAAAATGAAGAGAAAGATATAAATAGGAATTTAACGTTAAAATTAGCAATATGTAATATGTGCTATATAGATGAATATACTTGCGCATTTAAAGAATATTATTATAAAGGAGCATATAATATAGAAGAAAGTAAAGAAATAAGAAAATTATATTTTAATAAATTACCTGAACCATTTAGTTCAAAAATAATAAAAAGTTGGGATGAAACAAAAACAGTAGATACTCTAGGAGCAAGAATAAAATTTTTACAACAATGGTATAGAAACCTATGTGAAAAATACAGAGAAGAAATAAAAATGGAAAAAACATTAATAAGAAATTTAGCATGTTGCAAGATAAAATAGCACCTCAATTTGGATGCGAAGATAGATATTATAAAAAAAAGGAAAAAGACATAAGAAATATAAGAAATACAAAAAATCAAAATATAAGTATAAGAAACCAAGAAAAAGATATTATGTAAAAAATTATAAACATAAAAGACCATATAGGAAAAAGAAATCTATAAAGGAATGTACCTGTTATAATTGCGGAAAAATAGGACATTTAGCTAGAGATTGTAAATTACCTAAAAACCCAAAAAATAAACAAATATCAGAAATAAAAATAGAAAATATAGAATATATGCAGATAGATTACATAGATTACGAATTAGAAAGTGAAGACAGTATATATGAAATTTCAGAGAATGAAACAGATAACGAAATAGATAGTGAATTAGATGAATTAAATGACTGAGGAAGATATAAAAATAATAACAAAAGAAGAATATTTAAATGACGAAGGAACAGATCAAAAAATAATATTTGATAACAATGTATTTGATGAAATAAAAGAAAAAGAATTAGACTTAAGTGTAGAAAAAATATTTAAAATACCAACAATAAAAAATATATTTACTAGGAAAAAGGAAGAATATTATGTAGTAAGCCAAAAAGAACATGTAATAGACTGTAGATATACAAAAGGTAAAGCTAGTATACCACTAGTAACAAAAAGAATAATTAATAAAGAGATAAACGATATAAAAAGTAGAGACCCAATAAAATATGTACACCTTGGAGGTACAGAAATATTAAGAAAAGCATGTTTTAGAGAAGGAATAGATACACCAATAGAATTATATTTGGCAGATGATAGAATTATAAAACCTATAGAAAAAAGTATAATAACTGTCATAAAAGGAAATTTAATATACCAAAAATTTAAATTTATAATAAGTGTCAATTATTCAGTAGCAGTAACGGATAAAAATATAGACAAATCATTAGTATTATATTGGAAAATATCAGGAATAGAATTAACCCCAGGAAGTAAAATATTTACAGCAAGATGCAAAAATCTATATGTATTAACAACAAAACATAAAATAACGGGAAAAAATAAAATTAATAAAATACAAATAGAAAGCCCTTTTGAACAATTTGTAAAAACAATTGATAATAATGATTATAGTTACAGAAATATAGACATAGAAGAAGATCTAGAAATAATAAATGATAGAATAAGTACAACAAAAAGAATAGCTTATGATAAACCGGAATCATCAAGCTCATCAAAAAGAACAAGTTATGAAACAAGTTCAATGGATAATTCAAACCAATATTACATAACAGGAAAGGTAAATGAAAAAGAATATTTAATACTCTTAAATACAGGACAAGAAGAAAATTATATAGCAAAATATCTAGTAAAAAATGAGGAAATAAAAACTGACAATAATATATGCCCAGATCTACCAAGAAGTTTAATAAATACTAAAAATATAGCAGAAAAAATAATAATAATAGGAATAAGAAAAATAAAAATAGAATTTGAAGTAAAAGAAAAAATGCAAAAAACAGACATAATATTAGGAATAAAATGGTTAGAACAAGTAAAACCATATAATATAGAACATACACAATTAACTATAACATATAACAGAGAGAAATTATTCTTAAGAAGAGCTTTAACATAAAATGAAAATATATGTATTAATGAAGATAGTAGTAGAAGGATATTACAGTAGATATTATACGCCTATGATAGACACAGGAGCAGAAGCTAATTTATGTAGATATAATTATTTACCAGAAAGTAAATGGGATAAATTAAAAACACCAATAATAGTTAAAGGATTTAATAACGAAGGAAGCTTAATTACTTACAAAGCTAAGAATGTAAAAACACAAGTATGGGATAAAATATTAACAATAGAAGAAATTTATAATTATGAACTAACATCAAAAGATATACTTTTAGGAATGCCGTTTCTAGATAAATTATACCCACGTATAATAACTAGAACAGATTGGTGGTTTACAACACCATGTAAACAGAAAATAAGAGCAAAAAGAGTGAATAATAAAATAAGAAAGAAAACTGATTGGATAAAAGGAAGTGAAAAAATTACACAAAAGTTAGAAAATATAAAAAATACTGAAGATACAATAGAACTAGTCGTATTTTCGATAAATAAAACAGAAATAACTATATTTTCAATAAATAAGATAGAAATAATTAAGGGAAAATTAGAACAATTATATAGTGAAGATCCATTAAAAGGATGGGAAAGACATAAAACCATTATAAAAATTGAATTAATAGATAAAAATAGCATAATAACCCAGAAACCATTAACATATAATTTTGATGATTTAAAAGAATTTAAAATGCATATAGAAGAATTATTAGAAAAACAATATATACAAAAAAGTAATAGTAAACATAATAGCCTAGCATTTATAGTAAATAAATATAGTGAACAAAAAAGAGGAAAAAGTAGAATGGTTATTGATTATAGAAATTTAAATGCAAAAACAATGACTTATAATTACCCAATACCAAATAAAATATTAAAAATAAGACAAATACAAGGATATAATTATTTTAGTAAATTTGATTGCAAATTAGGATTTTACCATCTAAAGTTAGAAGAAGAATCTAAGGAATTAACCGCATTTACGGTACCACAAGAATTTTATGAATGGAATGTACTACCATTTGGATATAAAAATGCACCAGGTAGATATCAACATTTTATGGATAGTTATTTTAAAGAACTACCTAATTGTATAGTATATATAGACGATATACTATTATATACAAAGACCAAAGAAGAACATTTAAAATTATTGGAACAATTTACGGATATAATAGAAAAATCGGGAATAAGTTTAAGTAAAAAGAAAGCTGAAATTATGAAAAATCAGATAGAATTTTTAGGAATACAAATAGATAAAAGTGGAGTAAAAATGCAACAACATATAGTACAAAAAATAATAAATTCGAAAGAAGAATTAGATATTAAAAAGAAATTACAATCATTTTTAGGATTAGTAAACCAAGTAAGAGAATATATACCAAAATTAGCAGAAAATCTAAAGCCCTTACAGAAAAAATTAAAAAAGGATGTAGAATATAATTATAACGAAGAAGATAAAAAACAAGTTCAGAAAATAAAAATACTTTGTAAAGAATTACCAAAATTACATTTTTCAGATGAAATAGAAAATTTATATATATAGTAGAAGCAGATGCTAGTGAATGTAGTTATGGAGGAGTACTTAAATATAAATATGAAGAAGAAAAATTAGAACACCACTGTAGATACTACTCAGGTACATTTAATGAAACAGAAATAAAATAGAAAATAAATAGAAAAGAATTATGCTCATTATATAAATGTTTATTAGCATTTGAGCCATATATTGTATATAACAAGTTTATTGTACGAACAGATAATACACAGGTACGTTGGTGGCTAACAAAGAAAATACAAAATTCAGTTACAACAAAAGAAATTCGGAGACTAGTATTGAATATATTAAATTTCACATTTACAATTGAAGTAATTAGTACTAACAAAAATGTTATTGCAGATTACATATCAAGACAAAGCTACACAGACTGACATAATAGAAGAAGATACTCTAGAAAAAATACTCAACACCCTAACTACGCTTTCAATGAAAGTGGACAGTATGGGTAATGAGATAGAAAAGTTAAAGACTAATGAAGATAAACTGAAGTCTATAGCTACAAATCGGCTAACTCAGCAGTGTGCAGAGCTATGTCGATCGGAAGACATTAAAATTCCAGAGCTAGAAGGAGACGTTGGGATACTCCATAAAACCCATAACATTTATCAATCTACTTCTGCAGGTGCAAGCAAAGGAGTTAGGAGAAATACAAATATGAACCTAAACAAGCTATTTGATAAACCATTTATTCCAAATACACCAAAAGATCCTATGTTTATACCCCACAAATCACCACATACCAAGAAAGTCTAAACCAAGACAAAAAGACCTACAACCATACAGCCCGAACATACATAGAAAATATTTACAAAATACAAACCTTCTTAAATACCAACCCCAGAGCTATAAACATCCAAGAACCACATACAAATTACATAACCCAGAAGCTAACCGGATACAATAAGCTAATTGTTTTGCCCAAAATCAAACCAGGTCTAGTTAAAACCTGTTACGAATATGGACTACTTAGCACCATATATACCCAAGACGGAAATGAAATATCCAATATACCAGAAATATATGATTCATTTAACATTTTTAAAAGAATAACCAAAGGTAACCTATTTTTTATAAAATTTTATACGGCACCAGCAGAGATATTGTATGATGAAGTTAAATCACCTATACAAGTTGTAAAAATAGGAATGACCCGAGATATGATTATACCAGAAGATATTACTCAACAACCAGAAATACCTAGAATTGAGATACCAAATTTTTATGCAAATAAGAGAATTATTGGACTATCTACGATTCTTCAAGAATTAGCAAATAATTATCGCAACAGAAATCCCATATGGAGTTATTATTCAAGAGGTAATGTAATAATATACTCAAATTCAAAGGAACTACGAGAAGCAGATATGAAAGACGTAAGGCAATGGATCTTGACTTTACTCAATCCAAAGAAAAAACCTATCGCCAGAGCTATTAAAGAAAAATTTATTTCAGAAGAATTATTAACCAGATATTGCAAGTTAATTGGACATAAATATCCAGACCATCAATGTTCAAAATGTAATGGAGAAGATAATATTGTCCCAGAAGTTCAGCTAGAATAAAAGAATCAAGAAGATAAGCATGCCAGCTGGAAAGATAAGAGAAGAAGCAATAATTGAGATATAGCAGATACGACAGCATCAACGGAAGACAAGATATTGGATCATTTATTGTATAGATTTTTTAGTCTTTACGTAAATTTGTTAAGATTGTAAATTAGCATTTATGTAGACTTGGACTTTTCTTAGCCTTTAAAGGCTATGTATAGGCTTTTTAGGTTAGGTAGCCTTTTTAGACCTTATAGCCTTTTTGACTTATAGGTTAGCATTTAAAAAACGTGTAAAGATGATTGTAAAGTTTTTTCTTTTTCGTTCTATAAAGGAAGGCAACTGAAGGCATTGCAAGGCAAGCCTTCATGTGTTGAAGCAGAAAAACTCTCTCTTGTCTACAACAAATATTTTTGCTTAGTTATTAAAAACAGGTATATTTCAATGGAAAAATCTATGGAGGAACAAAGCTCAGAAATATCAAACCTACCCGAACAGGTATATCTATTTATGATTATGAATAGCTAAATTCATAATTCCCAACAATCATGGTATGATAAAATAGATTCATGTTAGTTACTTTATAGTAGAATTATTCGAAGAATAATATGTTAAGAAGTTTATTAGCAAAGTGGAAACGGAGAAAAATCCCTAAGAACTATGTCATCCTAAAGGTGAAACCAATAAGGCAAGAAGCCGTGGTGGGGAGTAACCAGAGTAGAGGCGCTGTTTAAGGAAAAATATCCAGATTACCATGCTAATAGTGACCGAAGAACATGTTATTTAAGAATAATCTAGTATATAGTAATCTGAGATGACTATATTTTGTTATGTACATGGTTGAAGGGAATATTTTGAAAAAAGCAATTTTATGAAAATGAATAATTATTTATCTGATACAATGGTAGATAAATTTAAAATACTTATTTTGTATGCACTTAAAGATATAAAAGTAGTAGATATAAGAAAAATCATATTAGAAAAAACATTTGGTAAATATTACATGACTAGAGTAAATTATATACCATACCTACCTAACTACTCTTACAAATACTTACCATGATAAATTACATAGAATTTTTAGAAAAAGATATGAGAGACATACAGTTACTAGAAAAACAGATGAAAATAAATATAGACAAATACATGGAAAATAAAGATATAAAATATATAGAATTTCTTAATGAAAATATGCAAGAATTACTTAGACTAAAACAAACAACTAGAAAATATTATGAAAAAACATGATAGATGATATTAAAATACTTGTTTTATATATACTTAAAGATATAGAAATTATAGACATAAAGAAAATAATATGAGAAAAATTAGAAGATTATGAAGAGGAAGAATTATTAAACAGTATAGAAAACTTACGCATATATTATGAACATCAATATTACTTAGATTCAGATGAATATTATTCAGAATAAATAAATGTTAGAATATATAAAAAAAATTAGAGAAAGGCAAAATTGGATATATGAAGAAGTTAATTACAGAAATCAACTTGAAATAGAAAAAAGACAACTAGAAGAAAAATTACTTAAAATAAAATTAACCTTAGAAAAGGAAGATACAAGTAATAATTTATTTAATACATACGAAAAATTATTTAATACAGATGGAAAATTACCTATACATGAACAACAAATACTAGTAAACCAGATAAAGAACATAAACCTACGCATTGAATATAGCAAAGTTAGAATAAAATACTACACAGAAATTGCTAAAATTTCAATAGGATAAAATAATAAACTACACAAATTAATAAATACATCTTACGAAAAGAATAACTCATTAAAAGAAATAGAAACTCAACTATATAGTCTATACCTAGAATACAAACGGTTACATATTACTAACGAGGATCCTAAAACACTAGATAATCTAATTACGATAATATCTAATCTAGAACATGAATTAATAAAACATCTTAAGTCAAGAAGATAAAAATGAAAATAATTCCAATCAATAATATTCATTATAAAAATAAATACCTACGTTATTTATTATCTAGTTAAATTATCACACTTAATCCGCACCCCCTACAAAAAGGTCTTGTAATTGTTTAAATACAATTTGAAGCTTTTGTGACGCTAGCAATTGAAGCTTTTACATGAACTAAAGATTGGTAAATGTGAACTTGCTATTCCGGGAATGTGTCTGGCGAAGAGGGAAATATTTTTAGAAAATACTTTTTTTATTTTTCAATGTTTAATTGGCCAAAATCTTTAGAAAAAACATATTTTATAAGAAAATAAGTTTATCAAAATATAAGGAAAATGACGTTAATATCTCCTTTCTACCCACTAACTAGGGGTGAACATGGTATAGTATAATACGGTATTTAAAATTTTGGTACGATAATTTCGGTATTCGATTTTTAAAAATATTATATCATTACCATACTATATTAATTTGATATGGTTCGGTATTTTGACATTTGGTTTCGGTATTTTGCGGTATGGTAATCGGTAATCATAATTTGTTTAACTTCGACAATATATACTCGTATACTAGAGTATTATGACTTCGACTTTTCAAAAGTGTGTCTTAATTGTATCATAAATACACATTAATGATGTAGAAATATTGAAAAAGAAGTACCAAACAATTCCTTTTATTAGTCAATTACACCAAAAAGATATTTCAATCAAAATAGAGTAGCGAAAGTTTCAATGTCTAAACATTTTTATACTAATACTAAGTATTATATTTGTGCGTCTCTATGTGTGTGCATATATATATCTATATATATAAAAGTTACTTATGTAACTATATATACTTCGGTATGGTATTCGATATTTCGGTATGTCATTTGTAAATACCAAATACCATATCATATACCAAAAAAAATTTAAATGTATATCATATACCATACCAAATACCGTAATATCAAAATTATGATATTAAAAATTTCGATTTGATATAATAATTTGGTATATACCATACCATATCCACCCGTACCACTAACACACCCACCTCTATATGGCCAATTTCGCACCACCCCTGCTCCAATCCTCTATCTTCCACCACCCCCCTAATGTTTTTCTAGATTCTATAAAATGATTTTTTTTGTTTGTTTGCACCTAAGGGTTAGCCTAGAGATCTTTGACATTGGCTGAAAATTATAACGTCCAAAATAGGAAAAAACTTAATCAAACACCGTGATTATCAAAATAATAATAATTTTTTTCCCCACTTAAAAAGCACTAAATAAAAGAGTAAGAATTGACTTACTCCCTCCGTTTAAAAAAGAATGACCTAATTTGACTTGACACGGAGTTCAAGAAAATAAAGAAGATTTTTGAATCTTATAGTCTTAAATCAAAGATATGTCAAATGTACCAAAATGTCCTTCAATTTTGTGGTCTTAAACATGCCACGTGGAAAGTTAAATTTAAAAAATTGCTAAAAAAGAAAAGAAGTTATTTTTTTTTAAATAGATTAAAAAGAAAGAAAGTTATTCTTTTTTAAACGGAGGACGTATTTTCTTATCGTGACCGGAATTTACAACTTGTTTGTATAGATGATCGATGACTTTGAGAGCTTTTTTATCACCTTGTTTTTGTTTTACGTTCAGCTTTTCTTGCTCTCTCCACAATGATGGCTATGTATGAATTAAAAAATAATTCATTAAAATCTACTTAATCCTCTAAATTAACCTTTTCAGTTTGAATATCACGGCCCCTTCACCTTTCACTATTGGTATCTAGGTTCAAAATGGAAATACTCATGATTAAAACTTATTGAAAATTTAAAGTGGCCTTAAATTATTATGAGATTTTTTTAATCTTCAAGATAAAAAGAAATGCAATAGTCCTATTTATTATTTGACATGGAATCTCTCATGAGGTGAGATACGGGATTAGTTATTCCATCTTTCTTACGGGATAAATAGTACTCCAGCCATTTTTATGTAAAGACCAAATAATTGCTAGACACTTCAACTTGGCATGAACTGTTAATTTGACATTTAAAGTCGATGTTGTTCATTTTAGGCACCTTAACTAGAATTTTGATGTATTATTTTGATATTTTTTACACAATTAAAAAAATATGCAATGTGTGTATAACATGCGTCGATGATGTATAAAGTGACGAATAATAATATGATGACATTTCCATTTTTCTCTAAAATAATTTTTAAATAATTACTTTAAATTAAAAAAAATTCAATCAATAAATGACCCCCCCCCACCACCACCACCCAAACTTCAACCAATCAAAATCTCAAATTTCAACTCCTCAGAGAAGGACGTCATTGATAGACCTTCACCGAACACATACACACTTTCTTTTGTCCGCTTTATGAGATCTATTTGTAGAAAAATGAATTCTTTAATCAAATTGGAGCAAAATTCAGATCGGGTCATTTTGTTCATTTTTTTAGGCTACTGTTGCTACTGACTTTTTCGACAGGCGGTGACGATAGAAGCGACCTCGTTAATGATGATCGTCGTCGTTAAGAAAACTATTTTCGGTGAGGTTTTCGGTGAGGTTGAGAACGACATCAATTTTTTTCCTCTCTTTCTCCGTTCTGCGTGTGTATATCTAAACTGTCTATGAGTATGCATTTTTTCTGTTCTCTCTTTCTCTCAGTGTATGTATATGTGAGAAAAAGGAAAATTTCAATCATATTGAGAGATACCCAGTTGAAATTGAGCAAAACCCAATTAGAAAAATAAATTCTTTAGTTGAATTGTGCAGAATTCAGTTGAAAAAGTGATATACTGAATCAAATTGCGAGACACTTCATTGAAAAGAAATAAAATTAATAGTATAATTTAATAAAAAATTATTAAAATTTATCAAAAAATTTAGGGATGATGGAAAGAAGGAATAAGGAAGAAAGGTTTAGAGCTTTCTATTGAAGTTTTTTGGTGACTAAGATACAGAGAAGTATAATGATGAAGAAAATGAAGAATAAAAATGGAAGCTGAGGAGTTTTACATGTTGAATTAATTATTAATTTCTGCAATGGTGATAATTATAGTATTAAGAAGAGTAATGATTGTAATTGAAGAAAAAAAGAAAGATGAAAAAAATGGTGGAAAATTTAGGTAGAAAGAGTAAGGAAGAAGGAGAAAGGGAGAGGATAAAATTACAAAAATATGCTTCAAACGCGCTCAAAATGCATTGTAGCAAACGTGCTACGATGAGTCGGCAAAAAGTGTCAAAATGACACATTAGAGCATTAGTTGAGGTATTTAAAATGAACAATGTCCACTTTAAATATCAAAATAAAATATTGTGTCAAGTTAAGCAACCTGTAGGTGTGTTTAACCTAATATAAAAATTATTTTCGAATTAACTACTATCCCAAATAAAATATGAAATAGAGATACTTTCAAATTTTACCTGACTTATTATCCTTATTACCATATGATCCCTATGGTATAAATAAATAGGAAATATTCTAGGCCATTCTTTTGCTTAGCATATTTCTTCAGTTCTATGTTGAATTCCAAAGCCTCATTTCTCAGTGTAGAATATGTTCCTAAAAAACTTCAAAGTATTAATTATACTTTTATCCTTAATTCTGTGTTACATCTATAATTGTATTTATAAAAGTTTTACTTTAATTAGTAAAGGATTATTTATGATTTTCAAAAATATACAACTCAACACAGCACATTGCACTTTTATATATTTTCAATTTTCACGCACATAGCCAATTTTATTTTATTTTTGTGCAACAATGTTTTTACACAGTATAATACAACAATACACATTTACTGTAAACGAGGAATCAACTATGTATAAAAGTATAAAGTAGTGTATATGATGTATTTATACACAAATTTATATGTATTGTTAAATAATTTTATAAAACATATACAAAAATTGAATTTTGTCTTCTTTGAAAGTCAACCCATGAAACTCTATCCAAAATGCATAAAAGTATCACCAAATAGCTTCAATCTTTAATGACAACATCAAATGACATCCACAACCAACCTTAGTCACCAAAAATTTAACAAATCACAAATATATTTGAGTTTCAAGCTTTTAAAAACTCCAATAATGAAGTTTTAAACCTTTTACGTTAATTCACCCAATAATGTTTCAATTTGTGTGATGATAATAAACATGATATCACGAGCTTAAAAACTGAAAATTATATATAATCACAAATTAAGCAATTATTATCTTTTCCTTAAGTATTTCAAATTAAATATAAAATAGATTAAATGGGGTAAGATGTAAAAAATATAGGCTCATAGTTTTGGTTATAAACTTTAGCCAAGTAACACTGAAGGCAAACTGTTGGACTTGACATAATCATGTGTCATGCGAAAGCTAGCAAAGCAAATCCCGAAAGACATTAAAATAAGAAGGCATAAGAGAAATACATCAAAAGAGACAGTAATTTAACATGGTTCGATCAATCGACCTACATTCATAAAGGAGATGAACAATCTACTATATAAAAGAAAGTACAAAATATCAAGAGAAATAATCTGACACAATTCACTCAGAATAAAAAAGGTTCACACAAGTGACACGATACCACTTGTTTCTCACAAATCCTCCTCCCCCCCCCCCCAAATAACTCTCAAAACTCCTAGGACTATATTGAAGATGCTCGCAAGTTAGAAGAAAAGAAGTCTTTATTTATAGAGTCTATAACTTTTTGCTACAAGAACAATGATTAGCCAAATATGGAGAATATGTTTGCCTTTTAAGAAAAACTCAATTATGCTACCTAAAAGAAAATCTAATAATGATAAGAAAGTCAGGACAAACACTCAATATAAACTTTATTTTTTATTATCATCTTGATCTTACCTATTTCTTTTTTTTATGTAACAATGAGTATTTTGATTTATTATTATTATTATTATTATTATTATTATTATTATTATTATTTCTTCCATCTTGTTCGAATTAGTATTAAATTTAAGAATACTTTTGAAATTTGTGATCTAAAATAAGTCATACATATTTATTAATTGAGATGAAGTGTGTATAACAAATGAAAATAGCAATATGGAGTGATCTGCAATTCACTTCTACTCCAGCAGGGAAACCGGAGAAAATATGATTGAATAACTGAAGGAAAGATTGCAACTGAAACTTAGGGATAGAAGATAACATCATACACTTCCCATACTCATATTTCAGATCTGTCAAATATAACCCACCAATATTCCCCTAGAACAATCCCTGCAAATAGCAGTGCAAAATAAACCAAAAGGCTACTGGGCCTCCCTGCCCTTCGGCTCCTTCGCAGCTAACCTCCAGGCCCAATATCCAAATTCTGACTAACAGGTCCAATTGCCGGGTTCATAACATTACGCCCACCTGAGAAAAGAATCTAATTATTAGGGATGTGCATTTTTTGGGATTAAACCAAAAAATCAAACTGAATTTTGAGTTGGATTTATTATTTGGAAGATAAAGCAAAGTGATTATTCGGTTATAGTTCTTACTCAAAATAGCCCATTATTGCTTTATCTCTAATCTCTAATCTCGAATCCCTATTAATCATATCATAATCATAATAATGGGTAAATTTCATCCATGGTCACTTAACTTTGTATCTATTACGCAAAAGTCAATTTTCTTTCATTCATTTCATCCATGGTCATGGTCACTTAACTTTGTATCTATTACGCAAAAGTCACTTTTCTTTCATTCATTTCATCTATGGTCACGTAACTATGCATCTATTACGCAAAAGTCACTTTTCTTTCATTCATTTCATCCATGGTCATTTAACTTTATGTCGACCATCACAAAAGTCACTATGACCGGATTTTACAATAATTTCATCGGAAAAATGATGTGGCAACCTTAATTAGTTGTTAATTTAAATTTAAGTGAATATATAATATATTACTCATATCTTAACCTTTTTTATATGTGCATAACACAATTTTCCTTATGGATTATTTAATGAAAGAATACCAATTTCTTAATAGATTAGATTACCTAATGAAGACTATTTTCATAAAAAAAAAATTGGTTGATATTTTTATGAAATAAAATTATACTTATATATTCTTAAAATCCTCTAAAGTTGAGAAATGTGTTGGTAAATTATTTTTTTCCTCTAATATTATGGTATGTAGTTGATAAAATTATTTTTCTTCCTCTAAAATTGTGACATGTAGTTGATAAAATTATTTTTTTCATACATTCTTTTTCTTGTCACTTGAGTCTTTACATTCGGTATATCATAATAATATGATAAACTACTCTATTTATTGAGTTTGTCTTTATATTTTTAATTGTTTGACTAATCGATTAATTCTCTTAAAATTTTTTATTATAATATTCAATTTCTGATGAATTACATATCATTTAATTAATTTAATTGATGAATATAAAAAATAGATATCCTATAACTTCTTTATCTATTAAAGTAATTATATTTTATAACTTTTATTAACAAAACTGTACGTTAATATAACATTATTTGTACAAATTTTGACAATACTTATTCAATGACACAATTAAAAAAAATATTTTAAAACTATCTTTAGCATGTTGATTTATCTTCAAAGAATTAAAATAATTTATTTTTTTAAAATAATATCATACATGTATTTCTATTTTATGTGTTTTGAAGAATTTATCTTATGTATCACTCTTTTTCGATGCACCTTTTTGGCAGATGAATGTAATATTATGAAATATTTCATAAAAATATCATCCAAATTTTTTTATGAAAATAATTTTCATTAGGTAATCTAATCTATTAAGAAATTGGTATTCTTTCATTAAATAATCCATAAGAAAAATTGAGTTGTGCACATATAAAAAAGATCAAGATATGAGTAATATATTATATATTCACTTAAATTAAAATTAAGAATTAATTAAGGTTGTCACATTATTTTTCTGATGGAATTATTGTAAAATCCGATCATAGTGACTTTTGTGATGGTCGGAGTAAAGTTAAATGACCATGGATGAAATGAATGAAAGAAAAGTGACTTTTGCATAATAGATACAAAAGTTAAATGACCATAGATGAAATGAATGAAAGAAAAGTGACTTTTACGTAATAGATACAAAGTTAAGTGACCATGGATGAAATTTACCCTGACCCTCATAATAATCTATATCTATATCTATATCTATATCTATATCTATATCTATATCTATATCTATATCTATATCTATATCTATATCTATATCTATATCTATATCTATATCTATATCTATATCTATATCTATATCTATATCTATATCTATATCTATATCTATATCTATATCTATATCTATATCTATATCTATATCTATATCTATATCTATATCTATATCTATATCTATATCTATAATCTATATCTATAATCTATAATCTATATCTATAATCTATATGACTATATCTATAATCTATATCTATAATCTATAATATATTAAAAGTGTGAATATCCTTAGAAAAGTGTTTTGAACTTTTTTCCCTTCGCTATATATATATATTAAAAGTGTGAAGATCATTAGAAAAGTGTTTTGAACTTTTTGCCCTTCATTAAAAGTCTCCGCAATAGATAAAATCGTCTTTTCACGTCATTAATTTATTTTATAACTATATTTATAATATTAATTCCTAAAATATATATAACTAAGAATTCCTAAAATATATGATAAAATAAAATATAATATTTATAAACTACTAAATATATGGTAATCCCCCCTCCCCCCTTCCTCATATTTTTCATTTTTCACGTAAACAATTATGATCTGAAGAGGAAAAAACATAAAAACTACCCTAAATAATTTGTTTAGTTAAACACATAATATATTACCTTAAATAATTTAATAGCATAATTAATTGTTACTTTTTCCAAAAGAAAAATAACTTTTTTTCATATTTAAAGAATCCCTTTCTTAGAAAAAAAGAATTTGAACTTCTATAAACTGATTATTATTCCTTTTACATCAACGTAGAGATATTATTCTCCCAATATTATAGTTTTCTTTATATCAGTCATATGTAGATTTAATTTATTACAGATTATGTTTTTATAATTTCTCTTTGTTATCGTCGTTCAAAATTTCTTTGTTTCTTGATGATATAAATAAAAATTAAATAATAAATATTTGTACTATTCTTCATCTTTCTCTTCTTCTTTTTTTCTATTTGTGTTGTTGGAATATGCAGTTTCTCAACAGTTTGTAATCAGGTATTTCAGTTATATTTTCTATAAATTTTGTACTGTTAAGTAATAACTTTATGATTTTTTTATGATTAATAATTAAAGAATTCTAAAATACATGATGAATAAATTTCTCTTTTTTATCGGCGTTCAAGATTTTTTTGTTTCTTGATGATGTAAATAAAAATTAAAGAATAAATATGTGTATTATTCTTCATCTTTTTCGATTTTTCTATTGATAATGTATGCCTTTTTTTTTTTCTATTTGTGTTGCAGGAATATGTAATTTCTTAAAGGTTAATATCCAAATATTTTTTTCAGTTATATTTTCTATAAATTTTGTATGTTAGACTATGACTTTGTGATTTTCTCTATAATTAATAATTAAAGAATCCTAAAATATATGATAGTAGGAAATTAATAACTTTAGCTCAATAAAATAAAATTATTATTTTAATAATTTATTTGTGCACCAAAAAAAGGTATTACTAATTCTATAATGCATATTGTAAAATTAATTATAGTAGAACATACAAATAAAAAAAAAGTAGCATAGAGAAATCTTAAATAGTAAAGTCTTAAATACAATGTTTATTTACCGAAAAGAAAAAAGTTGTATTATAGTTACTTTAAAATATTTAGTCACGTCAATAGTTTAGAATTAAGTGTTTAGGTTTATTTAAAATAATATGTTAAATAATTTATGAAAGAAAAATAAAAAATTTCATAGTTTGGTGATTTACTTTGAAGAAAAAGTTTTTGAATTTGAATTTTTATAAATTGAGAATCATTCCTTTTTGCGATAATATGATAGGAAACAAAAATAGGTTAAAGTGATTTTGATAAATTACTTCTTGAAGAATAACGAATGAGAAAAGATGTGGTGATGAGTTATTATATTTTCCTTTAAGCATAGTTTTTATCTTAAAAGTTTTATGTTATTTTTAAAAAAAAGTTGTTTACATAATACTCTAACATACACATATAATTTATTTTTTATAAAAAATTGTTATTAACTAACGCGAGACACACGTGCAAAACACGTATATTTGACTAGTAATAATCATAATATTATATATATATATATATAATTTATATCTATATCTATAATCTATATGATTTGAACTTTTTACCCTTCATTAAAATACTCCCCAATAGATAAAATTGTCTTTTCACTTGTTTCCTTTAATTATTATTTAATTAAACTAAATTAAAATTCTATAAAATTAAAGACTCCTAAAATGTAATGTTTAACACTTCTAAATCAATTAAAACTTTACCGTAATTAAAAGATTAGGATTTTACCTTAATTAAAAAAACTCTACAATTAATTCTATTTAAGTCTAAGTTTTTGACGTTCATTGGTACAACCATGACTATTCTGAATTTTTTTTGGCCATCTTTTCCTTAATTTTATGTAAAATTGTTTATTTTTTTAAGCCTGTCCCTTATTTTTTTTTTTGCCTGTTTCTTAACTACAACTTTAATTCCATTGTCATGTTTTTGTAGGGTATAGAATTTTTGGTGATAAAGATATTCTTTTAGCTACTTTTTTTATTTGCTTTAAAGTTGTGATTTTTATTAGTTTTAATCATATTGTTCTATTATCTATTTTGTTGTAGTGTTTGCTTTCTTACTATTTGTTAATGTTAATTTTAATACAGTTGGTAGATGAATGTTCGATTGAGTTTTGAGAATTTTTTGTATAAAGGTTAGTTTTAATCGTATTGTTCCAATATCTCTATTATTGTAATTTACAGATGATAGATGAACATTCAATCCGACTTTTGTATATATATCGAGAATTCATTAAATAATTTTCTAACTCCTTGAAAGTTAGAACATAGAAGAAGAGATAGATGGTTCAATTGATTAGCTTGTCAATTTTTTTCCCTTACGTGATGACTCACTTTGAAGCTCCGCTACAAACCTTCTGCCTTTAGTTTCTCCTTCTTTTTATTTTTTAGAAATTCAAGGTTAATTTTTATTTAGTAGTCAGTTAGGTTATTTATCTATTATGATATAGATTAAAAAAAAACTGCATCTCATTAGTTTTAGTTTTAAATTAAGCTTCTTCTCAAATATTACTAGATGAACGATAATTTTTGTCACTGGAAGAAGGACACTGCAAAATAACTTGTAATTTGAGGTAAGTTTTTAAAAAGTTAGTATGTATTTGAAGTTAATTTAGGTTTAGATTTCTTTTTGCATGAATTAAAATTTTGATAGTATCTATGTTTCAAGACATAAATTTGTTTGTGATTTGAATTAACTTTTATAAAATATTAGTTTGTTTTTTAAGCTAATTTAGGTCTAGATTTACTTTTTTATTTTTTTATGAATTGGAATCTTGATAGTATCTTTATTTGAAGTAATAAATTGCTTGTGAGTTGGGATAGAATTTTCTTAAATTTTATGTATTCTTGAAGTTTGATAATAAATTATCATGTATTCTTGAAGACAATTATTAATTGAGATTTTAGATTTAAAAATTAATATATGAATTATCCATTATCTACAATTGATAGTAAAAACTGTGATAGCAAGGGACTAAGCTTGTTGTTTCGCCCCTACACAACATTGGTCATGGTTGGAAACTTCTTCCATCAAGTTATTTTAGGTGTAGTAGATTCTTTTGCGTTTTGATCTACTTATTTTAATTTAGGTCCATGCGACCATCAGTACCTTGAGCACCTATTAGAATCCACTAAGGTCAAGTTTGATGTTCTTGCTTTATCCATTTTGATTCACTGTTGAATTAGTTAGCATTTTCCTTGTTCTTGTTTTGGTACTCACAATGGATATGAGAACTTATATTTCTTATTATCTAGCAGAGCTTACAAATAAATTACCGACGATGACAAGACGGAAGTACTTAAGGCTTTACAAACTAAGCTAAACATAGCGACTATTATGGGTTTAATCTATGTAGTAGATTGTATTTTAAGAAGAGATATTTAAAATCTATTTTAAACTTTGATTGTCATTAATTCGAAACATCTCAACTTATAAAAGATATTACGTAGAATAAATTTAAACGGGAAGTATATTTTTAGCGACATCTAATTTTTCTCCTTAATTATTAGTCTGACGATCAGATATCATATTCCTCTTTGATTAACTATACTTTCTTATCTTTAAAATTATACGTTACATTTTTTGAAATTATTGCACTTAATAAAATAAAGTACACACAATAATTTATTTTTAATACATATTTATTCTTAATTAGCGTTTGATACACGTGCAACGCACGTATCTTAAACTAGCATATATTAAAAGTGTGAAGCGCCTTAAAATATTGTTTGAACTTTTTGATCTTTATTAAAAGACTGTGCAATAGATAAAATCGTCTTTTCACCTTTTTTCATTAACACTTTGTTTAGATGGTGTTTTGTCATGGTTTCATAATGTATGGTACTATATGGTATGGTATAGTAAAGTACAGTATAGTACAATACAATATTCGGATAGACTGTATTGTTCACCACTGTTTAATGACAGTTTTATTATTTTGTTTACTATATTGTAACTGGTAAGTTTACTAAAATGCCCTTAATTATTATAAATGTTAAATTTATCAATAATTGTTAATAAAATAATTTTCTTCCTTCTAATTTATCATAATTATGTCATGTAGATATATTAAATTGTTAAATTCATGTAACTTCTAACAAAGTCAATAAAATAGTAGATCAAATAAATATAACCATATTTATTTTTTACAATAACAAATTTCATTTCTTTTTTATGTTTTGAGACGTGACACCAACACAAGTATCAAATTTGTATGCATTTTTTGTGTATGCTACGGGTGTGTTCGGTATGAAATCCTAAATAAAAATATTTTTCAAGAAAATAAATTATTTCTTACTTATTTTCTTGTGTTCATAACACAAGTAGATTTTTTTTTTTTTTTAAAACATTTGTATATATTTAACATAAAATAATGAAAATGTATATGATAAAGGATGGTGGAGTTAAAAAATTAATTTTTTTAAAAAAAATATTTGGGGGTGGGGTAGTGGAGTAGGGGGTCCGGATAGGGGTAAGAAAAAAGTTCTAAAAAACTATGTCTTTTTTTTTTGTGTGTGTACGGGGGGAGGGGGAGCTGGTAGGAGGGTGGGAGGTGGTGTAAGAATTTTTTTTTAAAAAAATTAAAAAATAAATTTGAAAAATAAAAAAGAAATTGGTGAGAGGAGAGGGGCTAGTAGGTGGTGGGGATGGTTTGGGGATGAGGGTCAAATAAGAACAAGTTTTTGAAATATTTTTTTTTTAAATGGGTGAGGGTGGGGTCAGGTCGAACGGGGGAGGTTGGTGGGGTTGGGGGTCGGAGTAAGAGGCGGAGTTAAATAATATAAGGTGAAGAATAAAATAAGACTATATAACATTAAGGAGGGGTATAATTGAAAAAAATAAATAAGCAAACCATGGGATACCACCAAATTGATAGTTACATAAAATGGGGAGTTTTCATGGTTATCAAACCACGAAATTAAACCATATCATACCATACCATACATTTTAAGAAACAATCAAAACAAACATGGTTATCTTAAAAATCATACCATACCATACCATGGAAAACAACCATCCAAACAGAGGGTAATAAATTGAATTTTTTTTAATTGATAAATTATATATTAATAGGAGTTAGTATACCATTGCTAGGACTATTAGTTGTCTCTATCATTTAGGTTTAGATACCGTAATATTTGATTTTTCTTTTAATTTCAGAATCTTTCAAAGTATAAAACTCATTAGTTCTAGGATTTGTTATAAAATTTGTTTGTCGTGTATTCTGCAAAGAAGGACATCGCTGCCCTATCCACCAAATAATCACTAATTTCTCTTGCAAGATTTTATCAAATTCAAATAGTTATGAAGTTTCTGAATAATTTAAGAGATCCACATTTATATTTGATATTGTGTATAGTGGAAAAAGTGGTTGCTGACCTTTGGAGAAGAATGTGATGAAGTTGTCGAGGGAGAAGGAGTTGTTGAACTCATAATTGGTATGTTAAATTCGTGCACTGGCTAATTGGCATCGAAGGATACATTGTCTCATCCAAGTTACCAAAGCCTAATGCAATTTATTAATAGAGTTTGTCACCGACTTGTCTCTTTCACCTCTATAGGATTAGTCTTCAACGAACTCCAACTATCCATAAGAGCTTGGTACTTTTCTTTTGCCCTTGATTCCATCTATGTTTAACACCTGATTGTTAAATGTCCCAATATGAAGTTTATATGACTTTGTTTATGCAACTTTATGTTGGTCAGTTTTAGTGCTTTGAATGAAGGTCTAGTGAAATGCCTTAGTTGTGACTCTTGAGCCTAAACCAGTTCAAAATCTTTGTTATCACGAGTTGAGGCTGCTCTAATTCATCGTCAATTTAGAGTATGCTTGATTTTTCACTTTATTTTTGTTGTACAATTTTAATATCGCACAACATTTTTTTAGGTTTGAATGATACAAAAATATATCTATACATGTGCATTCTGATTGTTGTCATGTAAATCTTTTCTTTGCCTTCTTTTATGGATATTTAAATATTTAATGTGTGATATATTATCAGATTTTGAACCTCCTAAATATAAGATTAGAGGTTGGCTTAGTGGTTGAAGGGGTTCTAAATTCACTTTTGAGGTTTCAAATTCAAATCTCAAACACTATATCTTTATTTTTCGAGTCCCTTAATGAAAATCCTGAATCCACCGCAAATAGTTTATTAATGAAAAAATATATACGTTAATTTTTGGTACATTGAAACAAAGACAGAAACAGAAAGCGATGAATATTAACATGCATCACAATCTTACAGGTCAGGTTAACCTATAAGGTTGAAGATGACTTTCTGGAAAGGTCAAGAGAGATCCATAGAGTAAAGAGTTATACGGAACTATGTAACTCGACTCTCAAAATTCAAAAAATATCAATGAATATATGTCAGATTCTTTCAAATTAGTGTATTTTGGAGGATCTGACATGCACATGATATAAAAAATAAAAGAGAGAATATATCAAAACTCCCTGAACTTGTCCTAATAATTTACTTTAACACTTAAACTTTACGGATAATTATTTATCCCTAAATCTTTTTGAAGTAATTATATACCACCTTAAGAAAATAACACCACTCTCACTGCGGAGAGTGTATTACACTTGCGCCTCATCAGCGCTACATCAGCACCACATCAAAATTTATTTTTAAAAAAGTAATCTCACTAATTTATTTATAATACAATATTAAAAAAAAACAAAAAAAAACTCTTCCCCCCTTCCGCCCACCCCGTCCCTATTCTTTCTTTTTCAAGCCCCACCACCACCCTTTCTTCTTCCACCCCCACCTCCGCCCCTGGCAGCCCACACCCCCACCTCAAAATCCATAATAATGAATTACAAAACAAAGTTTATCAAATTCAAACCATACATCTAAATTTAGGTACGACATTAAAATTTATGGATTAAATCAAACATTCAAATTTATCTTTATGAAGTATGAATTATAAACATCCAAATTTGTTTGTTTATTCAAATTAAAACTTGCATCAACAATCAAATTTTTTATACATATTTTTTTCTTGTAAAATTGATGAAATCTAATAAAAATGAAGATGGTGAATTTGAAGAAGGAGAAAGGAAATTAGGTGGGGGTGCGGGTTGCCAAGGTCGGAGGTGGGGGTGGGGTGGATTAGAGGTGAATGTGTAAGAAAAAAATAAAAGAAAGGGGTGTGGAGTGGGGGTAGTGGTAGAGATGTAAGAAAAAAAATAAAAGAAAGGGGTGCAGGGGTGCAGGGGTGCAGGGGTGCGGGGGATGCGGGGGTGTGGGGTGAGGGTGAGAGGGTGGGTGGCTTTGGAGAAGAAAAGGTGTGATTTGGATACATAGGATAAGAAAGGGTGTAATTTTGATATATAGAAGAAGAAAGGGTGTAATTTTGATATATTGAAGAAGAAAGGATGTGATTTGGATATATATATTATATAAAAGTGGGATCATTTGTTTTTTTAAATTAAATCACACGTTTTTTTTTCTTTTAAAAGAAAAAACGTCACGTCAGATTTAGGGTTTAAATTAATTTATTTTAAAGATATTAAGAGGGATAAATAAACGTGTGTTAAGTTTAAATGCTAAATTAAGTTGGAGTGATAAATTTAGGAGGGATTTGATGCATTATCTCCAAATAAAAAGTCCGCTTAACTTATGTGCGTACATACCCAACAGTGTAGTGCATGCAATATTGCAACTTCTGTAGATGGATTGGAATTTCATTTGCGATATCATGATGAATGATAGGGAAGAAAGGTGGCCAATTCTTGTCGTCAATAACAATACCAGCTGAAGAAGGAAAATGACAAATTGGAAACAAAGTCAGTTCGCAGATAAAAGCAAAATCCCTGGTTTAGTTTAATACTTCAAAAATTCACTTTTATTTGGTTTTAAATATCGTACACTCCAGAAAAGATAATTACTCCCTCCGCTTCTATAAGTAAATTATTGAGATATTTATTGGTATTTCAAAATAAGTGAATCATTGAATTTTTTTTTCAAATTTACCCTTATAATTTGACAACCAATTAACTTTTGAAAAGGTATTATAAGGTTAACTTTTTCTTTTTCTTTTTTGGATTAAAATAAAAAATTATATTAAATTTATGTTTTTAATGTTTTTTCCTTAATCTGTGTGTCAAAATCTAATAATTTATTTATTATGAAATGGAGAAAATATAATTTAAGAAGTTATTTAGTAGTTGATTAGAATTATGCGAGTATTAATAATGTATATAAATTAATTATAAGAGAACCTATGTATTATTTTATACAATCCTCAAATTATTAACTTTTGGTGGTGGAGAGTCAGAGGAGGACCACATGTGAGAGATCAGAGTTGTATGGAGAATGATATCAAATACTCCCTCCCTTTTATTTTAGTTAATCCTTTTTCTAAAAATATTTGTTTCAATTTAGTTGTTCATTTAATGAAATCAAAAGAATTTTATTATATTTTTCTAAACTACCATTACTATTAAATGACTAAATAAAGTGTATTTACTCAAATTTATATTTTCAAAGCATAATTAATAAGATTAATTTGGTAAAATAAATCTCTAATTAATATTTTTTTAATGAGTGTATCAAATTAATAGAGGTCAATTAATATGAAATGGAGAGAGTAAAATGTTATGCCTTTTATTCTTAACGAATTTTGTGCTACTTGAAGTTTTGGATCAAATGGCGAGACAGGGTTCGCGAAGCTAATGTTTTGGCTTCGTGTGACATAATTAAGTGTCCTTTTTGGGATTGATGAAGTAATTTGATTGATGACAAAAAGGAATTTTGTAATTAGTATATTCCCGAAGTGTTGTACAATTGATTAGGGCATGTCCCAAGTTGACTGGCATATGAGAATGAAGTGTGAGACATACCGATTGCAGATTTTGGATGACAAGGGACAAATAAATTTTTCAATTAAGTGAGATTTACTTAAATTTTAAAAATTAGGTGAAAGTGATAAGAAAAATAATTTAATTTTTTTAAAAATATTTTCGTTCCAATAATTTTATGCAGTAGTCGAACAATTTTGATAGTTGTTCGATAACTTTGCGAAGTTGTTCAACAATTATCAAAGTTGTTCGATAACTGCGCAAAGTTGTTCAACAACTGTGCGAAGTTGTTGAGATAACTAATGCAGTTATCAAACAACTATCCCAATTGTTCAAGCAACTTTATTTTTTAACTTAATAAGAATGTGAGATCCATTTGTCCCATTTTTTTAATTAAAGACTTGGGAGGGTCTGTGGACTCATTTTTCTCTTTGGGAATTCAATAAGACTATCTACGACGATGATTAAAATTTTAATAATATATTATTTGACGTAATACACACGTGTAATGCACATACTCTAAGCTAGTGTATTAAAAGTTTGAATGACCTTAGAAATGTTGTTTGAACATTTTACCTTTCATTAAAAGATTCTTCTTTAGACAAAATCGTCTTTTTATATTTTTTTTTATAATTATTAATTATTTATTAAAAATTAAAGAATCCTACAATAAATGGTAAGACAAAAATATATGGTAAATTATTGTTGGAAAGTTTCCTTTTTTTCCTTGTGTATATGAAAAATGAATCTTAAAATATATAAAAAAAATAAAAAATGTCGTAATTTTTTTTTTTCGGTTACAACTATCTTATATTGGGGCAAATTAAGACTTCCACTCCTGTTAGGATTTTCTTTTTATTTATAACAAAAATATTTGAGAATTTGAAACAAATAAATAGTGCTAAATGGCCACAAAAATTTGGCTCAAATTTGGCCACAAAAATAAAAAGACTATATTACCTTTTTCTTTCAAATAGACAATTTTTCTTTTTTTTAAGTCAAGGTAATTAAAGCACTTTTATTCCCTATATTGCAATTTAATTTCAACACAAATTCTTAGGCTTAGAATATGAATAGTTTAATTATACAGAGATTGAAAAATAAGCTTCTTGGAATTCTTTACTGTCAATACAATTACAGATCATTAAAGTCTCATACAAGACATTTTTCACTAAGATTTTTTCTTAGATTTTGTTGCTGAACTCCTAACGGGGAAGGCTCTCACACGATAACAAATAATCCAATTAATTATTTTTTAATTACTATATTTAAAATTAAATTAAATTTTATTTTAAATATTTTCTAAACATAATTTGTGAAATATTTCAATAATGACAACTCAACACACTTTAGAACTGGTAAATATCGATAGATTATAAAAATCATGCATATAATTTATATGTGTCGAACCAAAAAGAGTGATAGATAAGTGTTGATCGTACAAGTATTTCACTTCTATGTTATGCGAATTTGATAAATTATGAATTATTACTTATATTTGTCAGTAAGACGGCCTCTCATTAATTATTTTTTAATAGTTATGTTAAATAAAATTAAACTATATATTTGAATAATTTATAAATGTAGTTTGTGAAATATTTCAATAACGACAACTCGTGACACTTTAGAACTGATAAATATCGATACATTATAAAAATCATTCATATAGCTCATATTTGTCAAACAAAAAAGAGCGAAACACAAGTGTTGATCCACAAGTCTTAGCGAGACACAAGTGTTGATCCACAAGTCTTACGCCTCTATGTTACGCCGATTTGATAAATTGTAAATCATTACTTATATTTGTTATTAAAATGACCTCTAATAATTATTTTTTAAGTATTATGTTTAAATGAAATTGAAATATATATTCAAATAATTCTCATACATAATTTGTAAGATATTGCAATAACGACAACTCAACGTACTTTAGACCTGATAAACGTCTTCATATTATAGAAATCAGGCACATCTGTTGAACCAAATAGAGTGAGATATGAGTGTTGATCATACAAGTCTTTTGCCTTTATGTACGTCAATTTGATAAATTGCAGGTCTTTACTTATATATATTACTAAATTAACCTCCAATTAATTATTTTTTAATTATTACACAACAACAACAACAACAACAAAGCCCAGTGTATTTCCACACAGTGGGGTCTGGGGTTTTTAATTATTATATTTAAATAAAATTAAATTTTATTTTAAATATTTTTTAAACATAATTTATGAAATATTTCAATAACGACAACTCAACACACTTTAAAGCTGGTAAATATCGACAAATTATAAAAATCATGCACATAGTTCATATGTGTCGAACCAAAAAGAGTGATACATAAGTGTTGATCGTACAAGTATTTCGCTTCTATGTTACACGAATTTGATAAATTATGAATTATTACTTATATTTGTTAGTAAGACGGCTTCTAATTAATTATTTTTTAATAATTATGTTAAAATAAAATTAAACTATATATTTGAATAATTTATAAACATAATTTGTAAAATATTTCAATAACAACAACTCATGACACTTTAGAACTGGTAAATATCGATACATTATAAAAATCATTCATATAGCTCATATTTGTCAAACAAAAAAGAGCGAGACACAAGTGTTGATCCATAAGTCTTATGCCTCTATGTTATGCCGATTTGATAAATTGTAAATCATTACTTATATTTGTTATTAAAAGGATCTGTAATAATTATTTTTTAAGTATTATGTTTAAATAAAATTGAAATATATATTCAAATAATTCTCAGACATAATTTCTAAGATATTGCAATAACGACAACTCAACGTACTTTAGACCTGATAAACCCTATCATATTATAGAAATCAGACACATAGTTCACATCTGGCGAACCAAATAGAGTGAGATATGAGTGTTAATCATACAAGTCTTTTGTCTTTATGTACGCCAATTTGATAAATTGCAGGTCTTTACTTATATATATTACTAAATTAACCTCCAATTAGTTATTTTTTAATTATTATATTTAAATAAAATTAAAATTTATTTTAAATATTTTTTAAACATAATTTGTGAAATATTTCAATAGCGACAACTCAACACACTTTAGAACTAATAAATATCGACAGATTATAAAAATCATGCATATAATTCATATGTGTCGAACCAAAAAGAGTGATACATAAGTGTTGATCGTACAAGTATTTCGCTTCTATGTTACACAAATTTGATAAATTATGAATTATTACTTATAATTGTTAGTAAGATGACCTCTAATTAATTATTCTTTAATAATTATGTTAAGATAAAATTAAACTATATATTGAATAATTTATAAACGTAATTTGTGAAATATTTCAATAACGACAACTCATGACACTTTAGAACTGGTAAATATCGATACATTATAAAAATCATTCATGTAGCTCATATTCTTCAAACAAAAAAAGCGAGACATAAGTGTTGATGGTACAAGTCTTTCGTCCCTATGTTACGCCGGTCTGATAAATTGTGAATCATTACATATATTTGTTACCAAAATAACATCTTTCTAATTTTTTAAGTATTATGTCTAAATAAAACTAAAAAATATATTTAAATAGTTCTCAGGCATAATTTGTAAGATATTGCAATAATGACAACTCAACATACCTTAAACCTGATAAACACTGACACTTATAGATATCATACATATAGTTCGTATCTATCGAAAAAAAGAGAATGAGATATAAGTGTTAATCATACAAGTCTTTCGCCCTTATATTACGCCGATTTGATAAATTATGAATTATTACTTATATTTTTTACTAAAATGGCCTCGAATGAATTATTTTTTTTAACTATTACGCTTAAATAAAATCAATATATATATATATATATTTATCAAACATAAGTTTTAAAATATTGCGATAACAACAATTCAACACACTTTACACGTGGTAATTCGATAAATCTAACCACTAGTCCAGTAACCAAATTATTTGAACATTCATAGTTATAGTCGAGATGTTATGTTCAAACTTAGAAAATCCGAACTAAAATACTGATTGTCTTTCACTTTCACAAATAAAATTTTGAGATCTCTACCTAGTTATGTTTTCTTTACTTGAAAAAGTGTAAAATTATACTATCTAGAATTAGGAATTTCTACCTAATATGTTTTCCAAAAATACATATTAAATATGAATAATACTTAAACAAATGTATTTGCCAATGAAAAAATTTATTGAAAACGTATTTGCTAGGAAAAATTGGCTATGAAAACAAAATTATGAAAAAAACATTTTCCCTTGAATATGGGAATTAACTAAGATTAAGGTAATCAATGTATTGGAAATAAGAGAGAAGAATCTATTTATTTTTTAAAGAAAAAGGATAAAAATGTTCAAAAGTTAACTAGTTCATAGTGTGAACATAATTTTTTTCTATTGTGACCAAATTGTGGCAAAAAAATTGTGGCCAAAAGGACTTTTCCTAAATATATGTTAGTTGATTCACATAAGGATTGATACGAAATTAGAGGCACTATTTTGCAAGAATGACGCTCATGAGTCATGAGTAAAACAATAAGGCTCTTAGGTCTTTCGTTTTGTTCACGTTTATATTCCTTTAGAGGTGAAATATATAAATATATATGTATGGGAAAAACTTTTTGGCCACAATAGTAAAGAAATCCTATTCACACTATAAATTAGTTAGTTTTTAGACATTTTTGCCCTTTTCATCTTAAATTTAAATTTCTAATAGGAAAAAACTTTTTGGCCATAAAATTTGGCCATAATAGTAATAAATCATATTCACACTATAAACTAGTTTGTTTTATGATATTTTTACCCTTTTCTACCTAAATTTGAATTTCTAACATTACTTTATTTATTATACCATTTTCCAATACATTGAAAACTACCCCAATACATGGGAATAGGCAATTTATGTATTCTATTTATAATTATTTTCTTAATTGACAATTACATAATTAAATAATTGCCAAATATAGTAATATGTAATTAAGAAAATAAAAATTAATTAGAACAAATTTATTTATTAATTGTTAGTTATATTTTTTCTTTTTTACGTTTGTAGTTGTTTAATTTTAGTTCAATTTTTAATTATGTAGTATAGGTTATACTTTGTACATATTTTGAGAAATTTAATTTAATTATTTTATTTATTTTTTATCTAGTTTGATTTTATGATTTTTTTTGTAATGAATATGAAAATTATTGTATGAAAATAGAGTTTTAAGAGTGAATTTCCTAAATAGTCAGCTAAGTTTTATAATTCTTCTTCAAATATCACTTATTTTTTATTTAGGATCACAATATCACTCAACTATCACTTTTTTCTCAAAAAATAGTAAATACCTCAAAAGTCTTCTTCTCTCTTACTCCCTCCGTCCCAAATTACCCGTTCCAAATTGAGATGACATATTGATTAAGAAAAATAATTAATAACATGCCTAGTTTACCATAATACCCCTATTAAATGATGTTTGCGTTTTAATTTGAAGAAAAAATAATTAATGCAAAGGGTAAACACATGAATTTTTTTTTTTGTATCTTCTTGATTAATGAAAAAAGAAAAGTAAAATGGAAAATCAAATAAAAAAGACAAGTAAAATGGAAAATCAAATTAGGAAATTTGGGACGGGTAATTTGGGATGGAGGGAGTAGTTGACATTCATGTCACTAATTTTTTTTTTTTTTTAAAAAGACTAGACCTATTTAACTCATCAAACTCATTTAATCAAACTATAATTCTTTTTTTCCTTGAAAAATGCATTAGTTTATTAAAAAAATATTATACTTAGAAAAACTTTATCGGTACTAAAACTTGACATATATTTTTATTTCTCAATGGCCACTCATATTTTTTGAATTTCCTACAAAATTTATTTTTATTTTTTTAGAGATAATAATATGACTCAACTATCACTATTATTCTAAAAAAAAAAAACAAGTATCTTATATGTCTCTTTCTCTTCTGGCGGGTTATGTTATTAATTTATTTATTTTTAATAATAGACTTATTTAAATCATCAAACTTATTTAGTCAAAATTATATTCTTATTCTTTTCTTTAAAAAATTTATATTAATTTATTAAGAAGAAATTTTCATGCTTAGAAATCTTTTATCATTACTTAAACTTTCAAATTTTTTTTAAAGTTATTTTCTTGGATTGTTATAAATATTTTTGGAGTCGTTTATAAGAATCACATTTTGTTTTTGCTAAGACAATAATATCACTCAGTTATTAATATTTTTCTCAAAAAATCACTAAGTACCTCAGAAGTTTCATCCTCTTCTAATTAGAATGTCATGTCAGTAAACCATCATTTTAAAAAAAATAATAAATATATTAACTCCGCAAACTCATTTAACCAAAATAATAGTTTTATCTTTTTACATATATATATATATTAATTTATTAAGAAGAAATTCCCATACTTAGGTATTTATACTATTTTTCTAGAGTTATTTTCCTAGATAATCAAGTTTAAGGTATGTTGAATTGTCGTTATTGCGATATCTTACAAATTATGCCTGAGAATTATTTAAATATATATTTTAATTTTATTAACCATATACTTAAAAAATAAAGAATTAGAGGTCATTTTAGTAACAAATATAAGTAACGATTCACAATTTATCAAACCGGCGTAACGTAGGAGAGAAAGGCTTGTACCATCAACATTTATGTCTCACTCTCTTTGATTCGACACATATGACTATGTGAATGATTTTTATATTGTGTCAGCATTTAGTTCTAAATTGTGATGAATTTCCGTTATTAACATATTTCAAAAATTAATTTTATAAATTATTCAAATATATAGTTTAATTTTATTTTAACATAATAATTAAAAATAATTAAGCATTGTGCCACTTAAATGGGCATTTGTGATTTATTTATATCACTTATAAAGGATGATAAACAGACAACAAATCGACATGTTTGCTTGTGTTGCCTCCTTAGATATTTTCTTTTATATTTGTTTATTTAACTTTTCTTTTTAATCTATTATATATTTGAGAATCACGTAAAAGTATAATAAATCATAATAATTACCAACTTAAAATAATTAAAAAGACGTAAAAAATTTAATTGACTCTCTAAATTTTATTACTGCCATATAAATTGAGACAAAAGAACAAGTACTATAAATCACAATAATTAGTAAATTAAAATATTTTAAAAATATATTAAAAATTTAGTACACTCTCAAAATTGTATCAATACCACGTAAATTGAGACAAAGGATATAACAAATATTATTTAAAAATTATGTAGAAAATTATTATGTTTTAAAAAAAAATAAACTACATAATTTAAATAATTTTTTAAATGTAATTTGAAAATATTTTAATAACGAAAGTTAAAACTCTAACACTTTAAACATGGTAGACATTAATGTATCATAAAAATCGTAAAAATTATATAGTTCATAAGTATCGATCCTAGTTAATATCAATCTAAGAAAGTCGTGTATTAATATTGTAGTCTTGCACCCTTATGTTATGCTGGTTTGATAATTTGTGAATCATTACTTATATTTGAGCACATTTTATTTATTAAATTTTAAATCTAAATTTTTTCATATTTGAACAATATTTTAAATATAATTTGAAAATATTGTAATAACGTCAGTCAAGACTTAAGCACTTTAGATGTGTTGGATATTGATAAGTTATAAAAATTAAAGTATTCATTATCGTCGACTCTAGTTAACAACAACCCAAGAGAGTCACACGTTAATATTGTAGTATTGCGCCCATATTACATTGACTTGATAATTTGAGAATCATTACTTATATTTGTTATTATTCTGACTTCTAATTAAATAATTTTATAAATTATTATGTTTAAATAAATTTAAAACACATATTTAAACATAATTTGAAAATAATACAATAACGACAGTAGAAATTAAACTAAAAATATTTTAGACATGGTAGAAATCACCACTCTATATAAATCATAAAAATCATTGATCCATAAGTGTTAATCCTATTTTATAACAACTCAAGAGAGTCACGTATTAATGTTGAAGTTTTATAGCTTCCTGGTGTTGTAAACACTCACTTGGTTAAATAAAATCGTTTATTTACCAAAAAAAAAATGTTGACGTTTTACATATTTATTAGTTATCATCTATTAGAAAGTACAATAAAAATTCAAATAATTAATGATGAACTTAGTTAACATTGACCTAAGAGAATACTCACGCACTAATGTTGTATTCTTGCTCCCTTATATTAAGCCGATTTGATAACTTGTGAATCATTAGTTAATTTTATAATTGATAAAATCTCTAATTAAGTAATTTTATTATTTCTTATATTTAAATAAATTTAGAAACTACATATTTAAATATTTTTTAAATATATAATTTTAAAATATATCAATAAAGATAGTCAAAGCTCAAAACACTTTATAATTATCGACACTAATTAATTACACTAAACACTTACATCTTCTATGTTATGAAAATCTTACAGTTACATCCTCAAAAACGTTGATCCTATTTTGCTAAAAACATTTAAACCTTGCATATAATGAAGATCCTATGTAATTGAAACTTTATTTAACTAGTTATATATAAATAATTTTCAAGGAAAAAATAAATAAAAACTATAATAAAAAAGAGATTATATATAATAAAATATTATAGTTAATAAAATTACAAAAAATTTACGTACTTAAAGCCATAGAAAGTTATAATTTATAGTGGGTATATCTTTTAAATAAGTTGTATCATATCCTATTTTTAAAATATTTATTTATTTTTTAATCAAATGTATGAATAATTTTTTATACCCTTGTTTTAAATATTCGTTAGAACAACTTTGCAAAAATATTTCTTTATATTTATGGTTATAATTTATCATTTAAAAATTATATTATATATTTAATTACAGAGACACTTCATAAGAGGTGTGACTATCAAAGTACATGTGTAAGCATTTCATTTTAAAATTTAGAAAGTATATTCATATTATAAAGTGTTCAATACTAATCATATATATATTGAAAATTTGAACTTAAATATCATGAATATATATATATATATATATATATAATTTCCCATTTATGAAATTGCATTTTGTAATGTTTCAAATTCCAATTGTCCTAATCGACCTAACTACTTGCATTAATGCCCCCCCCCCCCCTCCTCGATATTTTAGAATAAATTGTAAGATCCTATTAAGTTGTATCATATCCTATTAAAATACAAATTATTTAAAATAAATAAATACATTCTATTATTTTAATGAATGGTCATTTATTTATTATCATTTTCCAATGTGGGAGTTGACTTTTAAGTTTAGGGAATAACAAAGACTTTAATTTTCTTTAATTGAAAAAAAAATTAATTTATTTTGAAAGAGAAAGGTCATTGCAGTCTTTTTACAATTATGGCCAAAATTTTATGGTCATTTAGCACTACCCAGCTGCTAAATGACCATAATTTTTTGGCCCAAAAATGGCCAAAAATGTATAAAGATAATACTAACCTTTTACTATTTTCTAGATTTGAAACTTAAATGCAACTAAAATTTATGTTGGGTAAATTATAAGTATCATTAAATGTGAAAGAAATATTTATTTAACTTTAAAATAGGAGACCCACCAAACTTCACCTTCAACTCATTCTCACAGTTCCCTTTTTTCGTGCTTCTCCCTCTATTTCTCTTGAGTTTTTTTTTAATCAAATTTTAAAACTAATTTTTATTATATATTGATTATAATTCTTTAAAATTTTTTTGAGTAGAGGTCGTCAATGATTAACTAAATTTTGAACTTATAACATAAATTTATTTATTTGTTATATAAAAGTCATTCAATTCTAAAGCTTATCACAAAAGTGTTTTTCTTAAAATATTAACTAGGCTTAATAAATATGAAAAATATTATTTTTATAATGTGTCAATATTTATCATGTCTAAAATATTTTAAATTTTTATTATCATTATTGAAATATTTTCAAATTAGACTTATAAATTATTTAAATATAGTTTAAATTTATTGAAATATAATCATTAATTAAAAATCTTTAATTAGAGGTCATATTAATAAGGAATATAAGTAATATTCACAAGTTATCAAATTATTGTAACATAGAGGTACAAAACTACAACAACAATATGCCTTGATATCTTTAATTGTTGTTAACCAGGGTCCACACATGTGAACTTTGTGATTTTCGTGATTTCTATAATGTGTCAATATCTATTATGTATATAATAATTTGATTTTTGACCGCCGCTAGTGAAATATATTAAATTATATTTATAATTTATTTAATATACAATTTAAATTTTATTTGAATATAATATTACTTAATTAGAGATCATATTAATAAATAATATAAAATATAATTTGCAAATTATAAAATCGACGTAACATAAGGATGTAAGACGACAACATTAATACATGACTCTCATGAGTTGTTCTTAACTAGGATCAAAATATATGAACTATGTGATTTTTATAATATGACGATGTCTACCATATTTAAAGTATTTTGAATTTTGACTGTCGATATTGAAATATTTTGAAATTATATTTAAATTATTTAAATAGAATTTAAATTTATTTAAATATAATATTTAATAAAATTGCTTAATTAAAGGACATATTCATAGCAAATATCAATAATGATTCACAAATTATCAAATCAGCATAATATAGAGGGTCCAAGATTATAATATTAATGCGTCTTGATATCTTTTAGTTGTTGTTAACTGTAGTTAACACATGTGAACTGCATAATTTTTAGGATTCTAATTTAGTTCTTCGTCGCCGTAGTAAATAGGAGAGAAAATCGAATTTGATTCTTTTTTTTTTTTAAAAAAAAAATAGGAGTAAGATTGTGACAGGTTCACTAAAAAGAATCTGTTATAATGTGTCAATGTTTATTATGTCTAAAAGTATTTTGAATTTTTGACTGTTGTTATTATTCAAATTATTTAAATATATAGTTTAAATTTATTACAAGTTGGCTAGGACACCATGATTATAAAAGAAAATGATTTAAACATAATTAATAATTAGAGGTCGTATTAGTAACATATATAAATAATAATTGACAAGTTATCAAATCAGCGTAACACGAGAGCATAAGCCCTCCACAACATTAGCGGACGACTTTTTAGTATTGTTGTTAACCAAATTGACACACATGAACTAAATGAGTTTTATAATTTCTATAATGTATTGATGTCCACCATGTCTAAAATAAAACCCGTATTTGATAGCAACTAACCCTTATAAAAGATAGTAAATTGATATTTAAGGTACGCATATTATTTATTAAAATATATTAATATATATATATATATATATATATATATATTTATAACTAATATTATAAAAATAACTAATTCATATTTTTTGATAACTTTTCATGACCCACATAATTTAATCAAAAGAAAAGAAAATATGAGTCTATAAACTCGTTCAACAATAAAATTCTACTTTAATTCAAAAATTAAAATAGTAATGTAGTTAATCAGTTATGCTAGATGAAGAAATAAAAAATAAAAATATGTGACATAACATAAAATTACAAGAAGTAATGATTGAGAAATAAAAAGAAAGAAAATGGAACATAAATAATGTAAAATAAAAAATTTAGATTAAAAAGTAGGAATTGAAAAAATTAACATAGTAAAAAAATATTGAAAGAATTGAACCGACTAAATGAGAACTAAAATAATTAATACTCACCCCTATAAAGAATTAAAGAGATAAAATTAACTGAAATATCCATGCGACGCCTTTTAATTCGTAGAGAAATTGATGAAAGAAACTAAATTGTTATTTTTCTTTTATTTTTAATTTGGGAATAATTTAATATAAAAAGTTAGCAAATGTATAATTTATTTATTTCATAAGATAACTTTTTTTGTCTAATGTGTGTGATAGTAGTAATAATATATATGTAGAGTTGACACGTATGAACTAAATGATTTTATTATTATTATAATGTGTTGATATCTGTCATGTTAAAGTATTTTGAATTTTGTCTGTCGTGATTAAAATATTTAAAAATCTTAATCAAACATTAACAACAAATATAAGTAATGATTCAATCACAAGTTATCAAATTGGCGTAATATAATAGCGCCAAGACACTACAACATTAATACGTGACTTTATTGGGTCGTTGTTAACTATGATCAACACATATGAATTATATGATTTTTAATATTTGTATATCGTGTAAATGTATATCATGTCTAAAGTTTTTTAAGTTTTGACTGTTGTTATTGAATATTTTAAATTATATTAGAAATTTATATAAATATGTAGTTTAAATTTATTTAAGCATAATAATTAATAAAATTACTTTATTAGAGATCATTTTAATAACAAATCTAAGTAATGATAGAAAATTATGAAAATCGACGTAACATAAGGGAGCAAGACTACGACATTAACACGTGACTCTCTTGGGTTGTTGCTAGCAAATAACAATAGTTGACACATATCAACTATATAATTTTATGATTTTTATAATATGTCGATATATATCATGTCTAAAATATTTTGAATTTTGATTGTCATTATTAAAGTATTTTTAAATTATATTTGAAAGTATTTAAATGCGTAGTTTAAATTTAGTTAGACATAATAATTAATAAAATTACTTAATTAGAGATCATATTTACAAAAAAATATAGATGTAAAATTATACTACATATTTAAATAAAACTTCAAATATAATTAGAAAGCCAAATTAATATTAACCAAAGTCATTCGATCATACAAATTATCATAAGTTATTTAATATTTCTAAATTTCTTCACTTAGCATTAAAAGAAAAAAAATGACATTTATCCAATTATTTTTGTACATAATTCTTCCAAGTAAAGTGAACAAAAAAACTCTTCAATCCCCATATATTGGAAAAACCCCATATATTGAAAATAGTTAATAAATTATTGAGAAAAAATTAAATTGAGAAAGGGTAAAAATGTAACCAAAAATTTGAGTTGCAGTATGAATAAACATTCAAATATCATTGTGGCCATCGTGGCCAAAAGATTTTTTTTCTTCAAGTTCTTAATTATAAAAAATGGCCAAGAATACCCTTAACATATTAGAAATAGTTTAAAATGCATTCCTTCCAAATTCCATCAACTAGATTAAATTTGTCCTTCTTCCACTTATTGAATAAAAAACATTAATTTACACCAAAATATTGATTTATAGGTCATTAAAATGTGTCTGGTAAGGGTGTTAATTTAAGGAGGAGGAGGACCGCGAGGGGGGAATAAATTATTAAACTATATATTTAAATAATATTTAAGTATAATTTGTGAAATATTTCAATAACGATAGCTCAACACACTTTAGAACTGGTAAATATTTCATTAACGACAACTCAACACACTTTTACATGCAAATTAAAATCTCTAGATAACTTATTTACTTTAGTGATATTATTTTCTTTAAAAAATAACTGATCTTTGTGGTCAATTATATATAAAGACCTGAATGCTCATCTCGGAAAATAGTATGAGAATTTCTTCTTAATCAATTAATATATATATATTTTTTAAAATAAAATTATTTATCTTGGTTAAATGAGTTTGCTGAGTTAATATGTTTATTATTTTTTTTAAAATGATGGTTTACTGATATAACATGCTACTTAGAAGAGGAGGAAACTTTTGAGGTATTTAGTGATTTTTTGAGAAAAATATTAATAACTGAGTGACATTATTATCTTAGCAAAAACGAAAAGTGATTTTTATAAGCGACTCTAGAAACATTGATAACAATCCAAGAAAATGACTTTAGAAAAAACTGAAAGTTTAAGTAATGATAAAAGATTTCTAAGCATGAAAATTTCTTCGTAATAAATTAATATATTTTTTAAAATAAAAGAATAAGAATATAATTTTGACTAAATAAGTTTGATGATTTAAATAGATCTACTATTAAAAAAATAATTTAATAACATGGCCTACCAATTCAAATCCATGATCCTTAATTTTAACTCCATTGTTCATTCCCATGCATTGGGATTATTTTCAATGTATTGGAAAATTGTTATTAAATAAAGTAATATTTCGAGTTTATTAGTATATTTCATCTTTTGAATTTTTTAGATTTTTGTTCCAGCATTATTACTGTACCTTTAGTTTGATGAGTTCATCTGGATATCTGTTATCATTTTTATCTGTATTTCTAGGAGGTTGGGCCACAGGTGACAAAAGAGTTTTAAAATGAGGTGTAGGTGACACAAGTCTTAATTATTAGTTGGATGTGACAATTACTTTATTATGTATTAAGAAAGTTGGAGAAGTTTTAAAATAACCCACAAGTTTTTAAATTTATACTTTGATCCCAATGTATACCTAAAATAGCGAGAAACGAAGGAAAAAAAGGCGCCTTTCTCTCTCTTCTCATCCATTGTTGTTTTCTCTCTCTTAGCGATTTTTGTTGTTAATTGTTTCTGTTTTTGTTGCTTTATTCATCATCTTTTGCTTCATCTTCTTCTTGTCGACCATTTGTTGTTGTTGTTGTTGGTACAACGCTACTGCTGCGATCTGACCAGTTTCTTAGGTTAAATTTTGTTTACTATATCACTTTCCACTTTGGCATTACTTCATAGGTTACTTTGGTAAGTAAAATTATGATTTTTATTCGTATTTGTTATCTGGATACTCTTCTGTTTTTCCAACAATGGATAGAACCCCCGATTATGAATCCAGCACAAGTGCCCACAATTTAAACAGATCAATCATCTGATGCATCAAATGAGTAATCTGTTGCATCAGACTATTTATCTATTGCATCATCGAATTATATGTTGCATCAGACGTATTATCTGTTGTATCAAGATGTTTATCTGTTGCACCAGACTAATTATCTGTTGCATCAGAATGTTTATCTGTTGCACCAGACTAATTATTTGTTGCAACGAATGATTAATCTGTTAGAAACAACACAAATCAACCCCTGCCACAAACCCAACAGATAAATCTTGCTATTACTACTGGATTCTAAATTATTCCTTTTTACGTCGAATCATTGAAATATTTGTTGAGAAGATAATAGACAGAATGAAAATTAAATATGAATTAAAACGTCAAAGATCAAACATAATTTATTTATTAAACAAATAAAAATACATATAATAGACTAAAAGAAAAATAATAGTCTAATTATTATTATTATTATCAGCATCATCATTGCCAGCCGACTAATCTTCAACCGGAAGTACCAAGGCCCTCCTCAGCCTGCGTATCTCGCGGAGCATTCTTGATCTAACTCCTCCCAATTCCCATTGCAGATCAGGAACTTGATTCCGAAGTTCATTCACGGCGTCTTGCAGAAAAGCAACGTCCCACACTGGGTCAGCCATAATCTTATCTTCTAGAGTGTAATATGAAAGACGAGATGCAATAAATAAATAGAGTGTGTATTTGAATGAACGATCTTACCTATTTATAGAGGATTGAATTTGAATGAGAGGCAAAAAGGCGCGACTATTCACCTCCATACATTAATTAAATTTTTGATTAAATTAAGAAAATAAATATTGTGATATAAGTCATGACTTTTCAGATTATTATTATTAATTAGTCTTTCGAAGAACCATTTTTATTGAGTTGTGGCAATAGATTCTATATCTGTTACATCAGATAACACATCTGTAACAACAGATATATTATCAGTTGCAACAGATATAAAATATGTTGCATTAGATAACATATCTGTTGCAACATATAATCTAACTGTTCACCTCCATTTATTAATTACATTTTTTTATTAATGTGAAAAGTAATGAATTAATTAAATTAAGAAATATTGTGATAAGTCATGACTTTTCAAATTATTATTATTAATTAGTTCTTTCCAAGAACTGCTTTTATTGAGTTGTGACTCGATATAGGTTGCATCAGATAAATTATCTGTGACAACAGATATATCATCTGTTGCAACCATTGTGAACCTGTTGCATCAGATAATTTAATTGTTGCAACATATAATCTACTTTTTTTTAAAAAAATAACTATATCATCATATCATTAATCCAAATTTGCTTACTTTTTAATTTTATAAATAAAAAAAATACCTTTTCAAATTTCTTAATAAAATAATAATCATATTATTATATAATAAATAATTTAAAAAATAAATTCAAAAACAAAAATGATGAAAAGTCACGATCAGTTATTAAAATTGTGGTTATAAATTGTGTTTATTATTTATTTCCTTATTATTTATTTACGAAACATTTTTGATATTGAATAATCGAAACTCTGAGTCATGTCTTTCTCTTTTCACCCTCTCAATAACACCAATAGCCCTTTTTTATTAATAACCGCCAGGTGCAACATATGATCGATCTGTCGTAGCAGATTAACCTCTAACTGTTGACACAAATTGCTACTCAATCCCTACCACCAATCGTTGACATGTTGAGAACAATGAATAAACATAATGATTATTATTAAATACTAAATAAGAAATAAAAATTTAAAGTTGACAACAAAATGAAATGAATGTTCATAGATTTTTGAATCCCTTAGGTAGATTTGATATACAAAAGGAGGAAAATAATCGCTAAAATAAAAAACATTACCTAATTATTACTACTACTATTATTATTATTGTCAATCAGACATCTTTCATTCATCTGACAACCTTGCTCCGAAGTCAGCCAAATATCTCTCTGGAGTTCATCAATCAAACTGCCTTTGAAGTTCACGCAAGGACTCGATATGAATATTCTTGTACGAGTCTGGATCATCCATATTTGTAAGGAGGGACCTATTTATAAATTATTGTATCTCGAAAAGAAAAGAAAATTGCTTTAAAATAAATCTAACAGATGGGTAATCTGTTATAAAATATATTCTTTCTGTTAGATAACTTACAACATACTGGCAATCTTTTTGTAACAGATGTATATATCTATTTGATTTCTGCAACAGGTTGATCACTGTCGTAACAGATGTCTCCAATTGATTGACAATATAAACAGATGTGTCATCTGTTGCAACAAGTCAGTCATCTGTTTATTCAATTTAAGCCATAGATGGGCTAGGAAGAATAAGGTGCATGCAGATGGATCCACTGTCATATGTGTGGGAGTTAAGTATGTATTACTGATAAGGTTATCGGGACAACACACACAAAGTATAATGTTTTTGTGAATGCAGTTTTTAACCGATTAGGCATTGATCATTCAAACAAGATCCTGCATTGTACCGTTAAGTTTGATGGGTTCGAAATTGATAAGGCTGAGGACCTCATGAAGATGGTGCAGATACCCTATTACGAATTATTGACGGTTGGTGCTCGTGTTTATGCGTGTCAAGTTTTGAGAAGGGATCAATATTTGTCGTTACTGCAGAGAACCAATAGCGATTGGACTTAACTTTAAGTGTGCATTGGACCCTTAGAGGGCCCTCGAAGCCTCGCACTGCATCAAACAAGAATGGAAAACCAATATAGTTATTGCCCTGGCCAAAATTTATATGGTTGGGTTGCTCGCTCGGGTTGATGATTATATGCCAAAAGGTGCGGTAGGAGAATGCTTTCGAGGGAAAATGGGTTGTTGATGGAAGAATATATCATCTGAGAGCTAATTGAAAAAGAGACACATGGGCAAAAGTAACTTCTAATGAATCTGGCCGATGGAATTATCTTAACAGATGCGAAATCTGAATCAAGTGCAAATATAAAAGTGTATCCGGTAATGTAATTTCGTCTGTTATGTCTCTGAAAGAAAAACAATGCAGATGGACACTTTGCAAGGGAGCTTCATGGTCGGGATTATCACCTAGGTAGAAAATAGGAGAAGACCAACAAAGCCGCCTCACGGGCATCGAGGGTAGAAATGATGTTCAGCAAGTCTAGAAAACTTACGCCAACAACAACTGCAGTGAAAATAAGAAAACTAAGCGAAGACGGCAATTTCTGAATTTTAAATTTTATCCCATCTTCTTGTTTGTGTTTCCGATCAGGTCCACTGTCGTTGACCTGATCGGAACCACAATCGAGATTGAAAGGCAAATAGAGTATTATTGCTTCCTTAGCAATATGGTTATAATTGATTTTGTTTTCTAGCCTTGACATGCTTTCAATATTCGTTGGAGAAGATCAAATGCTTGCTGTAGTATGTGAATCCCGATAATTTTCAAGCTTGCCTCCAGCTTGTTGATTCTGTATTCAAGATGGTCGTTACCGTCTTCGAAGTTGGTAAGGAGTTCCTCGTCTCTTGTAAGCTCGATCAGGAACACTACCTTCAAAGTTGTGGCATTCTAGAAGCCCTTCAGAACACTTTCTCTTCAGAAGCTTTAAAGGATACATGGAGGGTCGCTGTGTTTGTTTTAGGTCAAAATGTGTTGATGCACGTTGAAGATGTGGTCCCAACAGTTGAACAACACACTTTTATCGAGCGTTGCTCCATGCATCTTGCTCAACCAATTTGATAAATTAGTAAGCATGGAGTTACGTAGCATGTGATTTAAACTGGCTCTACCAAGCCTATCAAATGTTACGTAACTCCAAGCTCATTACCCTATCAAAACAATATGCCCGAGTTAGTGCACATAGAAAAAAATCCCAATCTATCAGCTTTTCTGCTGATCACTCTTCTCCAATATAGATGACAAGATATCTGCTATGCTAAAGTTTACACCATTGCCAGACATGATTGCCTAGGAACATGTCTGGTGATGGTGTAGACTTTTGCATAACAGATATCTTGTCATCTATATTGGAGAAGAGCAATCAGCAGAAAGGCTGAGAGATTGAGCTCGTTCGATTTGTACACTAACTCTGTCATATTTTTTTGATAGAGTAGTGAGCTTAGAGTTACGTAACGTTTGATAGTAATGGTAGAGCCGGTTTATAACACACGCTACATAACTCCATGCTTACTAATTTATCAAATTGGTTGAGCAAGATGCATGGAGCAACGCTAGATAAAAATGTGTTGTTCAACTTTTGGGACCACATCTTCAACGTACATCAACACATTTTGACCTAAAACAAACACAGAGACCCTCCATGTATCCTTTAAGGCTTCTAAAGAAAGTGTTCTGAAGGGCTTCTAGAATGCCACAACTTTGAAGGTAGTGTTCCTGATCGAGGTCACAAGAGACGAGGAACTCTTCACCAACTTCGAAGAGGGCAACGACCAGCTTGAATACAGAATCAACAAGCTGGAGGCAAGCTTAAAAATTATTGGGATTCACATACTACAGCAAACATCTGATCTTCTCCAAGGAATGTTGAAAGCATGTCAAGGTAAGAAAACACAATCAATTATAACCATATTGATAAGGAAACAATGATACTCTATTTGCCTTTCAATTTCGTTTGTGGTTCCGATCAGGTCAACGACAGTGGACCTGATCGGAAACACAAACAAGAAGGCATGGGATGAAATTTAAAAATTCAAAAATTTGTCGCCTTTGCTTAGATTCCTTATTTTAACTGCAGTTGCTGTTGGCATAAGTTTTCTAGACTTGCTGTACATAATTTCTACCCTCGATGCCCGTGAGGCTTCTTTATTGGTCTTCTCCTATTTTCTATCTAGGTGATAATCCCGACCACGCAGCTCCCTAGCAAAGTGTCCATCTGCATTGTTTTTCTTTTAGAGACACAACAGATTAAATTACATTATCGGATGCACTTTTATATTTAGACTTGATTCAGATCTCGCATCTGTTAAGATAATTCCACCGGCCAGATTTGTTAGAAGTTACTTTCTACCCTATGTCTCTTCTTTAATTAGGTCTCAGATGATATAGTCATCCATCAACCACCCATTTTCCTTTGAAAACATTCTCCTACCGCACATTCTGGTATAAAATCATCACCCCGAGCGAGCAACCCAGCCATATAAATTTTGGCCAGGGCAATAAATATATTGGTTTTCCGTTCTTATTAGATGCAGTGCTAAGCTTCGAAGGCCCTCTAAGGGTCCAATGCACCCTAAAAGTTAGTCCAATCGCTATCGAATCTCTTTACAATGACACAAAAATTAGATCCTTCACAATGCTTGACAAATAAACATGAGCAACAACTGACATTAAATCTTAACAGGCTATCAGAACTATATTCATGGTCCCTCAGCCTTATCAGTTTGGACCTACCAAACTTAACTGTAAAATTGCAGACATCTTGTTTGAACGATCTATGACTAATCAGTAAAAATATCATTCACAAAATCAGTGCACTCTATGTGTGTTTTCACGATAAAATTATCAGTAATACATACCTCCCACATATGAAGTGGTTCCATCTACAAGCAGTTTATTCCTCCGATCCCATCTTTACTGCAGCCTCTTGAGATAGTCCGTCAAAAGTTGATCAACTGTCAGTTCCTTATATCTACAAAGAAGAGGAAAAAAATTGATGTCACAAAAAAATATTGTCCATCTATTGCATCAGATGTGGAGTCTGTTGCAACAGATGTGGAGTCTGTTGCACTAGATGTGGAGTCTGATGGAATACATCAAACCAGCCTTTTTGATGGTTTTATTTGTTCCAACAATTTCTCTATCTATTGCAACATCAACAACAATATAAACATCAACAAAAAAGAAACAATATTTGTTCCAACAACATCATCAACAACAAAGAAACAACATTCCTTATGCCAGAACCATCAACAACACCACAAGTTCCAACAATGCCAACCCCACCAATAACATCAATAACTGTATCAACAATAATGAAACAAACAAAATACATACAAAAAAATATGATACTTCAAACAAGGCTTTTAAACTTTTCCTAACAGATGACTTTATTCTCATATTGTAATAAAAATTCTCAGATTATTTATTCAACACTTACAAGTTTCTTAATTTTTTTTAATAAATATGATATGGGTAAATAGTAATTAAATAAAAAAAACAGATGTAACTAATATGCAAAGAAAAAGACGAGAATGAAAGAGCAATAATGAACCATACCTTAATATCAAAAAGGGGATCAAAATAGAAATTTAAGTCAAGGAAAGATATGGACGGGTTTAGATCCGAAAAGATCTTTATGAGAAGAGGAGAGAAAAGAGAGAAAAAAGGTTGTGACCCTAAAGAGGAGAGAGAAAAAGATGAGAGTTGAATAAAATAAACTACAGCTGAAAGAAGAGATGAGATAATTTCTATAGATGTATTATGTACGTAGACGTGGTGGTTTTCAATATTCATTAATTAATATTCATTAATTTCATTAATAATTTGAGGGGCACGAGGAAGACTAAGACTACTGACATTGAAAAGACAAGACAAGACTGCTCAATGAACTCACCTTTGAGATATCCAAGAAATATTTTTTACCGTCTTTAGTAGTAAGTACTACTACTTGATATTATCTACTCGGACCAGAAGCTTCTTTCTTTAAAATTAAAAGAGATAAAAAGATTTTCAAACAGATATGTCATCTGTTGCAACATATATAAATATCTGTTTAGAAATCCGAACAGCTCAGGCATCTGTTACAACAGATATAAATATCTTTTTAAAAATTCCAAAAGCTCAGTCATCTGTGACAACAGATGAAAATGTTCATTTGATAATTAATAAAATCCGATATGTCATCTGTTACAACAGATATAAATATTTTTTTGAAAATTTCCAATAGCTCAGTCATCTGTCACAATAGATGCAAATATATATTTGATAATTAAATCAGATATGTCATCTGTTGCAACATATATGTACCTGTTTGAAAATTTTCAACAGCTTAGTCGTTTGTTGCAGTAGATTTCATAGCAATTGATTTAGGTGGAACTAGGGATGAATGAATGAGCTCGCAGGGTCAGTTACAAATCCAATTGAGTCTTTGTAATTGCATGGAGTTGGTATTGTGTTCATACCGATCCGAGTTGTCGATCGATCACTCTGAGTTGAAATGAGTTCTCATCAAATCAATGTTAAGATAGTGATAGTACCTAAGTTGATTTAGGTGGAACTAGGTATGAATGAGTGAGCTCGCAGGGTCAACTATAAATCCAATCGATTCTTTGCAATTACATGACGTTGGTATTGTGTTCATCCCGACCCGAGTCATCGATCGATCATTCTTAGTTGAAATGAGTTCTCATAAACTCAATGTTAGGTTAGTGATAGTACCTAAGTTGATTTAAGTGGAACTAGGGATGAATGAGTGAGCTCCCAGGGTCAACTACAAATCCAATCGAGTCTTTGCAATTGCATGGCGTTGGTTGCGTTCATCCCGACCTGAGTCGTTGATCGATCACTTTGAGTTGAAATGAGTTCTCATCAACTCAATGTTAGGATAGTGATAGTACCTAAGTTGATTTAGGTGGAACTAGGGATGAATGAATGAACTCGCAGGGTCAACCACAAATCCAATCGAGTCTTTGCAATTGCATGGCGTTGGTATTACGTTCATCCCGACCCGAGTCGTTGATCGATCACTCTGAGTTGAAATGAGTTCTCATCAACTCAATGTTAGGATAGTGATAGTACCTAATTAATTTAGGTGGAACTAGGGATGAATGAATGAGCTCGCAGGGTCAACTATAAATCCAATCAAGTCTTTGCAATTGCATGGCGCTGGTATTGCGTTCATCTCGACCCGAGTCATCGATCGATCACTCTGAGTAGAAATGAGTTCTCATCAACTCAATGTTTTAAAAACTATATCTTTTAAAATTTTAAAATTAATTAAGATCAATTCGGACCAAATTAGCAATTTTAAAACTTGTCATTCTTTTCCAAAATTACAAATCAACCCATACAAATCATCCATTTGTGCGAAAAACTTTTCATTTCAAATCTTAAGTTCTCACTTTTCTCTCTCTCTCTCTCTCGGGGTGTCCTCTCCCTCTCAACAATACAAATAATACAAACAACAACTACTCAACATATTGCTCAACCCTTCAAAACAGGTCGATTTTCTTCCCATACGACTACATATAGTTGTTTTTTTTGACTTCATTCCCACTTGTATCCGTTATTTTCTCTATCTTCGCATGTAACAGAGTTCGAGAAAAGTTCTACATTTGTTTATTCTAAAAAATAGGGCTTTTTAGTTAATGATATAAAAAAAGACTTTTAGTTGTATTATCTTCGAGAACAGGTTAACAATTTTGAGTTTTGATGCTAAAAAAGTAGGAAGCACCCGAGAAAACCCTAGTTTTTCTCTCAGTGTTTTGTTGACTGTCGTGGTATTGTTGGATGGTGTTTGTGGTGTTGTTGGTAGTTGTTGTTGTTGGTATTTGTATTTTTTGGCGGTGGTGTCGGTGGTCTTGGTATTGGTATTGGTGGTGGTCTTGGTGGAATTGATCATGGCATTGGTTGTGGTGGTCCATCTGTTGCAATGGGTGGAAGATCTGTTGGGAGATATTAAATAGGTCTTCAAATAGATTCCCCATTTGTTCCAACTGATGGGTTATCCGTTGGAGTATTTTCTTGTAATGTGGCAGAGAATAATTTATTGAAATTTCTCCACCTGTTGCAACAGGTGGAATATCTGTGGGGAGATATTAAATAGGTCTTCAAACAGATTCGGGTTCTCCATCTGTTCCAACTGATGGGTTGTCCGTTGAAGTATTTTTTTTTGGTTATGTGGTAAGAATAATTTATTGAAATTTGTCTCACCTTTTTAAAAAAAATTATGCAGACATCAAATGCAATGTATTTTTTGTTTTTCTTTTGTTTGTAATTAAAAGATGTCTCCCAAAAGAAAAAAAATAGAAAGTGGATCAACTTTCGATCACCAAACAAAAAAGGCTAGAGTACAGATAGATTCGGAGAAACTTCCAGAACAATCTCAGTCAGAGCAAAATAAAGCCGAGAAAAGTGATAACTCCTCCTCACCAATGGGGCCTGAAATAATATCAAAATTCTAGCATGATTCTGTCAAAACCATTAGTATTGATATGTTTCGAGTTGAGATGCCGATGAATAACCCTAATGCAGTATTTGGTGATCTTGTACTTAAATGTCAGTTGGGGAAACCTTTTGATGAACTTAGGAGTATTATGAAGAAGGAAAACATAGATGGACTTTTTAAGAAGAGCTGCTTTGCACACTTTCTTAAACTGTCTGGGCCCCACCCTCTCCGTTTCTCAATGATCATGGTATATGGCCTTTTCAAGCGTAGGATCATATATGCGGGGGATGAGAGAGGTACGAAGGAGGACGTAAATAAGATGGATGAAGTCTGGATCAACTACTGTGGCATGCCGATTTGTTTTGGATTGAAAGAGTTTGCCATTGTGATGGGCTTGAGATGCGATCGTCCAGAAGAACCCGCCATCAAGAAAACACCCCACAAAGGGTCCAACAAACGCAAGGTAAAAAAATATGGGTTGTTGGGCATTGTTGGACCTAGCTACAAAGTGAAGGATTTGATAGCAGATCTCAAGAATAAAGACATACCAAAGCACTACAGGGAGAAATTGTGCTTAGTTTGATTTGTCCATTCCGTTTTATTGGCAAGAGACATCAAGAAAGTCATAGAACGTGATTTGTTGGCGCTTGCCGATGATTTTGGGAGATTCAACGATTATCCCTGGGGCTACGACAGCTACTACTTAACTGTCAAATATTTACTGAAAGAGCTAAAGCCAAAGACGACCACATTATACGGCTTTCCTTGGGCTTTCATGGTAAAATTAATTACTATTTTTACTCATTCATTAATTTATATTGAATATACTTGTGACTTTTTTTTTGCTTGCTTCATGTTTACAATTTTTAGGCTTGGGCATGTGAAGCCATTCCTCCCCTCCGAAAGCATTTAACGGATTACCCGGATAAGGTTTCTCATCCAAGGATCCTTAGGTGGTTGGCTGCAGTAGAGAGCAGCAAAAAAAATATTAACGAGGATAATCTCTTTGACCCTCCGGATGATGCAGTACGTCTTCTTTCAACTAAAATAATTTGCCTGAAAGAAAGATATTGAAACAGATGTTCCATCTGTTGCAAGAGATTACCCATCAACTGTAACTGGTGCAATGAATAATCTGTTGCAACAGATGATCTATATTTCGCAACATATTAACCATATGTTGCTCTATTCTCTGAACCCTACTCAACAGATTACCCATCTACTTTAAATTATGCAACAGATAGGTATTCTGATGCAACATATTATCAATCTGTTTCAGTATACAAATCAGTTGTTGTGGTAGCTAGATTGTCTGTTGCATAAGTTGGCTGTGTTAACATAACCCGAGCCCCATGTAACCTAACTGACTGCAAATTATTATTATATGATTTAAATTCCTCCTGTCATTTTTTATAGGTTGTGCATCCTTGGATCGTGCCTACCATTAATAAGATGGGGATGACTTCTTTTCTTACTCTGGGTCTTGTTGATACAAAAGAAGATCCAACGGTGGAGTTAATAAAGAAGGAATTGGATGGAGCAACATCCATAAGAAGAGCAGTTAGGCAAGGTCAGTCTAATGTTGAAGCTCTTCACGACCTAACTCAAACTGCAACAGATTCAGGTGCTTTTTCTGGGGGTGTTGCTGGTGGAGTTGTTTGTGATGGTGGCAGTCATCCTGCTTCTGCTTCTGCTGCCAGTCGTGATTATGAGCATGTTGGTGCTCAACAAAATAAAATATGTTTGAAAATACCCCTTGCATAGGTCCTCCCTCTCACCCCTACACCGGTCTCTCCTACCCTTACAGTGGTCCCTCTTACCCCTCATGTTCTCATTGCAAATACAAAGTGTGCAAGGACAGAGAGGATAAACTTCTCAATAAGCTAGAGGCTATTGCTGAAGCTACCGAGGAGTTAAAATCTAAGAGGGGTGTCATACCATCCAATGAGGTGAGGGAGCCATGCACTCCTACAGTGGAGGTTAGGAGGAAGAGAATAAAAATTAGACAAATTCTCTCCATTCTAAAATCAACAAAAAATGCAACTACCCCCGCTTCAATAGTTGTTGAAGTTCAGGGGCCGCCGAAGAAGGTGGACATGTTTGCGGCGCTTGGTAAGGAGAAGAAGAAAGAACTGGAAGAATTCATCAAGATGAAGGTTAAAAAAGAATACACCATGCATTCATTTGCCGCCAAAGACTTCTCGAATATGACAAATATGTGTGTGTGGTACGAGGACAAGGTAAGTTTACTTTTGCTAATCTACCCTTCCAATCTACTCCACGAAGAAGAATCTACGCAACAGATGTGTAATCTGTTGCAACAACTTGGTATTCTGTTGCAACATAATACACATCTATTGCATAAGTTGCGTTGGTTGGGTAATCTGTGAACTGATTCAGAGAACCCTCTGCATCGAATTCTTTCCACTGTATTTTTATTCTTTACAATTACTAACCTATTTAAAAATTATCTTCTTATACCACAGTATGTTGATGAAATTCTCTGCCTCATGAGGGGCAGGCAATTAACGTACCCAGATGCTTATGATGCTGCTGATAGGATAATGGACCTCAACTTCTACAATAATTTCAAAGATAGGTACGCTGATCTTCGTAATCTAGCTGATTCCGGTGTCCTGGGATTTGATCAGTTAGTTTCTACGTTCCAATGGGATGAAGAAACGATTAAATATGTTAGAGAAAAGAGGCCATATCCACACGGCAAGAGCTGGACCAAGGCAAAGAGAATTCTTGCAGTCATGAACGTGGATGTCACCCATTTTCTCACTGTTGAGATACTACTATACGAGGGAAAGATTAAGGTTTATGACTGCAATTTACCTGTGTTCAGCGAGAAGACGTTTTTAACCCAATGCAGCCACTCTTGAAGTTGTTGCCCAAGTTGTTGACACAGAGTAAACTGATGGATCATTTTCCGGCTGTAGTCTTGGCGAAGGAATCATGGGTTTTTAAAGGTCAAAATAAGAACATCCAACTCCCAAAAAAATACAACCGGTGCAGCGTGTGGGCCGTACTCGCTTGCATACATGGAGTGTTTGCTGACCGGCACACAAATGACCGGTGTGTGCGACACCATTGTGGGAAAGATACAATGGGTCTGGGCATATGGGGTACTAACTAAATGGTTGGAGCCCGTGTATAAAATAGAACATGTACAATGACAGAGACGAACACGATAACAAATTTTCATTTCAAGCCAATTCACTATACATATAGGGGCAATAATTTTTATGTCTGGAAAAGTTGAATTTTTATAATGCAACAGATTTTATATCTGTCGTAACAGATATAGTACTTGTTGTGATGGATTGATTATCTGTTGGAATAGGTTGGTCATCTGTTGCGTTATACAGATGTTCCCCGTCTGTCTGTCGCAACAGATTTATGATTTGTTGCAACATATAACTTATCTGTTGCAACTGATCGGTAATCTGTTGGAGCAAATAAAAAAAGTAGGAAGATCTGTTATATAATTTCCAGCAGATGACCTACGTGTTGCATCTCATGTTGTAACATATGTCTAAATCTGTCTGATAAGATCTGTCGTCTGTTGCAGCAGATGTATTATCTATTGCGATATTTGAATCAAGTACTCCATTTCAATTAATATGTTCAAAATATAGAATTAATTATATTCATAGACAGAATAAAATAAATTAAAGCCTTCGAAATTACATGAAATAAAATAACTCAACAAATAAATGAAATGTAAAAAAAATCATTATGAGTACAAACAATCTACTCTACAAATAAATCAACAAGTTAAACCAAGGAGGATAGGTTATTACATTGACGGACTCGAGCTATAAAGATCTAATCAATATGGACAAGTTGTTCTTCATCCAGTGCTATGGAATTCGACTTTGGTCGTCGTGGATCTTTAACGTCGGTTGCGTACGGCTTCTGAGCTTTCGCTTCTCTATATTTCCATAAAAGAGCAGCATATCTTTTACGGAGTAATCCGGCATCAAGTCCATTATTTGGTACTTGTAATCCATCTCTCAAATACTCGGCATAGGTGGCAACAAAAGGACCGCAATCCCTGCGTTACAAAAGAACAGATAATCCATATCTTGCAGTTCATTCAAGCGTTGTGAAATGAAACTAAATCATGACACTTAAACTTACAGGCTACCAATGGTTTGTTGAGCAATTCCGTCAACATATTGTACATCAAATGGATTAGCCATTTTATCCCGGTATGCTTCAATCGTCGACCAATCAGTACAAACCTTTTGATATAAAAAGCCACTTATATCAAGTTAAGTAGGCAATATTTTTGCCAGCTTTTGTATCTCAGATGATGGCCCGGAACGTCTCCTTTGCGACATCGAGTCATAAACTCGGATGCGCCTCTCTTTTAGAACGACGATAGCCAACACCCAATGGAATTCATCACCATAATTGATTGGGATGTACACTTCGTCGACCAAATGCCAAGGTAAGCCAGCCGGAATTCTAAAACCTTTGATGATGTTGATTAAGCATTCCTCATTTCGGGAAACTTCCGGATGCTGTTGACAATACCTATCGTAAGCATTATTGATGTAAACTTTGTACAAACAATTGTCTGTTGTATATCTGTATTGTTCTTGTGTTTGCAACTTGGCCTTCTTTCGGAGGTAGTAAAAAATAACATCGATGTGCTGCACATATTATCAAACATTTTGGATTACGTGACAAAAAAATCAATATGCAGATGCAATTAAATAAAGTATTAATTAATAGTAATATGTATGGCCTTTAAACCTCATCATTCCAGCAAGTTTGGGGCTGTGACATAAAATAGAATTAATTCTTCATTCCGAGATGTGCAACAACAAAGTCGAACATATCAAAACCAAGACTCGATTCGTTCACTTTGTAGCGCTCGTCATTTTGTTTTCTACATGATGATTTATATGTGTTAATGTCAGGTTCTTACAACAAGAATTGTATAAACCAATATCTATAAAATTGATTTATGTACCTGCCGACATGATGCTTTAACAGCCCATCGACAATCCATTCTGAATAGTCGTTGATCAACTGTATTAGTTTTTGGAGCCTCGTCCGAGATGTTGAACCCTTCAAACGGGTAATTCTTCTGTTTTCTCAAACTGACAGGCTCCACTTTTTCTTTATCTTTGGAAACAGTTGATGGATTATCAATTGTCATATTATGCTCTTCGGCAGTAGCTATGACATCCACCTGGAAAGCCAGAATTGTCAATGCTAAGTAGAGATATACAATAGATTTTCCATCTGTTGCAATAGATGATTCTTATGTTGCATCAGATGGATTATCTGTTGGGATAAATTCGAACAGGTAAATCAGAGAAGTACAATAATTTTGAACAGATGACCCATCTGTTGCAACATAAGACTTATCTGTTGAAACAGATAACAAATTTGATGCAACAGGTTAGACAACAGTTGCAACAGATGTATACATCTGTTTGATAATTTTCAGCAGATGTATCATCTGTTGAAACAGATATGTGCTTGTTTTTTTTTTGGAACAGATGATGTACATTCACCTTCTTCAGCTCATGCCGCTCTTCTGTGGTCCTTGCACACTGAACATTGGTGCAAGACAAAGACAGAGTCATTGCAATCTTGCTTTTTTTGATGATTGATGATGCCTTGGAAGTGTCTTTCCTTCTCCTCTTAGCCGCCTTGATCTTTAGTGGAGTGTCTGGATATGAAATCCTCTTTGATGGAATGACACCCCTCTTAGATGTCATTTTCTTTACAGAAGCAGTTAGTGTATTAATAGCATTAATCACTTCATCATGTTTCACCTTGCAGTCTTGACATTTGCATGAAGAACATTCGCTAGATGCGGTAAAATCTGGAGAAAAATCTGTACAACCATTATGATCATAATCATAATGGCTTGTTGTTTCAAAAACTGTAAGAGGAACATCATTATCCCCACCCTCCAAAATTATTTTTCTTATGATGTCTGTTTCTCCAAACAATTCCATTTTTATTCCATCAACGACCTTCGGGTCCGATCAAGTTTGCACAGATCGTAAAGTAAGAAAAAATGGCATCTTCAACTCTCGGTTGGTCGGAACAAGCCACGGATGGACAATCTAAAATAAATCGGTACATATATTAAGAATGATGATGAAATCATTTAATCATTAATTAAAATAAAAACTTGATTAGAATTGGACTTATTGCTTCCTTGGGGGGATTGAAAAGATCAAGAAATTTTACATTTTTATCGGTTTTGGCCGACAACCATCTCAGAATTCTTGGACAGGAAACTTCTTCCTGGTAGTTCACTTGTTGTCTCAAATAAGGAATGACTTCAAATGCCCAAGCCTATAACATAACGCCAATAAATCAAAAGCATTATTGAATAAAAAAAATGATGAATCATATCATGATAAAAGAAATATTTACCATGAAGGCCCATGGAAAACCATATAAGTTGACTGTTTTTGGCTTTAACGGAGTCAATAAATATTCGACAGTCATTTTGAAGCTTTCATAACCCCAAGGATAGCTGTTAAATGCCTCAAGATCCTCAGAGAGATTTATTAAACCAAGGCTTATGTTGTTGTTAACGTCTCTCGCCCAAAAAACATTATGTACAAACCAAACCAAGCACAATGATTGCTTGTGCTTCTGTGAAAGTCCTTTACCTTTCAACGCTTCAATCAGATTTTTATTTTTGAAGCTTGGACCAACAATGGACACTAGGTCATCATGATCACTCAACTTGCCTTTTCCTATTTTGGGTGTGCGGGGTGCTTTTTTGGGTCAGAGTAGGTATAACTTGAGAAGGAGAAGGAGGATAACATTTTAGTCCGGTAACTATGGCAAACTCCTTCCAACCAAAACAAACAAACAGGCATACCACAGTAATTTATCCACACCTCATCCATCTTATCTTTATTTTCATACATAAACCTGGCTTGAGAAAATCATATACCATTTTCATCTGAAAACGAGCATTGTTGTCCTCCGACAAATTAAAATATTTCCCAAAGCAGCTTTCCCTGAAATAAGAATCTAATTTTTATTCTCGAAGTATTTTTCTGAAGGCGTCGAAAGATTTTCCCTTGACAGACTTAACCACAAGATCACCTGTTAAATCTGTGGCACCATCGCACTGCATTCTCACAGGGTAACGATCAATGCTGAAGGTTTTGACCTACTCTTCGACGGAAGGGCTATTAGCATTTGGATTATCTCTTTTGAACGATTCCTCCTCCCCTTGTTCATTATCTTCTGTTCCTGATTGAGATAACGCTTGTAAAGCAAGCTCATAGAGTGGTGGATGTAGCTGAGCTGCTGCACTTGTTCCTTTACTTGGACTTGATTCGATTTCTTTTATTTTGGAAGCCATGTTATCTTAAATTAACAGGAACATAACATATATTATAATTGATTAATGCATAACAATAATATAACAGTTCCAACAGATAACTAATCTGTTGCACCAGGTATGTTATCTGTTGCAACATATAACCGACCTGTTGCAACGGATGAGTAATACATGGGAACCATAAAAACAGAACTATCTGTTGCACCTGGTATTTTATCTGATGCAACACATAACTGACCCGTTGCAACGGATGAGTAATCCGTTGGAAATAATAAAAATAGATCACTAATCTGTCGCACCAGGTATTTTATCTGTTGCAACATATAACCGACCTGTTGCAACGGATGAGTAAATCGTTGGAAAGAATAAAAATGGATCACTAATCTGTTGCACCAGGTATGTTATCTGTTGCAACAGATAACCGACCTGTATGAATAAATCGTTGGAAAGAATAAAAACAGTCCTAATCTGTTGTAATATGAAGAGTAAACCGTTGGAAAGAATAAAAACAGATCACTAATCAGTTATTTGTTGGATCAATATTGTTTAGATTTCTTCCAAACAGAAGAGTCGCCTGTCGCAACAGATGAATGATCTGTTAGATTGTTCACTTGTTGCATCAGATTTTCATAGTTGAATCAGATTTTTAATCTGTTGCATCAGATTTTAAAATGAAGAGTAAACCGTTGAAAAGAATAAAAATGGATCACTAATCAGTTATCTGTTGGATCAATATTGTTTAGATTTTTTCCAAACAGAAGAGTCGTCTGTCGCAACAGATGAATGATCTGTTAGATTGTTCACCTGTTGCATCAGATTTTCATAGTTACATTAGATTTTTAATTTGTTGCATCATATGTTTCATCTATTACATCAGATGTTTCAACTGTTGCAATACCATTTCTACCAAGACAAACAACAAATCAACCCAACAACATCAACATATCACACACACACATACACACTAAGAACATCAACTATGACCAAAAATCACCAACAAATTCGAATCAACAGTACGGCAACGAGAAGAAGAAATGCAGAAATGCCAAAAATTAGGGTTTTATTCAGTCCACATTTCAATACCAGAAGAGTAGTTGGCTCAAGTTCCTCTGTTTTTTCATAATTTTTTACCTGTGAAAAAGGAAATGGGAGGACGAAGAACTCGAAGGTGTTCTCGCCGGCGAAGTATTCACGTCGATTGACGGTTGAAAGTCGAAAAGGAACTCGCCCGACTATTTGTCGCCGGAGGTTGAAGGGAGAAATTTTGCAGAACTGTTGGTTGAGAGAAGCTGGAGAGAGAGAGTGGTTGATTAGGATTGAAGAGGGGTGCGGGTTGAGTTGATTTGTATTTTTGAAAAGATTAGAAAGTTTTGAAAATATTAATCAAGTCCACAATTAACTTAATCAAGTTTCCTAATGATGTTTGACCCTATCTGTTGGTCAATGTCACCAATCCTTTATTCAATACTTAAAAGACACCTTTCCTTCAATTTTCTCGTATTTCTATATGTTTGTACATAAAGTACGTAAAATCTATGTGGTCGTTTATTATTTTTGAGTTATATTGCGGGAGGATAAATATAGTTCGTGCAATGTTTATAAATTTTTTGCTTGATACATAGGTGGAGTCTTAAAATAATGATGTTTGTAATTCTTTTATATTAATATTATTTGTATTCCCTTGTAATCCACATTGTTCACTATCTTGATTCCATTAATATAGTCTGTTCTTGTAAGGGTCTCGAATAACCGTTGCTCCATATCTATCTGTATTTTGCTGACACCACTGTTTGCTTTGTTATATTGATAACAACAATAGATAGAAAGTACTGATCCAAGCTACACACAATTGCAAAAGCATGAAATTTGGGAAAAGATATCTCACTAGCAGCATAATGCGAGCCAAAGTAAAGGATATCTCTCATCTCTTTAGCATGTAATTTCACGCACATATATTTTACAGGTAAGAAACATTAGTAGGTAAATAGTATAAATTTAATGATTGGGTGTGTTATAATCATTGTGGGAATGAATCGCATATGTTGGATGAGAATTGGTAGACCACAAAAAGGATAGTCCAAGTTATACTGGTAGCATGATCAGTTGCAAGTTGCAAACTGCTGTAAGGCAACTTTTAAAAGTTGAAAAGCCTCCATTACATCTTTTTTCTCAACCTGCATGTGAAGTGGGAATAACATCTTCACGAGGCGGAGTTCAAAATGAAAGACAAGTACTAGCAAAGCTATACCAAAAGCGAATCCTAGCACGAGCTTCAGTTAGGTGTATTAAACTCTCTAGCTGCCATGGTGTGGCTGTAATAACATGTAAAAGATTACATATCAAATACCAGGTAGTAGTATTTGGTTGCGGGGATTATTTGAAGAGTGCAATGTAAAGAGCGCCACTCCATTTTATAGAACACTTGTTATTTTTTCACTCTATCCTTTTGTGATCTCACTTTGTGAGATAATATTGAGTGTGTGTTGTTGATTATTATGTCATGTTTCCTCTTACCGCCTTTGGACTTGCAGCATACAGCATACAATAGAAGATCTGTAAAAGTGGCCAAATGACCAACTCTAATTACAAATAATTTTTGGATGGGTGTGTCAAACAAGAAACCTTAATTAGTTTCTTGAGATGAATTCAATTGGAGAGGTATGTTTTTCTACAGAATGATTTAGATTCTTTCAGGTACTTGGACAAGATTTTGCTAATCTTGATGTGTGTTTCCTATACGTTCATGTGCTTGAAACACTTGATGGACCTGTTGGACCTCATCATGGTTGTAGTCTAATGTTGCACTAACAATGCATGACTCATTTATTTGATGCAAAGCACAATTGAAAAGCACCAGGTACAGATCCTCCAAGTAGCTAATCAAATCAAACCTGACTAGATAAGAGTGATGAGTTAGTGTAGCATCAGATCTCTCTCTATACATGGGAAATCTTCCCTAAACTGCAAAAGTCTTTACCTTTTCTTAGAACCGCTTTCCTTCAGACAGCCTGATTCACTAATTGAACCATCGATATCAACACTAAAATAGACATAAAAAAATAAAGTGGTCAGAACACAATCGAAAAGGGATTGACAATATATATTGTATTGTTAAAGGGATTAGATCAGCTAAAAGATCCCAACTTTTAGTCGGAGTCTAATGAATCCTTTATTGACATTCTAAGTTTATTAAAATAAACAACACTCATCAATCAACTAAAAGAACTCAACTATTCGTAGCAGTTATATGAATATTTTGTGCCCCTTTGCTCAATTAGGACGAAACAAAATTCATCAATCAGCTAAAAGATCCCTACTTTTAGTCGACTCAACTCTATGAATCTCTCTATCTATTCCGCTCACTTTTAATTTGGGTTAGCTATATGGCTTATTTGTCGACATTCTAACTTTATTCAACGAAACATGCCTCATCAACCAGCTTAAAGATCCCAACTCTATATAGGACTCTTTTGTATCCATTCCGCTCTAAGCAGAAGCCACAAAACTCATTAATTAATAAAACATCCCATCTTTTAGTTGGTAAGCTACATATCCTCTTTATAAGTTCCAATTTTTTTAATTCAGAAAAACAAAAAAATCTCAAATTTTAGTTGGAATCGGCTATATGAATCTTCTATATCTATTCCGCTCAATACAGATGCAACAAAGACTTAATTAATCAGCTAGAAGATGAATTCTCTATATAAATTCCAACTTTAAACAAAGCAACAAGACTCATCAATTAGCTAAAAGAACCCACCTCATCAAAGTAATGACATTTAATTTTTATTTTAACATTTATTATTTAGCTGGATCATTTCAATAATTAAGTTCTATTCCTATTGTGTTCTTCAGTTCTACACTTTCAGCATAAGTTATAAGAAACAACACACACACAAAGCACTTTATACATTCAGATCACAAAACCTATGCATTAACAATATATTAAAATCAAATAGTAAAATATCAACCACAAAACAACTAAAAATTGATAAAAACAACCCCAAAACAGCTTTGAAAATGATAAAGACAACAACCAAAAAAAGGTAAAACTAGCTTTGAAAATAGTAATAGAACATACCCAAAACTGCTTTAAAAATGATAGAACAACTCCAAAATAAGCTAAAAAACTGGTAAAAGTAGCAGCCTAGAATCAGATAATAGTGAGCTATCTTGATAGGAGAGTTTGCAAAATAGAGACTTTCAAAACTTATTTTGGCATTTAGACACAAGTCTTGGAAAATTGGGTGTTTAGACGCTAAAATGGCATCATCACTTCTTACATACAAATCTAGCACACAGGTTTTAAACTTTCTACTTTAGCCCCCACCTCATCCATTGAATATTTAATATTTTTCACCATTTTTTATATTTTCATTATTTTTTCACATTTTCCTATTTTAATTAAAAAAAAATTATCCAAAAAGCTACCAATAGGAGCTCTCTTTTTCACCAATAATTTTCGATTCCGACGACTTTTCCGATGAAAAGTTGCCCATCACAACTGAAAATCTCCATTCTTGATCATTGCCTCCATTGTCGTTCCATCCTTTTTGAAAAAAATGCAAAAAATATTTTTTTCACCATTTTTACTAGCTTGAAAAGCTTTCCAAATCCGCTCAATATCTCGTCATTAGATATATTTCAGTAGTTTAGAAGTCCTACACATACATTTGTCCATCCCAGAGCTAGGAGGGTATTTATTATATCCGAAATCAGTCCATTCACGTCTTTGTACGGACGTTTTCATACCAGTGATCGACCAGCTATAGACCGATATCTTAATCTATTATCGATTAGTGTGGTCTATTATGGCAATAGCTGAGGTAATTGTCGTGGGTGGTAATTATATGGGTGTGTGGAAGGAGGGTCCCAACTATTGGAGGTGGAAATCATCTAGCAAGGAGACAGTGCCCATCCCACTGTGTCGCAATGGTTCGTATGATGACATAGTTCAAAGCGTAATTGAGAGCAGAGAATTAGATTGCGAGCCAAAGAACGTTGTGATTAGCTAGGTAATGAATGGGCGAGGTAAAATACATTCCACGTTCATAAATAATGATCGACATATGTCGTTATACATGTTAGATGTCATTGTCGATGACTCTAAGCCATTATTGGGGATAAATGTCGTCCCGGGGTTTCCGACAATCCCGCCACCACAGCCGATAATCGACGAACATCATTCATTTGAAGATGAGAGTTTGGATGCTCATCCAATGAATTCAAAATATTAATCAATGGAATTGAAAGCTCCAATTTTCTTTAAAGAAGCAGGAGAAGAGTGCAGATTGGAAGCACAAACCAATCACACCTTCTCCGATGAAATTAATTTTCAGCTAAATCAAACATTTAGAAGCAAAAAGGAGCTGAAATTATTGCTGGACGTAGCAGCTGTGAGAAATTCTTTTGATTATGCTACGTTGAAGAGCTGAGGTAAATTTCTCAAGGTGAAATGCGTTTGTCCTAGTTACGCGTGGATGTTGCGGGGGAAGAAGGAGGGTCCAGAATAACCACGATCTTTTCCTCCTCTGTAACGACCTAAATCATCTTTTCTATGGTCTAGGATAGGACAAGGAGCACTGCCACCACGAACTCCGACATATTGCCCATTTTTTACGGGCGATTGTGTAGCGGCTCAACATGGAGCCCGAGGAGATGATCACCTCCCACTATCCCCTTAGTTTAGGTTTTAATTTCTGTTGTTTGTTTTTGTTTTAAGTTCATTGCAATGAGAACTTTTCATAGTTAGAAATATGTTAGATGAAAACTTCTTTATTTTGCTGTTTTTGCTCGTCTTTTGTTGTACATATGGTTCTATACCATTGCAATAAAGTATGAATGAAGTATCTTTGTTTCCTACATTTGTCTCCTCTTTCATTTTGCAATTTTGTTCTTGTTTGAATTTTTGTAATTTGCCCTGTTAGAAGATGAATTAAACAGTTGTGAGATGTAAAAATTAATTCATCTATGATAATGGAAAATGAATCTGGTCTATCCGAGGTTATTTTGCTGTAAATATAGTGCTAATAAACCATTGTAATAAACTTATGAATGAAGTATTTTCATATTTCCTGCATTTGTCTCCACTTTAATTTTACAATTTTCTTCTTTTTGAATTTTTGCAGTTTACCCTGTTAGAAGATGAACGAAACAGTTGTCAGATGTCAAAATTAATTCATATATGCTAATGAAAAATGAATCTGGTTTATCCGCGATTATGTTGATTTATACAAAATTAAATGCAAAGTTGATGTAATTTATTATTTACGGATCTCAATATCTATGCGCGAACATCTACGTAATCGATGCATTCCACTATGAGGTCCATTGATTGTGTCTAGTGTATATCATAGGCTGTAAGTCTTGTCAATAATATACCTCATTGATTTATTACCCTTAGTAGCATATTTGAAAAAAGAAAATAATTAGTTAATCAAAAAATAAATAATTAAATTTTATGCTATTAAAGGATCTTAAACACGCCATGTGATCGTATGAGAGTCCACGTAAATTGTAGAAGGTGATCAAGGATGTGTGAGGATAGACTGCGGATGAACAAATGAATTCCTCACAACATACTTGTGCTTTGGTAAACATTTCCCTAAGGATGTTGGTTGTTCAACCACAACTCATCACCTCACACATCTTTGATCAACACTTTTAATTTACGTGGACTCTCAAACGATCACATGACTTGTTTAGGCTCATTCGATTACATAAAATTCAATTACTTATTATTTTATTAATTAAATAATCCTTTTTAAAATATGTGCTAGTCACGGTCTATAAATATGTGTTCTAGTTTAGTACATTTATTAATGAAGTTGTACACCATATATTTTAGACTATGCTTAGTTATGTACTTGACGTGATATAGTCTAGCATAGACTGTAAACTACTTCCACAATTAAATAACTAAACTATGATATTTAATCACAGATCATGACTAACACATATTTTGAGAAGGATTAATTAATTAATAGAATAATAAATAATTAGATATTATGCAATTAAATGAGCCTAAACAAGTCATGTTATCGTATGAGAGTCCACATAAATTGAAAGTGGTGATCAAATATGTGAGGTGATGAGTTGTGGTTGAACAAATGAATTCTCCGCAACATACTTGTGCTTTGGGTAAACATTGCCCCAAGCATGTTTGTTGTTCATCCACTACCCATTCTCACACATCTTTGATCACCTTATCCAATTTACGTGGACTCTCATACGATCACATGACTTGTTCAAGCTCCTTTAATTACATAAAATTCAATTATTTATTATTTTATTAATTAAATAATCCTTCTCAAAATATGTGCTAGTTATGGTCTATGAATATGTATCATCGTCTAGTGCAGTTATTAAGGAATTAGCTCTTAGTTTATGCTAGATGGTCTATCTATGCGGAGCAACATCCACCAAACGCATGAGAAGGCATCGATTATAAATAAGGTCTATGAAACTAGTCCAGCAGTAACAAAAATCTAAATATCAGATTTTTACAATGGTAATAAAATACACGTCAAATCACATCCAACAGTAATATCTCACTTTTTTCTTCTATAAAAGGAAGGCTATTTTTGTGTTAACACTCTATTTTTTTTTGGCTTTAATTTTTGTTAACAACTACAATATATCAAGCATCCCAAACATCAAATGCAAAAGTGTCCTACATATGTCGTTTTGGTAATTCAACTGTTTTTAGGCCGTCATGCACCGATTCAAATCCAGGTCGAAAATTCTTTAATTGTGCGGTTGGAAAGGATAATGGCGGATGCTCTTTTTTAAAGTGGATTGACGAAGACTCACCGACGAGTAGCCATCAACATCAAATTTTTGAGGCGCTTCCAAGTTTCATATACTACAAAGGTTTCGAGAATCTGAAGAAAATAGAGATCTACTCATGACATTGCTAAAAGAAGCCGAAGAGCAAAGGGATTACTTGAAAGGATCACTAAAAGAAGTCGAAATGGAAAGAGATCAACTAAAGGAAATGTTGATTTTGGCTAAGGAAAAAGAGAAAGGCCTAAAAAAATTATTGTATGGTTTGTCATTGTTGTTGGCTTTCTGAAAAGGTGTAATAGGGATATAGGAAACTGAATAAATAGATGTATGGTTTCTAAAATCAATCGTGGGTGTAATCTATAATCAATAGAGAATTATGTCTTTTATCATCGACCTCTATAAACCATGATAATTACTATAAATATATAATTTACTCAATCGATAATTTTTTGAGTCTATAAATAACTTGTACAATATTTTCAATCAACCAATATAAATTAGGACAATAGCTGAACTGGTAACACAATGCAGTCAACTGTTTAATCTAACGAGACAATGGAATACCTGCAAATAATTTCATCAGTAAATGTCATCATTGATATGCTAAATATATGCAATTCAATTATCCATAAAAAATAAATCACTATAAACAACAAATCATTAAGAAAATCGTTTGTTCCAAATTCACCAAACTACTTGTTTTCTTGATTGAGTTCCGCAATAATGCCCATCACATCCAAGAACCCAACACAAAACGTCATCGAAAAAATTACTAAAATGGATCTAAAACTGATCGAGGAAGAAAATTAGATTTACCTGAGCAAGAGAAATCGAAAAATTTCGCCCGAGGAAGCAAGAATCATGCAAACTTTTTTTCTGAAAAAAATGAACTAAAATCGGGAGAAGGAAGGTTTTGAGGAGAGAGAAATGTAGTTGAAAATATTAAATGATTTATGAAAAAATAATAAATATAAAAAGGGGACCATGCTTTATTTTTTAAAAAGTTATATTTTTTCTCAAGTTTTAAAAATGTTAAAGAAGCCCATGAGCCCATAACCATGCCCACTTTTTACCTTTTTTATACCCTAATCCTAAAAAATAAATCAAAAATAAATTTAGTGTTTAACCCTCAAAATAAATTTTCAAAGTGGGTACTTTTCAAAATTGTCTCTATCTTGATGGGCAATTAGATCTAGGCAACGGAACTTTGAATAACTAAAAACCACAAATGCTTTCCCATTTGTTGTAATTTCAATCACTCACTTCACCTGTATAAGAATGTATTTGTCGCCAAAATTTTTTCAAAGGTTATATTTGACTTTATTTTTACACGCAACGTAAAAAATTTACTACTACTAAATCCTTCTGTTTGCATCTAGAATTTTATCATAGACTTCAACTTTATTTTAAAGGGGTATCATTAACTAATGAAGTAAAAGAAAGCTTTTAATTGACTTTTAGACAATATATGGGAGGACCTGATGCCATCACTCAATTTAGAGAGATGAAGGATGGGCTATATTTTTCTTATTTTAATATCCAGTACCCCTATCTAGGAGTGGGCATGGTATGATACGGTACAGTATTTTAAATTTCGATATGCTAACTTTGGTTTTCTGTATCTAAAAGAATAATATCATTACCATACCAAATTAGTTTGGTATGATTCAATATTTTTAAATTCGGTTTCGGTATTTTATGGTACGGTAATTTGGTAATCATACTTTATTTGATTTCGATTGACATATATTCATATAAAAAAACTATAACTTTAAAACTTAAAAATGTCTCAATCATATCAGACTAACAACTATCTTTGTTAATCATCTACGTAAAAAGAACATTTCAATCACGATTGAGTAATCCAAGATGCAAACTCTGAACAACATTACCTAAACTTAAGCATAGTACTTCGAAATAATAAGCTTCCCACAAAAATTATTTCTGAATAAAAGTTACTTTTATGTTCAATTGTCTAATGGATGACATATAAATATATTTAATAATCTTAAATATAATATATTTGGGTTTTATATATTATTAAAAAACTTCGATGCAGTATACGGTATTTCGGTATTTATTGCATAATATCAAATACCGTACCAAATACCATAACAATTTACAATTCCTACCAAATATCATACCAAATACCATAACATCCATACCGCAGTATAAATTTTTTTGATTTCAGTATGGTATTCGGTATATACCATACCATGCCCACCCCTATCCCAATCACTATATTTTCCTTCACAATTGACTTTAAAATTAGCTGGTAAGTAAAACTTAAGAAAAATGATTAAAGTCTAATGCAAATTTGTCTTTTGCAAAAGCAATTCGACTATAGTGAGTAATTGTATGAGCTGAAGACACAATCAATGTCTAGCTTTAGACTCGTACAACTGACGAGCACACAACTAAACTAACAATGAGACAAAAAATGACTAATGCGCACACAACTAAACTAAAAAAATATTGAGTTATTGGGTCTTTTTCCCTTTTTATGTGGATAAATAAAGTCCAATTTGGACCAACTCACTTTTGCCCATAGGCCGCCCATTACTATGGGACATATATATAGATATTTTTAGGTCTTATTTACTATCATAAAAAGAGGTTTTCAGCAGTCAAAGAGAGAAAAATAGTGCAGATTTTCGCACCCCAAATTTTAGCCATAGTTGACAACTTCAAATTGTGATTCCCGCTTTGTTTCTTGTCCGATTGAGCTGAATTTTGGATTGCTTGTTCCTCTCATCTGAAACTTTAATTAGGAACTGACGAAGGTGGATTTGGTGGCCTGTAGATCTTGTTCTTCATTCCCGAACAGTAGCTGCATTTTGGTGCTTTCACTTCTTTTATTCTCTAGTGTTTGGTGCTGTGGTTTATGTATTGTTGCTTGTTGTTTGGTGGCCATTTTGGAGAACAATATTGTAACTCTTGGTAATTATAGTGTAGGTTTTGATCCCGTATTTTTTTACTCTTCACACCGAAGGATTTTCCACGTAAATTTGGTGTCTCTTGTTCTTCATTTTATAATTGCCTTATCGTATTTGTGTGGTGATTTATTTGTTGTCATATTGTCAAGAAATGGACCTTGGGCCTAACTCAACCTCAAAATCTAGCTCAAGAGGTGAGGATTACCCAAGTCCATATAAGCAAACTACTAGTCCATTCCCCAACCAATGTGGGACTTTTTACCCACTCTATCACCCCCCCACGCCCAGGCCCAACTGGCACTGACGCGTGGACCGGGAGTCCAAAATGGGGATGGACCTGACTTTGATACCATGTCAAGAAATGAACCTTGGGCCTAATTCAACCTCAAAAGCTAGCTCAAGAGGTGAGGATTACTCAAGTCTATATAAGCAAACTATCAGTCCATTCCCCAGCCAATGTGGGACTTTTTACCCACTCTAACATATATTATTTTATTTTGCTTGAATTTTCTTGTCTCCTCTTGGTTCAAGTTGAAAGAGAAAGTTTAGATTTGGGTATTTTTCCGCTGCTACCCTGTCGGACATTTTGATTGTGCCCTTGTCTTTCCCAATAAAGTGGTATCAAAGCGTTGATTGTTATTGATTGTCGATTTGAATGATGAAGGAAAATATGAGCAAGATGGTGTGTTTGAATGGTAGTAACTATCATACTTGGAAAAACAAGATGAAAGATCTTCTATTTGGCAAGAAAATGCATCTACCTGTGTTTGCGGCTACTAAACCTCAATCCATGACAGATGAGGATTAGGAAGTTGAGCACTTACAGGTTTGTGGTTATATCAGACAATGGGTTGAAGATAATGTTAGAAATTATATTGTGAATGAGACACATGCCAGAAGTTTCTGGGACAAGCTCGAGACACTTTGTACTTCAAAGACTGGTAATAATAAGTTATTCCTGCTTAAGCAATTGATGAATATCAGGTATAAAGAGGAAAATCCTATTTCTGATCATATAAATGATTTTCAGGGTGTCCTTGTCTAGCTGTCCGAAATGGGTGTAAAGTTTGATGAAGAAATTTAGGGACTTTGGCTTCTTAATACTCTGCCAGACTCTTGGGAAACTTTTTGAGTTTCTTTGACTAATTTTACTCCCGGTGGTGTTGTAACTATGGAATATTTTAAAAGTGGTGTCTTGAATAAAGAAATGAGAAGAAGATCTCAGGCCTTATCTTTTTCATCTTCACACTCTAATGTTTTGGTTACTGAAGAGAGGGGGAGAAATAAGTCCAGAGGTCTGAATAATAGAGAAAAAAGTAGAAGCAAGTCGAGGTCCAAATTCAAGAATGTTACATGTGACTATTTCAAAAAAAAGGGGCATATCATGAAATATTATTACAAGCATAAGAGAGATATGAGACGGAAAAAGAACGAAGGCGATAATGAAAATCGTGTTGCAGTTGTTTCTAATGATGATCTTCTTGTTTCTTGTGGTGAGAATGCCATTAATCTTGTTCATAATGAGTCTAGCTGGTTGGTGGATTCTGGTTCTACTTCTCATGTTACGCTAAAGAAGGAATTATTTTCTTCTTATACTCCAGGTAATTTTGGGATGTTGAAAATGGGCAATAATGATGAATTTAAAGTACTTGGCATTGGCACTGTTTGTTTGGAAAGTAATAATGCTTCCAAACTAGTTCTGAATAATGTCAAACATGCTCCAGATGTTCGCCTGAATTTGATTTCTGTAGGATACCTTGATGATGAGGGTTATGTTAACACCCTTGGTACTGGCCAGTGAAAGCTTACTAGAGGTTTGATGATTGTGGCTCGAGGTGACAAGTTGTCTAACTTGTACGTATTTCAGGGCTCTACTTCTAGAGGCTTGATAAACTTGGTGGAGAATGATACTTTATCAGAGTTGTGGCATAGAAGGTTAAGTCATATGAGTGAGAAGGGGATTGATAGTTTGGCTAAGAAAAATTTGCTTTCTGGAGTTAAACAAGCAAAGTTGAAGAAGAGTGTTCATTGCTTAGCCGGTAAATAGAAAAGAGTTTCTTATCATAGTCATCCGCTTTCAAGAAAGCTTGATTTGCTGGAGTTGGTGCATCTGATTTGTGTAGTCCTTTTAAAGTAAGTTCCCATTGTGGTGCACTTTCTTTGTAACTTTTATTGATCATCATTCTCGCAAACTCTGGGTATTTTCTGTGAAGTCCAAAGATTAAGTACTTGATGTGTTGAAGGGTTTTCAGGCCTTGGTTGAGAGACAGACAGGGAAGAAATTGAAATGCATCTGCTCAGATAATGGTAGTGAGTATATTGGTCCTTTTGATAGATATTATAGAGAGCAGGGTATTCGGCATCAGAAAATATCTCTAAAAACTCCTAAGTTAAATAGTTTAGCAGAGAGGATGAACAAAACTCTAGTTGAGAGGGTTAGATGTATGCTTTCAGATGCTAAGCTGCCACTCCTTTTGGGCAGAAGCACTTAATACTACTGCATATGTTATCAATTTATCTCTTACTGTTGCTTTGGATGGTGATGTCCCTAACAGAGTTTGGTCTGGTCAGAATATTTTTATGACCATCTTATAGTCTTTGGGTGTAAATCCTTTGTGCATGTTCCTAAGGATGAAAGGTCAAAGCTGGATGTTAAAACTAGGCAGTGTATCTTCATTGGTTATGGTTAAGATTAATTTGGCTATCGTTTCTATGATCCAGTTGAGAAGAAACTTGTTAGAAGCTGTGATGTTGTGTTCTTTGAAGACCAAACAATTAAAGATTTTAACAAAGCTAAGAAAGTTGATTCTCAGAGTAATGAGAGTCTAGTTGATGTTGATCCAGTTCCTTTGACTACTGCTCCTGAAGAAAATCTTTATGATGATGAAAATCAAGTTGATAATAAAGATGATGATCACGTCCAAAATGACCAGCAAGATGTTGTTGATGCTCCAGTGCAAGTTGATATGGTTAATCAGCAACCAGTTGTTGATGCTCCAGACAATTTTCTTAGAAGATCTACTAGAGAGAGAATATCTTCATCTCATTATTCTCCCAGTGAGTATGTACTCTTGACTGACGAGGGAGAACCTGAGATTCTTGATGAGGCCATAGAAAGTAAAGAAAAAGAAAAGTGGTTTGATGCTATGGAAGATGAAATTAAATCTTTCTATAATAATCATACCTTTGATTTGGTTAAGCTACCTAAAGACAGAAAAGCTTTGAAAAACAGGTGGGTTTTTTGGGTGAAGCATGAAGATGGTAACCCAATTCCACAGTACAAGGCTAGATTGGTTGTGAAGGGATTTAACCAGAAAAAAAAGTTGATTTTGATGATATATTCTCTCCAGTTGTGAAGATGTCATCCATTCATGTGGTTCTAGGCTTAGCTGCAAGTCTTGATTTAGAGGTTGAGCAAATGGATGTTAAAACTGCTTTTCTTCTTGGTGACTTAGATGAAGAAATTTATATGGAGCAGCCCAAGGTTTTGAAGTCAAGGAAAAAGAAAATCATGTTTGCAAATTGAAGAAGATATTGTATGGTTTGAAATAAGCTCTTAGGCAGTGGTACAGGAAGTTTGGTTTCTTTATGAGTCAACAGTGCTTCAAGAAGACTACTTCAGACCATTGTGTTTTTGTGCAAAAATTCTCTGATAGTGACTTTATTATTGTGTTGCTTTATTTTGATGATATGCTTGTTGTTGGTCATAATGCTTGTAGGATTCAAAAGTTGAAGCAAGAGTTGAGTATGTCTTTTTCTATGAAAGACTTAGGACCGACAATGCAGATTCTTGGTATGCAGATTGTCCATGACAGAAAGGCCAAAAAGTTGTGGTTATCACAAGAGAAGTACATTCAGAAAGTACTGCAAAGGTTTAACATGGACAAGGCTAAGGTTGTCAGTACACCTTTAGCTATGCACTTCAAGTTGAGCACGAAACAGTGTCCTTCCAGTGTTGATGAGAAGAAAGATATGAAAAAGTTCCTTATGCTTCAGCTGTTGGTAGTTTAATTTATGCAATGGTTTGCACAAGACCAGATATTTCTCATGCTGTTGGTGTTGTTAGTCATTTTCTTTCTAATCCGGGAAGAGAACATTGGAATTCTGTGAAGTGAATTATGAGATATCTTTGTGGCATTTCTAGTCTGAGTTTGTGTTTAGGTATAGGAAAGCCTATTCTTTGTGGTTATACTAATTCAGATATAGATGGTGATATTGATACTCGCAAGTCTACTTCAGGGTATTTGGTTACTTTTGCAGGGGGAGCTGTTTCTTGACAATCTAGATTGCAAAAATGTGTTGCACTATCTACTACAGAAGCTGAGCTCATTGCTGCTGTTGAAGCTTGTAAAGAATTACTTTGGATGAAGAGATTCTTGGGGGAACTTGGTTGTGATCAATATAGGTATGTTCTTCATTGAGACAGTCAAAGTTCCATACATCTTGGCAAGAATTCTACATTTCATGGTCGGTCTAAACACATTGATGTGAGATACCATTGAATTCGGGATGTGTTGGATTCTAAGTTTCTTGAACTTGAGAAGATTCATATGGATGATAATGATTCCTCCATGATGACTAAATCTTTGCCAAGAGGGAAGTTTGAAGATTGTTGCATGATCACAGGGATGGCGGTCTCCTCCACATAGTTGAGAGGTGGAGAATTATTGGGTTATTGGGTCTTTTTCCCTTCCCATGTAGATAAATGAAGCCCAATTTGGATCAATCCACTTTTGCCCATAGGCCCATTACTATGGGGCATTTATGTAGATCTTTTTAGGTCTTATTCACTATCACAAAAAGAGTTTTTGAGCAGCCAAAGAGAGAAAAATAGTGCAGATTTTCGCACCCCAAATTTCAGCCACAGCTGGCAACTTCAAATTGTGATTTCCGTTTCGTTTCAGGTCCGATCGAGCAGATTTTTGGATAGATTATTCCTATCATCTCAATTTTTGATTAGGAACTGAGGGAGATGGATTTGGTATCTTGTATCTCCTATTCTTCATTCCCGAACAGTAGCTGCATTTTGGTGCTTTCACTACTTTTATTCTCTAGTGTTTGGTACTGTGGTTTATGTATTGTTGCTTGTTGTTTAGCACTTGTTTGATAGACATTTTGAAGAACAATATTTTAACTCTTGGTGATTATAGTGGAGGTTTTAGTCCCGTGATTTTTTACTCTTCACACCAAAGGATTTTCCACGTAAATTTAGTGTCTCTTGTTCTTTGTTTTATTCTTGCCTTATCGTATTTGTGTGGTGATTTATTTGATGCCATATTATTTTTTTTTTCTTGTCTTCTCTTGGTTCAAGTTGAAATAAAAAGTTTAGATTTGGGTATTTTTCCGCTGCTACCCTATCGGACATTTTGATTGTGCCCTTGCCTTTCCCAATAAAAAAGAAACGACAATAGTTAAAAGGAGGAAGAAAACTGAAACAATATAGATGAAAGAATTATTCAATCTTATTATGTGCATAACAATGAACCTACACTGTATTTATACAGATAAATGAGTCCTAATTATCTCCTAATTACTAGCCTAATAACAGGGGAGATCCCTGATTTAAGGATTGCAGATTTAAGGGGATCAAATTCATGATTTTATGATAATCATTATCTAATTTTGTGACACTAAATAAGGTAACATCCAAAAAAGGTAACGTTTAAATAAGGTAACATTAATACCCTCCCTCAAACTTATGTTATGTATCACAAAACATGAGTTTGGACAAAAAATAATTGTGTCGACTTCTTGACATGGCCTTAGTAAACAAATCAGCCAATTGATCTTTAGAGGATATATATCTAAGATCAATTCTCCGATCTTCAACTAGTTCTCTGATGTAGTGACAATCTACGTCTATGTGCTTGGCATTTTCATGATGCACGGGGTTGTTTGCTAATCTGATTGCACTGGTGTTGTCTCCATACAATATGATTGATCCTTCCATTTTGATGCCAAGTTCTGATAATAGCCTCAGTAGCCAAATGATTTCAGAGCAAGCAACTGATGTTGGACGTATTTATACGTCTAAGCACCATAACTTACCCATGTTTTAGCTAAGTTTTGAGGATAAAATACATAATTCTTGAACTTTTAGTCTATTTTTAGTTAATTGAGATGACCTATGTGATTAGTATGCTTTTCAGGTACTAATGAGGAAGATTACGGCACTTTGGGGACCTGTGGATAGCAGAGGAAACTTCACATAAAAGGAAAGCAACTTTTGGACTAAATGTGATATATGGGAACTTTTTCCCGAGCAAACTCAATATTTTTAAATAGTTGAGGACTCAGTAACAATTTATTAGAGAAGGATGTTATTAAAAGCCTTATGGCTGAATTTTTAGGGATTATTCATTATTCTGTATTATTTTCGAAAAGGAAAAAAGATGGCTTAGCTGAGAGTGAGAGAAAAGAAAAACGTTTTCTCCTCTTGATTTCTCTATTTTGTGGACTCGAAGATCATCCTCTAGTTTTGGGTATGATGGACATTCTTATGGTTATTTTCTTTTGGTTCATGAGTAGCTGAGCTTATTTGTTAGGGTTATGGAAACCTTGTAGTATACTCTCTATTGCTATGGGTTTTTGAATTTATGATGTGTTGATCCACTTATATCATTGCTCTATTCGTTATGATTGAATTCTCGTGGTTGGAAACATAGGAAATGTGCCATTATAGCAATAACTTGTTCAATAGGAAAGTTAATGTTTGGAAAAGAGAGTAGTGACAAGAAAATAGGGTTTTCAACCTCTATTTTACACGTTAATGCCTTAATAGGATTGATGACTTGGAGAGTTCGTATAATTGGTTGTACACTTTGGATTCGAGAGAACTAAAGTGAATTAATCCTTGATGGTTGAGAAACACTTGGATTTAGAATTCGAATACATCTCTCTATAAGTGCATGCATGTATAAATCCTTAATACTCATAGTTAATAAAGACGTAAAAGCTACAAGGTGGACATAACCCTAACTTGTCTTTCTTTGCAATAAAATACTATTACACATATCATCTCATTGTTACACTGATAATATTATTGTGCACTTAAATTGAAACCCCCCTTTACTTTGGAACCTTTGATCAACAGTCTAATAATAATCGCAATACTTAGTGATCATAGTATTCTCTGTGGGATTCTACAACCAACCCAGTTGGGTTCTATATTTGACAGCCACCACTTGTACTTTCTAAAGAGAGTTGTAATTTAGGCGTATCAAATTTTGGCGCCATTGCCGGGGAATACGGTTGTCAACTAAGTTTGTGATAGTTAATAGACCCAAGTACACGGAGATCGGGTAAGCCATTATTACCTATAAATCCTGAACCACATCTCATTGGCATAATGGATGCGTAATGAGACCCTGACAGGATAAATGCTCAATAGGAGAACGCGATATTAGCTGCATTGGCAGCTGCGCAAGTAAATCAACAGAATGCTGACAACCCAGGTCGGGTACCAAATCTTGATGATGAGGACCTGGGTGATGATGAGTTATTAAATCCAAGGCGTGCAGATGATGTGGCTGCACCAGTGAATAAGAATGTCAATAGAAATCATCAAGCTAGGATGAGACCCGAACGCCGAGCTGTGCAAGTTTCTTTTGATGATGATGATGACGACTTGGATAGGGCTGGTGCCACAGGGGCTATTATTCCTCCTCCCTTGGCACCCGGAGCCAAGTTCAATATCACTAGCACTATGATCCAGCTATTGCAACTCAAAGGGCTATTTGGTGGACTTGCAGGCGACGATCTGAATATACATCTGATTAATTTTATCTCAATATGCAAATCATTTGACAATCCAGGGGTTGGACAGAATGCGATCCGACTGCGCTTATTTCCATTATCTCTATCTGGAGAGGCAACTCTATGGTTAAATGGGCTAACTCCCGACTCTATTACCAATTAGAGGCAATTGAAAGACGCTTTCCTAGAAAGATTCTTTCCACCGTCCAAGAGGGCACAATTGAGAGATGAGATAAGAAATTTCAGACAGCTTCCAACTGAAGCTCTCCACGAGACTTGGGAGAGGTTCAAGAAGTAGCTTATGCGGTGCCCAAATCATCAGATGACCAATGTCCACTTGATGGAGATATTATATAGGGCTTTGAACTCGGTGACTAAGCCAGTGGTAGATAATGCTGCGGGTGGGTCATTCATGGACCTTACTTTTATTGAGGCATTTGACATGCTGGATCGTATGACAAAGCAGAGTAGAGCTTGGCATACCAGGGATTCTGGGGTAGCAAGCTCTACTGTATCTATTGGCATGATGGCAGAACAGAGGCGAAGAGAAGAGGAATGTGACCAGGATATGACTCATATGAAAATGCAGATGGACCTTCTTACTAAGCATTTTTTAGCAGGGAAGACAGAAAAGGTCAAAGCTATTGTATCATAGGAAGAGCTGACTCCGATTCTGAAGAGGAAGAAAATTACTTGAATAATCAGGGGGTTTCCGAGGCAGTGGCCAAGGAAACCAAGGTCGGAACTATTATGAAAAATCCGGATACAACGAGACCAAGGGAATTGGAAGAATAAGAATGACAGGAGCGGTTTGTATGTCCCTCCTGGAAATCGTGAAGCTGCTGCACCTAGCTCTGGGAAGATGTCCATGGAGGACATGATGGCCAAGCCGTTGAAAGGAGTGGAGGCAACCAACATGGGTGTAGCTGAGGTAAAAAATAATTTGTCCTCAATGAATCAATTGGTTGACTCGCATTCTACTTCAATAAAACAGTTGGAACGACAAATGAGTCAACTATCGGCGGCATTCAATCAAAGGAAAGCTGGCACTTTACCAAGTGACACTGTGTAAAATCTAAGGAAAGATGGATCATGTTTGACTATTACTACCAGGAGTGGTAAGGTGTTGGAAAATCCATCCAAGGGTAAGTCTGTGGTTGATAGTATGGAGGAGAATGTTGTTGAAGATGATTGTGATGATTCCGTAGAAGTTGAAAATCAGGATGAGGTCATTCATGATACTACACCTAGCTGTCAGAAGTCTGAAAAGATTGATAATGGGAAGCACAATGAAAATGAAGTGGTGGAGAAAACTCTTCCAAATCCACCACCACCTTTTCCTCAGAGACTGAAGAAGAAGGCTGATGACACCAGGTTCAGTAAATTCATGACCATGCTGAAGCATCTGACTATAAATGTGCCTTTGGTGGAGGCACTGGATCAAATGCCAGGGTACGCCAAATTCATGAAGGACTTTTTGACAAAGAAAAGGGTAGCGAGCTATGAACCAACAGATAATTTCCATTATTGCAGTGCAATTGCCACGAGGTATTTGGTACAGAAGAAAGTAGATTCGGGTGCTTTCAATGTTCCTTGCACGGTTGGATCTTTAGATTTTGCTAAGGCTTTGTGTGATTTGGGGTCTAGCATTAATTTGATGCCGCTAGCTATTTATAGACAGTTGGGGTTGGGGGATCCTACACCAACCAATATGCGGTTTGTAATGGCAGATAGGTCGGTAAAATGACCTGTTGGTATTCTGTACGATGTATTAGTGAAGGTTGCTACCTTCATTTTTCCTGTAGATTTTGTTATTTTGGATTGCGAGGTGGATTTCGAGGTGCCCATAATCTTTGGTCGATCTTTCCTTGCAACCGAAAGTGTGCTTATTGATTTGTGAGCAAATGAGCTTTTATTTTGGATGAATGACGAAGTGGTACGTTTTGATGTATACAAATCAATGAAGTAGCCCAAGGATATGAATGTGTTCTCTATAGTTGATGTTTATTATGAGATGAGTAGGAATTATCTTTGGAGAAACAGCTTACTGTTGAGCCATTGGCTGCTGTGCGTATGAACTTTGATCGTGAGGATGTTAAGGAGTATGAAGAAACTGTCTATGATTTGACAGGAATGGGGTCATATTCTTATGCCCCCAAGAAGCTGGACCTTGACCTTAAGAATCGACCTTCACCACCGAAGAAGCCATCCATTGAAGAGTATCGATGTTAGAATTGAAAGAGCTACCCAGTCATCTGAGGTATGTGTTCTTAGGTAGTGGAAATACACTGCTGGTTATTATTGCTGCTGATTTAGGTGAACGATAGGTAGAGGCTCTCATCTTTGTTCTTAAGAGATACAAGAGAGATATTGGTTCGACTATTGCAGATATCATTAGTATCCCTCCTGGCATATGTATGCACAAGATTCAGCTAGAGAAAGATTGTGCACCCACTATTGAGCATCAAAGTCATTTGAATCCACCTATGTAAGAGGTAGTGCAGAAAGAAATCATCAAGTGGCTAGATGCAGGGGTGGTGTACCCAATCTCAGACAGTAAATGGGTGAGTCCTGTACAATGTGTGCCCAAAAAAAGGGCATGACAGTAGTGGCGAATAAGAAGAACGAGCTAATTCCACTCAGGCCTATCACAGGGTGGAAAGTGCGTATAGATTACCGGAAGCTAAACTCGTGAAAGTTAAAGGACCACTTCCCAATGCCATTCATGGATCAAATGCTTGATCGATTGGCAGGAAAAGGATGGTACTGTTTCTTGGATTGTTATTTAAGATATAACCAGATTTGCATTGCTCCTGAAGATCAGGAGAAGGCCACTTTTACATGCCCATATGGTACTTTTGCATTCAAATGGATGCCATTTGGGCTATGTAATGCACCTGCCACTTTTCAATGGTGCATGCTGTCCATTTTCTCCGATATGGTTGAAGAAACCTTAGAGGTGTTTATGGATGACTTTTTGATTGTAGGTGAGTCATTTAAGTCATGCTTGGCAAATCTAAGTATGGCTTTGCAGCGATGTGTGGAATTCAATCTTGTGCTAAATTGGGAGAAGTGCCATTTTATGGTTAAGGAAGGCATTGTTCTTGGGCATAAAATTTCTGAAAAAGGAATTGAAGTTGATCGAGCCAAGATTGAAGTTATCGAGAGACTACCACCTCCAATTTCTGTGAAGGGGGTTCGTAGTTTTCTCGGTTATACTGGTTTTTATCGGAGGTTTATTAAAGCCTTCTCCAAGATTGCAAACCCATTATGCAAACTTTTAGAGAAGGAGGCAAAGTTTTACTTTGGTGAAGATTGCTTGAAGGCATTGAATGCCTCAAAGGGAAGCTAGTTAAAGCCTCTATTATTGTAGCACCCGATTGGTCTCTACCATTTGAAATTATGTGCAATGCAAGCGGTGTAGCCTTGGGTCCTGTACTTGGTCAGAAAAGAGAAAATCCCTTTCATCCAATCTACTACGCGAGCAAGGCCTTGAATGGAGCACAAAAGAACTATACCGTCACTGAATAGGAGCTTCTCGCGGTTGTTTATGCTTTCAAAAAGTTCCATGCTTACTTGTTGGGAACGAAGGTAGTGGTTCATACAGATCATGCGGCTTTGCGATATTTAATGGCAAGGAAGGATGCCAAGCCAAGGCTATTTAGGTGGGTGCTACTGCTTCAAGAATTCGATTTCGAGGTAAAGGATAGAAAAGGTTGTGAAAACCAAGTAGCTGATCATCTATCTAGACTTGAGAGTGAGCACACAGTGTAGACCGACCTTAATATTGATGATGCATTTCCCGATGAAGAGATTCTAGCAACTGTGGTGGAAAACTTACCGTGGTATGCAGATTTTGCTAACTACGTGGTAAGCGAAGTGATTCCTGAGAATCTCTTCTTTCATCAAAAGAAAAAGTTCATGCATGATGTGAAGCATTACTTCTGGGATGAGCCGTATCTTTTCCGATGATGTGCTGATGGTATTATTAGGCGGTGCATCCCAGAAGTAGATATGTCTAGCATACTGGAAGCAAGCTATGCTTCCCAAGTTGGAGGTCACCATGCAGGTGAACGGACGGCCAAGAAAGTACTGCAAAGTGGCTACTATTGGCCTTCATTATTCAAGGATACCTACGATTTTGTAAGAAGATGTGATCAGTGCTAGCGAAAAGTTTCTAGCTCAAAGCACCATGAGATGCCCATGTCCAAATTGTTTGAAGTAGAGTTATTCGATGTCTGGGGTATTGACTTCATGGTCCCGTTTGTGAGCTCATTTGGGATGAAATATATCTTAGTTACTGTGGATTACGTATCTAAATAGGTTGAAGCAGTCGCTCTAGATGATAATGAAGGTAAGAGTGTGATGAAGGATCACACTTCTACAACAAGCTGTTCAAAGCCATATTGACAAAGTATGGGGTTAAGCAACATAAGGTAGCTACACCGTACCACCCATAAACTAGTGGGCAGGTGGAAGTCTCAAACCGAGAAATCAAGCTGATCCTTGCTAAGACTGTGAATGCCAGCAGAAAAGATTTGTCTAGGAAGTTGGATGATGCCAAATGGGCATATAGGACCGCTTTCAAGACACCAATTGGCATGTCACCATACCAACTAGTTTATGGAAAGGCTTGTCACTTGCCAATTGAGCTAGAATATAAAGCAATGTAGGCACTGAAGCAGCTTAACCTGAACTGGGATGATGCAATAAATATGAGATTGGGACAGCTGAACGATATGGATGAATTCCGTCTCAATGAATATGAAAGAGTAGATCTTTACAAGGAAAGGATGAAAAAGTACCATGATCGGAGGATTATTCAACGAAACTTTCAGAAAGATAATTTGGTGCTCCTTTTCAACTCCAGACTGAAGTTGTTTCCAGGTAAGTTGAAGTCAAAATGGTCTGGTCTATTCAGAATCAGCCAAGTCTACTCATCTGGAGTAGTAGAGTTAGAAAACGATGATGGTAGTGTCTTTAAGGTGAATGGCTAAAGAGTGAAGCTATCTATCGGTCCAACCGACTCGATAAAATGTATAGCCACCATATATCTTGATGAAGTTTGACTAATCGAGATAACTGTGTCGTGCCGCGATAATAAATCAAGCGCTACATGGGAGGCAACCCATGGTTTTACTAGGATTTTGTTTTTGGTAAATGAAAATTCAAAAAGGAAGAGTCGATCCACGACCGAAACTAAGGCGCTTGGTGGGAGGCAACCCATTCCTCTAATCATCTTGTTTTTTTGTTCTGAATAAGTGTAGGTACTGTAGGCATTAAGGAGACAATTGGTTTTAAATTTGGTGAGAAAATCAACTACATCAAGGGTGGTAAGTCTATTGATGACATACACATTTTAGAGTGTAGCATTCGAATTCACTTGAAAATTAGGAAAAAAGGCATGTAGCAACTGGTATGGGTGCATTGCAACTTCAAGGCAACACATAAGTGCATATAGGCACCGCCTATGTCAACATAGGAAATAGCTTAGGCACCGCCGATGCCATTGCCTATGATCACTGCCTCACTTAGGTGATAGGTTAGGCGCCGCCTATGTCAACATAGGCGATAGGTTAGGCGCCGCTTACATATTCTTAGGCGATTCCATAGGCGCCGCCTATCAGTGTAAGTTTTGCCTAATAATCCATTTTTGAATGGATCAAACCGACCCATGTCTCATCTTTTTAAGCATATTCTCTACTCTTAAATCCCACTCCATTTTTCTTTGACCTAAGCGCCGCCCAAACACCTTTTCCCTCTCCAAGCCCTTCTCTTTTCTCATCTAATCTTGCAGGCTCACCTTCACGGTTCATCAAGCATTTATCATCAAGTAAGTTGTTCTTTCATGTTCCGTAGTTGTTTCATTGTTACGCTTATAATGGTTAATTGGATTTTGAAATAGTGCTTGGTGATACGATTATGGTTAGTTTGCTATGATTTGGGAAAAATACATCTCATTGAGTGAAAGAATTCTCGTGGATAATCTTGATTTCACTCCGGAATGTATTGATTGGTATTCACTGTAATAATTTTTTTTATGAAGTTGAACTATTGAAGTTTAACGCATGATTTTGGGAGTTGTAAGCTTGAGTATGTGAGTGACTCGTTCATCGACGTATTGAGCATGGTTAACCAAAAGCATAAGATTGTGAAGTTGTTTCTATGCTATGGCATGATGAGATTGCTATGTGGTAGTCTTGTTCAAAGATTGAATTGCTGAAATGAAATGAAATTAGAAATGGTAGTCAAGATTACAGGACCATTGTGTGCTGCTTTTGTATATCAAACTGAGAAATTGTTATGTAAAGTGAGGGATTGAAAGTGTTACTGCACTAATAATGTTGTTGGCACATACCATCTAAATGTATGTCGATGAAGTCTGAGTACTCGACAACACTCACTTAATTAGTTTGTGCAAATGAATTAAGTGTGGGGTGGTGCCATCACTATTTTCTTCTTCGATTATAGTGAATTTTACAAAATGAGACTAACATGACCCTATTATGATCTCAGGTAACATGGCTCCAAAAGGATGACAGGGAAAGGAGAAAGCATCTACATCACAAAAAGGTCAAAAAAGGGTAAGAAAGGACCAGGCTGATTCCTCCTCTCTTCAAGTGCCTTAACGCACTTTTGGGATCAAATGGTTTCTGGAGGAGGAAAGGAAGGAATGGTACAGAAACAAAAAAGTGAAGAAATATGTACATGTGGAGTTGTGCAGAAGGAAAGTTTAGCAAAAAACTGCCCTCGTATTTTGGCAAAGATTATGGCACTAAAGCTTGACTTTATCTTCCGAGACATGGGCGAATGTAATCTTGATTTGACTCGAGAGTTTTATGCCAACTGGTCCCCAAGGACTATGGGAAATGAAGTTAAGATTCGAGGGTAGGTCTTGCAATTGAATGCTGATTTCTTCAACTCTTTCCTGGTTACTCCAAGTGTGGATCAATCTCCACTCAAGGAGCTCTACACCAAACCTTCCTACAGAGCCATCGGACATACGCTGTATGGATCAAGGTCCATGACCCAGTGGACTCGTCATAAGGATAATGGTCATCACAATACTTACCCATATGCTTGTTTGAACAGAAAAGCTCACATATGGTTAAGAATAGTCAATTCTTGCTTGATTCCTTGGACACAATACACTAAGGTCACGCGTGATCGAGTCTGCTTGGTATATGCTCTAATGACGAATGTTCCCATCAACATTGGTGCAGTTATACGAGCGTCGATGCGCAAAGGAAGGGTGTACAGAAAGTCCTACTTCAGTTTCGATAACTTGTTGACTGCAATTTTAAGGAAAGAGCACATTGAGGAGGAGCCAACAGACCATAAGTTGCCACAAAACCCAAAGAAGGTGGATCTCACGAAAATCAAAGATCCAAAAACTAGTCAAGGCATCAACCTTACCACTGCTGAAAGACATGCTCGAGATGAGAGTTTTTTTATCCCGAGCATGAATGGGGGTCGTGTGCCTACTGCTGCAGAGCTTCGGCAGTTTGACTATGACTACCCGCTTAATGATCATGCTCGGGCCATGTGTGGAGTGGGGGTAAATTTTGAAGAACTTCTAGATGATGATGTGTCGACAGACGATGATCACCGATTGCTAGACTCTAATATGGAGGACAACTCGGGTGATGAAGACTCCGATGATAATTCTAACGCAGAGGGTATGACTCCAGATGTAGAGGAAGAGTCCGACTAACCAGGTTTTTGCTTATTTATTTACACTGAGGGCAGTGTGTTCCTTCTTAGTTGGGGTGAGGGTATAAGTACCCCTTGATTGCCTTGTCTGCTGTATTGCCTACTGCTTGCCCGCATTTATTCTACAGTTGTTTTAGTTTAGTCGTAGTTAGTTAGTTGAAATTAGTCACTTTTCTCAATGATGGATGGATGACGACCGTCTTAAGAGAGAATTAGTCAGATTGTTGCATGAAATTGTTCTTATAGACGACATGGCATTATAACATGAGTTTGTGCTGAATCATTACTATTGAATCATTTAGGCTCTAAATTGTGACTCGTGCTGTAATAATTGGTTGTGGTTTAATTCTTTTATCTGTTGGGTCAAGAATCTATAATGCTCCTAATTAAGTTGACCTTGTGCCATGTGTGTGTAAGGTTATTGTATATTCTTTGTTGCGACTGATGCTAGAACTTTCCTAGTGTGTGTGTGAAGCGAAATAAAGATTGTAAGTTTAGGAGATGATTTAGGCATTTCTTTGGCAACCCTTATTTTTATCTTCTTTTTACCTACCTTTGTACATTGTCCTAGTTGAACACCCATTGAGCCTTTAGCTATTTTCTTTGGCAACCTCATATGTAGCCTAATCCATTTTTTTAAAGACCATAATTTGATCCAAAAGCTCCTAAGCGCTTTAAATTATATAATCAAGTTGAGTTAAGAGTGTGGCAAAATAAGAGGATAATGGTGAAAGTGATGCCCCAAAATTTAGTTATTGGTTCATGAAAATATTGTGATTGGGAGTGGCGCCCTGGTCCTTTCATGGACATTGTCCACCTCGACTAAGGCAAATAGTCTAAGCTGAGGGTGGCTATCATAGGGATGCGTAACAAAAAATTGATGCAAAATAAAAGAGCTGTATACTCCCATCATAGTATTTTTGATTGAGTAATAAAATAGGGTGAAGATAAAAGAGGTTGGTAGATGAAAGGAAGGTAGAGTGGTTGTTAAAAGTTGGTCTAAATGGCATAATGTAGTGTATTAAAGTGCTTAGGGAACATAGTCACTATTTCTGGCCAAAATAGTCCTACCCATCCCTTTAGCCTACATTACAAATCGTATAAGACCTATTTGATCCTAACCTTAACATTCTGATATTAGTGGGGCATTACACTAAGGGCAAGCATATGGTCAACAGTTGTAATCTAAGAATTCTTTGTGAGAGTGAGAGCAAGCAAGTTCTTATACCCATATTTGTTTTGAAGAATGCAAAATTATGAGTGATTATGGGTAACTTTCTTCTGTGAGCGCACATGGTTGATGATTGTTGGGTAGTTTTATATGATTTCTTGGCTTAACTTGTGTATATGAATTAACCAACTTAATGAGTCTATGTTGGAGGGTGAGTAATTTCTAGTAATGATCCAAAAATCTACTCTTTGTTAATAATTGCGGTGTATGTCTTGTTGAAAATTTGGTGTTGCTTTTGTGAAGTTTAGTTAGGTATTTTCATGGATGTATTGTTTTTTTCGAGGACAAACAAAGCTTTAAGTGCGGGGTGGTGATGTTGGGCGTATTTATACGTCTAAGCACCATAACTTACCCATGTTTTAGATAAGTTTTGAGGATAAAATACATAATTCTTGCACTTTTAGTCTATTTTTAGTTAAGTGAGCTGACCTATGTGATTAGCTTACTTTTCAGGTACTAATGAGGAAGATTACGGTACTTTGGGGACCTGTGGATAGCAGAGGAAATTTCACATAAAAGGAAAGCAGCTTTTGGACTAAATGTGATATATGGGAACTTTTTTCCGGGCAAACTCAATATTTTTAAATAGTTGAGGACTCAGTAATAATTTATTAGAGAAGGATGTTGTTAAAAGCCTTATGGCTGAATTTTTAGGGATTATTCATTATTCTGTATTATTTTCGAAAAGGAAAAAAGGCGGGTTAGTTGAGGGTGAGAGAAGAGAAAAACATTTTCTCCTCTTGATTTCTCTATTTTGTGGACTCGAAGATCATCCTCTAGTTTTGGGTATGATGAACATTCTTATGGTTATTTCTTTTTAGTTCATGAGTAGCTAAGCTTATTTGTTAGGGTTATGGAAACCTTGTAGTATACTCTCTATTGCTATGGGTTTTTGAATTTATGATGTGTTGATCCACTTATATCATTGCTCTCTTCGTTATGATTGAATTCTCGTGGTTGCAAACATAGGGAATGTGCCATTATAGCAATAACTTGTTCAATAGGAAAGTTAATGTTTGAAAAAGAGAGTAGTGACAAGAAAATAGGGTTTTCAACCTCTATTTTACATGTTAATGCCTTAATAGGATTGATGACTTGGAGAGTTCGTATGATTGGTTGTACACTTTGGATTCGAGAGAACTAAAGTGAATTAATCCTTGATGGTTGAGAAACACTTGGATTTAGAATTCGGATACATCTATCTATAAGTGCATGCATGTATAAATCCTTAATATCATAGTTAATAGAGAAGTAAAAGCTACAAGGTGGACATAACCCTAACTTGTCTTTCTCTGCAATAAAATACTTTTACACATATCATCTCATTGTTACACTGATAATATTATTGTGCACTTAAATTGAAACCCCCCTTTACTTTGGAACCTTCAATCAAAAGTATAATAATAATCGCAATACTTAGTGATCATAGTATTCTCTGTGGAATTCAACATCCAACCCAGTTGGGTTCTATATTTGACAGCGACCGCTTGCACTTTCTAACGAGAGTTGTAATTTGGGAGTATCAGCAGCTGACATACTTCTATACTCTGCTTTTGTGGATGACTTTGATGTTCGAGATTGCTTCTTGCACTTCCAAGAGATCATACACGATCCAAGCATCATGCACCAACCTGTAGTGGATCATCTTGAATCAGGGCATCCTGCCCAATCCGCATCAACGTATCCCACTATGTCCAGTGATGAAGATGATGGAAATAAGAGACTTTGATTTACTGTGCCTTTTATATATCGAATAACCTTGAGCAAAGCTGAGTAGTGAATCTTGTAGGGCTTCGTAACAAACTGGCTTAACACCTGTACTGCATAAGAGATATCAGGACGCCTTATAGTAAGGTATATAAGTGATCCTACTAGGCATATATACAGAGTTTGATCTCCAAAAAGCTCTCCTTTTTTTGTATTTAGTATTCACTTCCATTGCAGTATGAACCTTCTTATGATCAGTTAGATTAGCTAATTTAACAAGATCTTCTACATATTTTTGCTGACTCAATTTTATGCCTTCTACACCATAACTTACCTCCAAATCTAAAAAATATATTAGCTCTCCAAGGTCCTTCATCTTGAACGAGTAGTTTAATAGGTTTTTCAAATGAGAGATTCCAACCTCATCGTTCCCTATAACAATCATGTCATCTACATAAATAAGGAGAATAGTAATACCTGAGCCAAACTGATGTAGGAATAATGAATAATCTGAGCTACTCTGAGAAAAACCAGCACCAAAGATTGTAGTTCAGAATTTTTTAAACCATTAGCGAGGAGCCTGCTTTAATCCATAAAGAGATTTCTTAAGACGACATACCTGATTTGGACTAGAATGTTTGTAACCTGGTGGTGGATTTATGTAGATCACTTCTTGCAAATATCCATGTAGGAACACATTCTTAACATCTAGTTGGTGTAACTTACAATTTCTTATTGATGCTAAAGCAATCAATATACGTACTGTCGTCATCTTGGCTACTGGAGCAAAGGTTTCTTTGTAGTCGATTCCATACTCCTGCTTGTACCCTTGAGCTACCAACCTTGTCTTATATCGATCTAGGGATCCATCAGCTTTCATCTTGACTGAGTACACCCATCTACTTCCAATAATTATTGTGTTTGTTGGTTTATCCACTATATCCCATGTATCATTCTCCTCAAGGGCTGCTAGTTCTTCATTCATTGCATCTTCCCAACACTTCTAACCACTAGCCTGCATATAAGTATTTGGCACAGCTATAGAATTCAAGGTTGTTAGTAAGGCATATATCGACCATATTTTCCTGTAGAATATCCATATCGGCTTAAAGGAGGAGCATGATGAGATAAGCGTCTAACAGGGTCAATGATATTTTGAGGAGGTGGAGGTTGATTATTACTATTTAAAGAAACATTATGACAGCCATCTTGGTGAGGTAAAGAATTAGTGTTCATCGAAGTAATATCATTATCAAAAAAAGGATCTAAGTCATAAGTAGTACCTGTAATAGCAGAAGACAAGTTTGGTGATGGACCAGTGCTAGGTTGTTATGGCAAGCAGAATCATGAGTCGTGAATTCTTTCAAAAAGGATATAGTATACAATTGTGAGTCTTTACTAGTATAAGCAAAAGAATTTTCAAAGAAGATAACATGTCGAGATATTCTTAATAAGCGACATGATGAATCATAACACAAGTACCCTTTTTGGATATCATTGTACCCCAAAAAAGTACATTTAACAGCTTTTGAGGATAATTTATGGCGTTCATGGTCTGAAAAAAGAACGAAACATACACAATCAAATACTTTAAGGTGCGAATAGTCGGGAAATTTTTTTAAAAGGAAAAAATAAGGGCAATTTTGTTTGATAACAAATGATGATTGACTATTTATAAGATAAATGGACGTTTGGATTGCTTTAACCCAAAATATTTTTGGAACATTTGATGTATCAAGAAGAGCTAAGGCAGTTTCAACAACATGTCTATTCTTACGTTCCACCATACCATTTTGTTTCGGTGTATAGGGGCAAGAACGTTGGTGAATAATACCTTTTTCTTGAAAAAAACTTGTCAGGTTTGAATTTACATACTCTCCTCCCAAATCTGAATGAAAAATCTTGATTTTTTCTCAAATTGAGTTTCGATGAGGTTATAAAACTTTTTGACAATGTTTGGTACCTCAAATTTGTGTTTGAAAAAGAAAACCCATGTATAACGAGATGGTTGATCGATGAACAAGATAAAATACTTGTAACCCATACGAGATATAATTGGAGAAGGTCCCCAAACATCACTATGAATTAAATCAAATGGAGTAGAATGAGTAGTATTTCTTAATTGAAAAGGGAGTTTATTACTCTCTGATTTTGCATAGCTCTCACAAGGTAATTTAGCGGGAAAAATTAGTGAGTCTCTACCCAACAAATTACAGAATTTCAACATGAAATTAAACGCGAAGTATGTGGATGGAATAAACGAAGATGCCATAAAGTCCACATTTTATTTGTAAACTCAATATCTTTATTTGAAGCTGAAAAAAGCAATGATGAAATTTTGTGTCCGGAGATTGAAGAAGAAACAGCCTGCCAACCTTACGCCCCCTGGACATCGTTTTCCCTGTCAATATGTTCTTAATAATACAACCATTAGAGGAAAAAATAACCAAAAAATTTTGTTGTATAAGTTGTCCAACGGATAAAAGATTCGCAGTAAGTTTTGGTAAACAAAGAACTTCTGAAAATGATTTAATGGAACCCATACCTGATGCAGATAAAACATGGCCATTTGCAGTAATAATTTCATATGTGGAAGGTGTTTTAGATAGATTATTTTTTTTCGTTTCCTGTCATGTGGTTAGATGCAATAGAATCAATATGCCATACCATTGAATTCGAAATCTTATTCTTACCGGGATATGTAACGGTCATAGCTGTAGAGATTGCATTAGGGAGAGCAGCCACCAATGAATCTTGTATCATCTTATAAATGTCATTGCGATAAAATAATTGTGGTGCATTTTGTGTTTCTGGAGTGTGTTGTGTACCCACATCCCTTGTCATCGCGTGAAAGGCTTTATAAGGAGTTGAGCGTTTTACTGAACCAGATTTCTTACAGCATTCCAGAATAATGTGACCATCCTTCTTACAATAGTTACAATAATTTCTCTTCTTGCAATAGGAAATGACATGCCCTGTTTCTTTGCAATGATAACATTGAATTGGTTTGTTAGAGTTGCACGAGGAAGAACTTCTGTATGCATCCATGGCAGTGTCCACAAAAAGGGAATTTCCCATAGAGGTTTGAGAACCTAACTGAGTTTCTTCTCAAAGTACTTTAGAAACCACCACATCTAAAGCTGGTAGTTTTTCTCTGTTGAGAATGCTGGCACGTAAAGGCTCGAACTCAGACCTGAGTTTCATAAGGAATCGGACAGTCCTTGTCATCTTCGTAGTAGTCATGAAGTCCTTTAGTCCAGCAACACTAATTGAGGCAGCATAATATTGATCTTGCTCTGCCCATAATCTAAGTAGTCCCAAATAGAAGCACCAAACACTTTTCTCATTTTGTGTCGATTCTGCAAGTAGCCTTTCTCATTCAAATTCTCTAACCTAATTTTGTTGGTTACCGAGAGTATGTAGATGACTCCATATTTCAGATGCTTTTTCAAAAAATGTCAGTTCCATAGCTATATCAGTAGAAACGGAATTGACAAGCCATGTTATGATTTTGTCGTTATTAGCTTCCCAAACTTCTTTTTCTTTGTTTTCTGTAGGTATAGCCTTTAAGCCATATATAATACCAAGGAGGCCTTTACCTCTAATGAAAGCCCTGAAATGAAATTTCCAGATTGGAAAGTTATGTCCATCGAATTTGGTTAATAAGATATCTCGTGAATCCATTCCGATTGAAGAAAAAAATGGGAGTCGGAGGGAATCAACAAACAAATCCAAAGATTACAACCAGGGTAACAGATGTGGATAAAGAATCCGAGCCCAAGATGAATCAAATTGATTTTTTGAAAAAAAAACTGAATATTCAGATCTCAGAGAGAGGAAAAAATAAGGCTCTAAACTGAATATTCAGATCTCAGAGAGAGGAAAAAATAAGGCTCTTGATACCAAGTTAAAAGGAGGAAGAAAACTGGAACAATATAGATGAAAGAATTATTCAATCTTATTATGTGCATAACAATGAACCTACACTATATTTATACAGATAAAAGAGTCCTAATTGTCTCATAATTACTAGCCTAATAACAGGGGAGATCCCTGATTTAAGGACTGCAGATTTAAGGGGATCAGATTCATGATTTTGTGATAATCATTATCTGATTTTGTGACGCTAAATAAGGTAACATCCAAATAAGGTATCGTTTAAATAAGCTAACGTCAATAACAATGACTAACAAGCACATAACTAAACTAAAAACGTGGGATATTAACTAATGAACACACAACTAAACTGAAAATGTGATAGAAATGACTAGAAAGCACATAATTAAACTAAAAATGTCACAAAAATGACTAACAATAACACAACATCGTTATTTAAGGAACACCTAAATAACAATTATTTACATTTCTCAATATTCAAAATTTAATATTAAGCTCTGACATCAATATAATTCGAAACTATTAACAAAAATGAAGGGTAAAACAAAGAAAAACTAAGACAATAATATTGTAATATCCCGAGATTACCCCCTGAACGTCACACGGTGCTTAGAACCATAAGTGATCCTAAGCTTACCTATGATACTGGCATAATTATTGAGCAACTAAATAAATTATGTAACACTGGAAATAATAAGCGGAAGAGATGTCATTAGCTGACCTTGTTCAATACAATACTATCTAAAACATTTACAACACTGGTTATATAAAAGAAAACTGAAACTGAATACATCGACTGTGACTGTCTGTCTATAAAGCCTTTACTATTACTGGCTATGAGTAGCCGGGACATAAGCCCCGGATATTCCTAATCAATACAACTAAATCAAAGTAAAATACTAAATCTACAAACTAACTTGAGTCCTCAAATAAATAGAACTCACCATCTGCTAGTTGGAAGCTGTAAATTGCCTGATTATGATGTCATCGGCTACAATTGATATCTATATTATGAAATAATGTAGCCACAAAGACGTATATGTGGTTAGTACTTTTAGAAAAAATGAGTATATGTGGGTGAATAAAATAAGTAAAAACTGATATAGATATTATAAACTTAAAAACATGCATGCTAAGTGTAAATAGACCACCTTGATGATGAATAAAATTGAAAGCTAAAATAACATAAGCATAAATCTAAAACAACATCTGAATAAAGCTTGCGAGTCATTACATTTAGTTTCTAAAATCTTCATTACTTTTCTTATAGGAGATTCTCATAACCGACATAAACTATGTGAGCTAGAATGGAGTCCAACGTCTGACTTATGTTGAGGAGGGATGTTCTATCCTTGCCATTAATATAGAACTTGAACAAAAGTTGAGTATCACTAAACTGAGACCCTTTGGTCAAGGATACACTCTTTGATGGGGTTCCTTAAACCTACTGTGGCACATATTTTTTGAAAAACAGGATGCGCTGAATCCACATTCCCCCCTTGGTGCTAAATATTACTCCCAAAATATATACTTAGGCTCATACATATGTAATTCACCTTAAAATACCATATGGATTCATAAACTAAAAACCAACTATGCTTCTTTTGCTTAAATCATACTCATAAAGAAACTTGTGAATTTCATCTCTTATCTGAGTTCATAAGATCAAAACTGAAATCTGAATCATACTGTAATAATCTTAATTCTGAAAGAGTAAGTATAAACTTCTTGTAAACTTAGAGAATCATGCTAAAACTACATAATCTTACTTGTAAACTGACTAGATTATGGTAAAAATTAGGTATATTTATCAGCTCATGGAACTACATGCCAAAATGTTAATATTCATCACAAAACAACAATCATACAAGTGAAAACATGGGGAAAAGGTAAATTCTTATACAAATTGAACTTTAAATCACTTGATAATGTCATAACTTTGAAAACATGGGAATTGGGTATGAACCCTAGCCAATAATTCTTTAAAACTCATATAAAAACTCAACTTTTGGATACAAGGATGAAAGGTTATCTTTATTCAAACCCCACATGCCTGAACTTAGTGAATTCTCTTGAAGAAAACTTGAATTGAGCCTTGGAATCTTGAATTTTGGAGAAGAACCCTTATTTGGTGTTCTTAAGAATTTGGGAGACAAGAAATCGTGTGTTTGAATTATGGGATGAGGGAAAACATGTTAGTATTAATTATAGGATCATTTAGGATGTAAATAACTAGTTTGCGCTCGAAAAATTAAAGAAAAACATGAGTTTTTGCATCTCTCGAACCATGGACGTGGCACTCCCTTATCGTGGAGTACACAGGGCATGCCATGCTCTTATCGCATACCCTCACTGATTCCCTCATAAAAATGCTCATAAATTTTCGCTCGGGTATCGAATTAAGCAAAAATTAAATACGTTGGAAAGAGGACTCAATTACCTTTCATTTGGTGGGTCTTGAGATCCAAAAAATAAATGTATTTTAGAATTTATAAACGTTTAAAAGTTGGCCATTGTAGGATCAAATATGAAAACTCAATTGATATCTAATGCCTTCAACTTAACTTTTCTCTAAGTGTTTTCTATGAACATTCTTCGCACCAAAAGCACTTTACACACTAGGTAAATGATCATGACACTTATCCATGATTAAAATAATTATTTGGAACTATTAACATATAATGAATGGTTAGAAGCTTAGCTAAATTTTTTTGGGGTAGTACAAATATGCCCTGCATTGGACTGATATAAATATTCAAAACCAGTCTTTTATTCGGTACTTCAAATTTATGTATCTTCGCTAACATACAAACATTAAGATGTTCAAAATTAGAAGGACTGATCACACCTAAGATAGATTATATGTGAAGCTACAATAATTATTCGTCAACACCAAAGAATTCATTTCAAAAAACTCTAAACCAAGCCAAAATCCCCAAGACAACATGCTTATTTAAAGATCAATCTTTTCATTTTTTGGTATAACAACAAAAATCTCATTTTTTTCTTAAAAAAATATACAATTTTGCATTAATCAGAAAAAAAGAGGTCACCACAGTTACCTTAAATGGATGAACACATAACACAAATAAAACTCATAGAAGAGATACATACAACTACACAACAAGAAATCAGGCCCAAATCGTAGTTAATCAAAGAAAATCAGGGTTGAGGATAGAAAGAGCTTACCTCAGATCTAGAAAGACAAGACATTGAAGAATAAATATAAAAGCTAATCGAGAAATTAAAGATTCTAAACCCAGAACTGATTAATTCTTTCATCGATGGACACAATAGCTTCAAAATAGCTCATCATTTTGGAGAAGAGAAACAAAATAACATAGAACATATTATCTACCAACAAAGAAGTTACTTTGGAACAACAAATAAGCTACTTTGGAACAACAAAGAAGCTATTTTGGAACAACAAACTCTGAATAGAGACAGTGAAGAAAGTGAAGCTTTATTTTTCACACTAAGTTCTTCATAGAGAAATCTGCTTAATAGACAACAAAGAACATGTTCACATTGTGAGAAGCAAATGAAGCTTCTAAAGGAGCAGACAAAGTACAAATAATATTTGTTTTACCTTTCTATTTTTTTTTTTTTTTTTAAATTTGGGTCTTTTTTTGAATTTTGGTATGGACTTTACAATTTGTCTTCAAAATCCATGTTCATATACAAAATTTAAAGTTTCTATAAGTTTTACTCCCTTTTTTCTATTTATATGAAGTGTTTTAAACGTGTACATAGTTTTAAAATATAGGAAAATGCTTACAATTTATGATCTAAATTAAATTATATTTTTTATGTGGTTATAATCATTTCATTCAAAGTGAAATAGATATTTTTAGTTATCGCCTCTAAATAAATAAGTATATCATTCTTTTGGAATTTAGTAAAGAAAAAAGCAAGCCATATAATTGAAACAAAGAGAATAGAACACTATAGTTCGATATGCAATTTTATTTAAAAAATAAAAAGTGAAGTTCCGAGAATAACTACAAAAATAATATATAGTAAAATCTCTCTAAATTAATATTATCGAGATTATGAAATATTATTATTTTGTAGAGGTATTATTTAATTGATAAATTAATTTATTAATTTAAAGAGTATTTTCGAGATTCAATGAAGATTAATTTTGATTACATAAAAGTCATTATATCTTACTAATTTATGTATCGTATTTATTGAATTAATGTAAAAAGTAAATTCATTATACATAAGGTACATTGTATCAGCACAACAAAATTATTATGGCGATGAAGCCTCAAGGAATTTAAGGGTGTTTGGCCATGAGAATTTTTTACTTTTTTTTCAAAAAAATTATTTCGCTTTAGTGAAAATTGTAGTGTTTGGTCATAAAAATTTCAAATATAATTTGAAATTGTATTTGAAAAAATGAAATCAAGTTAAACTTGTTTTCGCTTTTTTTACTTTTACTTTCCTCACGAGAAGTCAAAAACAACTCCTAACTCCAACTTCAACTCACTTGTGAAATGACATTCACAAACTTGATGTCATGATTAATGATCTCGATTACCGCAATAAAATGAATGTTAGCTTGTTGGATTACCTGCGTTAAAATGATACATGTTCAAAAGTCCAAAGCTTAGAAGAAATTGTGGATACCATTGGAGAAACAAAGTTGAAGATGAAGTTGAAGACGATAGAATACCTTTGGAACCACTCACAGTAAGGAAACAATTTTCGCGTCTAGAACTCTTCATAATTTTTGGCGCAGTACGAGAAGACAACGCCAAAACTTTTGGATGCAATATGAAAAGTTAGAGATGAAATTCAATTAGATTTAAAATAGAAAAAGGGTCCAAAATATACCCAAACTTTGTTGAAATTTTTTGTAACATGCCTGAATTTTGTGGGGGTCCTATAATCCTCTTGAACTATTTATTAGTGTATTTTAGTGATGTTTATAAGTTAATAAATAGATAAAATATGCTAATAAATAAATAAATAAAAGAATTTAGTGCAAATAAATGTCAGTAAAATACGCTAATAAATAGTGTAGGGAGATCATAATACACTAATAAATAGTCTAAGAGGGTCACAGGATCCCCTCAAAATTCAGGCGTGTCATAGCAAATTTCATCAAATTTTTGAGTATATTTCAGACCATTTTACCTAAATTTTAACAAAAAATAATTAAAAAAAATACTATAATCATATTTCACTAAATTGTCTTAGATATTTTTGTATTTTTAAAGAATTATTAATTTATAATACTAGTGGGACCATATATTTATATAAGAGTCTTTGAAAAATGTATTATCTTATTGAAATCGATAATTTTCTCTACTGGCCCACATCGAGATCAAAGAAAAATATTATCTTAGCGAGTTTATTAATTTACTGAGTATTAACTTAGAGAGGTTCTACTGTATGTGCTTACATAGACTGCAAATATAAAATACGTTAATATTTTAAGTTAATAGCAATACATCAACAACTTATTTTCTGTGCACCTACCAAATATAGCATAAGTTATACGTAATTTAAATATATGTATAACTCTACTGTTATTAGCAACCAAAGAGTCCCTAACATGTTAAAGATGTATTTAAATTGCTCTCATTTTAGATAAAAATATAGAATTCTGAGAATCAAAATAACGCTTCGTAAAAAACCAAGTGCTAAAATCAGAAAAGTTAATGGCCTTGAGAATAATTTTCTTGAAGCTCGACTTGCTACAAGCAAGTGCATGAAACTTTAGCTGAATAAGGAAACTAGTAACTTTAAGATTAAAAGTCAACATGGATAAACCTTAAATAAGATTGAATGTGACCCAAAGAACTCAAAATTAAGTGAATGTTCAAATATGTAAAGCCAACTTAAAGAACCAAAATAATAAGTAAATAAATTTGAGATAAGAAACTTCGTTTAAGCTTAACAGACATACTACACCACAAATCTAATGAAAGGAGCAAGAGTGTGGCAAGATTTCTACCAAAAAATAAATTCAAACAATTACTTGTGTAGACAGATTTTCAACCAAACAACGGTGATCAAAAGACAAGTGAACCCTGACTTGAATTGCAATGACATTCAAGCTTGAATCTCCTGTAATAGGCGACAAAAATTGAGAAATGAGTCAATAAAACTAAGAAAAGAGAAATACACAGAAATACAAAGGATTACCATCATTTTCCATTCTAACTAATAGCTCACTTTCCTCACCAGCAGGCACTACTGTAAAGACGAAGAAACATGATCTGAGAAATACGAATCTTAAACTATTAACTATGATTATTTAAGAAAAACAAGAAACGAAGAATACAAATACAAAACAAAATCAAATTAACTTATCCTTAGAAGTGTTTTTGGGGAAAATACAAATCATCTCAATCCCAGGTGCAGGGTTAAAACTATTACTACCAAAATCTTGAAAATCATCACCAACAATTTCAAGATCACCCACTTCTCGGGGGCTTTCAACCACTTTTGTTTTAGGGTTATACTGACATCTAACATCTATCTATCTATCTATCTATCCATCCATCCACCGATCCATCCATCGATCCATCCACCCATCCATCCACCCATTCATCCACCCACCCACCCACCCATCCACCCACCCACCCATCCACCCATCCACCCCCCACCCACCTATCCACCCATCCACTCATCCACCCATCCACCCATCCACCCATCCACCCATCCACCCATCCACCCATCCACCCATCCACCCATCCACCCATCCACCCATCCATCCATCCATCCATCCATCCATCCATCCATCCATCCATCCATCCATCCAGCTAGCTAGCTAGCTATTTATCTAGCTTATTTTTCATTGTAACCTTATTCAACTGATGATAATCTATACTCATCAGAAGAGACCCATCTTTTTTTCGCACATAAAGTATAGGATCACCCCATGGAGAAATACTAGGACTAATAAAGCTTGTATCTAAAAGATCCTTCAATTTCTCCTTAAGTTCCTTTAATTCAGCTAGAGCCCTCCTATAAGGAGGAATGGAAATGGGATTTGTATCCAGTAAAAGATCAATCATAAAATCTATTTCCCTATCAGGAGGAATCCTAAGAAGATAATTGGTAAGAACTTCAGGAAACTCATTTACCATGGGAGACAAATTACAAAGAGGGTCTCTCAGAGTTAGAATGCTTAATCCGAACTAGATGATATAGACACCATTTGAAAATTAACCTCTAAGCTCTAATATAAGAAATAGACTTACCTTTGGACACAAAGGAACTCCCCTCCCATTCAATCATCGACTCATTAGGAAAATGAAAACTGACCTTTTAAATCCTATAACCCAAAGAAACATAGCACGAACGAAGCCAATCTATCTCCAAGATTACATCAAAGCACACCATATCAAGTTCTATCAAATCCACCAACGTCTCCTTATTAGGAATGGATACCACACAACCCCTATAGATTTTTCAAGCAATAATATACTCACCCACTAGAGTAGAAAGAGAAAAAGGGTCAGAAATATTTTCAGAGCCAAAATTAAAGTGTACAACCACATAAGGGGTCACATAATATAGGGTAGAACCCAGATCAAGCAAACAGTAAACATCACAGGAGAAGAGCTGTAACATTCCAGTGACAACATCTAAGGATGCCTCAGATTCCTAACGGGTAGCAAGTGCATAGAGATGATTCCATCCATTGCCGGTACCTGAAGTGGTGCCTTTTAGGTATAGGAGCGGAAGAAGTAGCAACGGGGACCTTATTATCTCTCCAGGGAAAACCATAACCACTGCATATGACCAAACTGACCATAATTAAAGCACAATTTCTCCTTACAATATCCCTGTGAAGATGTCCATAAAAATTACAAGGAGGATAAGGTGGGACTAGGTGAGCTCCACTGTCCTGAGACTGGGCACCCTGTGCCTTAGGACCAATACTAGCTTGAAAACGACGATCACCTAAAGACTTAAGATAAGGAGCATTGGTTGATGAATAAGAATTTCCCCAATTTTTCTTCTTAGTCTACTGCCTACTATCTCTTCTACTGTTCTGATTATTTGCGCCCTGCTCTAAATATCTAAACTTCTTATTTTGCCTCTTTCCCATCTCTATCTGCCTTTTCTTTTCATCCACTACCTGTTGTATAAACTATCAGCCTGGATATGTCCATATTATTATTCAACATAGCAGCCTTACATTAAAACACCAAATCATGGGACAAACCAAAAGCAAACATCCTTATTTTGAACCTTATATTAGATATCAATTCTGGAGCATAACGTGATAACTGCTGGAATTTTTGAGTATACTCCTTAACACGCATCTTGTCCTACTTCAAGTTCACAAACTCTTCAACCTTAGCTTCCCCAACTCCTGAGGAAAGAACTGATCAAGAAAAACACCTGAAAACTCATCCCACTCAACCAGTCAACTTCATCACCCCTCATCTCTTCCCACTCCTCATATCATTGGTAAGCCATATCTTTCAACTTATAGACAACAAACTCCACATCCTTTGAATCAGTAGCATACATAACCCATAAAATCTTCTCCATCTCATCAATAAACCCCCAAGGAACCTCCTCAAACTTAGAGCCTATAAAGGTTGGGGGATTCAACCTCATAAATTGGCCAACCCGAGTAACCTTAGACGAACTGCCAATAGGACCAACATAATTAGACCGACGAGATTGTGATGCGACCAGTTGAGAAAGCATATGAATAGACTGATGAAACACCATATTAGGGATATCTTCTTAAGGTGACATAACATAAGTATCACCATTCCAGGAAACCCGAGAAGGTCTATTAGAGAATGGTGGAACCCCATATGGAAAGGTACAGTCAGGAGCGGGGACCCTAGACTAGGTCTACACTCGATAAGAAGAGTGAGTTCCCTCCACATCTTTCCTAGGTTGGACAGAGGTTCTAGCAGAGTTTCTATGACTGTCAGATCTTTGGGGAGGCATGATCTGAAATACGAATAAGTAAGGAGTTAGAGAGGTTTCATAGCAACTAGACTTTATAGCCCAAAATAGAACACAAAAAAGGGAAACATTCCTAAATGCCTTGTAGCCTCCCCTTATAAGTGTGGCGCGCTACACACCCATAAATGGGACTCTACTCGACACGACGTTTTGGACACCCAGTGACCCTAAACCATGCGCTAATACCAAGCTTATCATGACCCAAACTCAGGCCTGGACATGAAGGGTAACCTCAAGCTTACCATAGGCCAGAGATAACCCCTTAGTCTTAACTCAAGAACACATAAATATAAACAGTGGAAGCTAAGAAAATAGTAATAAGAAGAATAGATAAGTCAAATAGAAATTCTAAGAATCCAAAGCAAAAAACCATCAATCCCAATCCTTGTCCCAAAATCCTCTAAAATCATAAATACCAACTAAGTTGGGACACAATTTCGATTATGATAGAAATGAATTCACAATTCCCAAAAGATAAAAAGAAACATTAAAAAATGGAAGGGCTTTCAATAAGATGAAGGCTCACGATGCAGCATTCGATGATGGTCAGTGGGGAGAGCACTGATATGTAAGTCAAGGGAAAGAGATAAAATAAACTCATTGCCAAAAACTAGGAAAAACCACATGCACAATATTTATATACATATCTATGATTTCAGGAAAAGGGTCCATTAACATGATAGTTTAAACCATTAGCCTGAACTATGTAGCTCGCTCCATCCTAAAGGAGCCCACAGGCTATATGGGTCTGACTTCCCCCGCCGAAAGGGCCCCAGTACGTGTTAGCTGCATGTACTGGGAAAATTGATAATAGGTTAATGATACCAAGGCAATAGCCATAAAAAATATAATGTATATCCAGACACATAGTCATATAGACCCCCAACGTTGGCTAACGTTGTTTACAACATTAGTTCCCTCGAGACTACACCTTTATGATGAACCACATAATCCCTTTAAGCCCATATTAAAATAATTTGCACATAAACCAACCATTAACCTAGGGGTCATTTATCAACGGATTTACCATCATGGTATCGTCATACCAATATCCTTGCAAGCTAATTCAATTATGCCAAACTAGTCCATATAACCATTAGACCCCTAAGTTCCATTAAAAATCTAAAACCAAGGCCACCAAGGGTATTCCCAAACCATACTTATCCATTTATCCATTATTGCAATGGGTTCAAAAGTCAAGTTAAACTATGCAACTATACATATTCAAAATCAAGACTACAATTTGGGTTGAGGTTAATGCCATTATCAAGCCAAAATTTCATCATTTTGAGAAAACCCATGTCCTCCATTTTAACAATTAAAACAATGCACCAATTCAGTCCCAAAACCATTAATTAAAGCATGAATAATCAAATTAAAACATAAAAAAAGTAATTCAAGTAATAACGATCCAAAACCCTCAATCGAATTTCAAACCCATTATTTGAAACATATGAATATTGATTAAATTAATGCCACAATGTAAAACACAAGTTTGGGAATGAGCAACATGCCTGAAGTTTAGATGAATTTGAAGAAGAATCGAAGTTTGGAGCCCGGAGAATCAAAATCCTTGAGTTTATTAACTTGGGGTTTTTTGAGAGAAGAAATCAATGTAAAGCTAAGGATTTTTGGGATTTTCTAGGGTTTGGGGTCGTTTATGATATTTTAAAAGTGAAAAAGCCCCAAAAGCCTCCAGCCCCAAGTGAAAAAAACTGGATGAAAAATATATAGCAAAGTGGCACGCCGCTATTGCTAAGCTTAGCCTCTATGCCATGCCCTTATTGCATAAACTAAGTGGCGTGGCACGCCTCTATCACGGAGGCTTACTGCTTTGGGGTTTCAAAATTACTCTAAACCCCTTCCAAAAATTCCAAAACTTTTCCAAAATGCCCTTTCAACATACGTAAGCATAATTCAAGTAAAAAACAACATTATGCATACGAGAGAGTCAAAAATAAAATGATCAAAATTTTGCAATGTCTCACATTATGCCCCCCTTAGGATTATTCATCCCCGAAATAGGAGTTAGAACACTTTTTTCACGATAATAGCAAGAATAAAGTAGAATCAAAAGACAAATTTGAAATGTAATAATAGGAAGATGGAAATCATACCTTAAGCACTTTCATCAAACCCAGGGAACAAGAACGGTACTTGGCTTTTAGATCTTCTTCAGCTTCCCGTGTAGCTTCTTCCACCTTTTAATTTCTCCAAAGAACCTTTACCAAAGCTGCATTCTTTATCCTCAATCTACGAACTTGCCTATCCAATATCTCATCTAAGACTTCCTCATAAGACAACAAATCTGTAACACCATTATCCTCAACCGAAACTATCAAAGAAGGGGCACCCACACACTTTTTCAGCATAAACATACAGAATACGGGATGAATCGAATCAAAATTCATTGGTAGCTCTAACTCATAAGAAACATTATCAATCTATCCCAAAATTTGATATGGACCAATGTAACAGGGGCTGAGCTTTCCTTCTTCCCAAATATCATGACTCTTTTCATAGGATAAACCTTTAAGAACTCCCAATCACTTACTTCAAACTCCAACTCCCTTTGCCTCATAATTGCATAAGACTTTCGGTGACTTTGAGCAGTCTTAAGTCTTTCTCTAATCACGTTCACCTTCTCCATGGCTTGATGAACCAAGTCAGGGCCAAACAACCTAGTCTCACTCACCTCACACCATCCAATAGGAGACTTATACCTTCTATCATAAAAAGCCTCAAATGGTTCCATTTGAATGCTGGAATAATAACTGTTGTTTTAAGCAAACTCAATAAGAGGAAAATGGTTATCCTTACTTCCTTTAAAATCAAACACACAGGCCCTTAGCATATCCTTCAAAGTCTGAATGGTCCATTTCACCTTTCCATCCCCTTAAGGGTGGAAATTGGTTCTAAGGTTCACCTGATTACCTAAACCTTTCTGAAACAAATACCAGAAGTGAGAAGAAAACTGCGTACCTCAGTTTGAAATAATAGACTCCAACGCATCATGAAACTTTAATATCTCTTGAATGAACAACTTATCGTAATCCTCTCTTGAGTATCTAGTCCTCACAGGAAAAAGTGAGTAGACTTAGTCATCCTATCCATAATAACCCAAATAAAATCATACTAATTCCGAAATCACGGAAGACCTATAATGAAATCCATGTTAATCATCTCCCACTTCCACATAGGTAACTTTATCTCTTGGGATATGACACTTGGCCTTAAATGTTCAACCTTACTGGCAAACCATACATTTAGCAATAAAATTTTCCATGTCCCTCTTCATAATATTCCACTAGTAGATTTACTTGAAGTCATGATACATCTAAGTCAAACTTGGATGAATAGTATATTTGGACTCATGAACTTCAGTCAAAATCCTTTCCCACAGCCCATCAACATTAAGAACACACAAACTTCCTTGATAACTTAAGATGCTATCTCCTCCATTCTGGAAAGCCATAACCTTTTTGCCGATCCACGCTAATTTTGATCTGCATTAGTTGGGATCCAAAGCCTGCTCTTCCTACCTCATTGCACCAAAAGATGATTTATCTACTTTATGAATAATCACTCCTCCATACCCAGAGTCCAAGAGACGAACTCCCAAGTTAGCCAACCTGTGAATATCCTTTACCAACCCTTTTTTCTCCTTATCAACGCGAGATATGCTCCTCATAGTCAACCTGCTAAGAGCATCAAGAACAACATAAGCTTTCCCTGGATGGTCGTGTAAACTCATGTTGTAATCCTTAAGGAACTCAAGCCACCGCCTCTTCCTGATATTCAATTCCTTCTATGTAAAAACATACTGCAAGCTCTTATGGTATGAATCAATATCCACGTGCACTCCATTTAGATAATAGCGCTAGATTTTTAGTACAAAGATCACAACCGCTAATTTTAGATCATGAGTACCTTAAGCTTCCTGAAAGCATAGTCCGCAACCTTACCATGCTGCATTAAAACATAATCGAGTCCCACACAGGACACATCACAATACACAACAAACCCACCAGGGCCCTCGGTCAAAGTTAAAATGAGCGAAGAAGTCAACATATCCTTTAACTTTTCAAAAATACCCTCACAAGCATTGGACCATAAAAAATTAACCTATTTCTTAGTTAAATTATTCTGTGGAGTAGCAATAGACGAGAAACTCTCCACAAACCTCCTATAGTAGCCTACCAAATCCAAGAAGCTCCTAATGTTGGTTGGAGTCGTGGGCCTAGGCCACATCTTTATTTCCTCAAGTTTTTGTGGATCCACCTTGATACCTTCACTAGAAATAACATGCCCAAGAAAAGTCACAACACTTAGCCAAAACTTACACTTAGAAAATTTTGCGTACAATGTCTGGTCCTTAAGTGCTTGCAACATAACTCGAAGGTGACTGCCATGATCCTCCTCACTTTAAGAGTACACCAGGATATCATCAATGAAGACTATAACAAAAAAATCCAGAAACTACCTAAACACCCGATTCATAAGATCCATGAAAGAAGTCGAAGCATTTGTCAACCAAAATGACATAAACAAAAACTCATAATGACCATATAGGGTTCAGAAAACAGTCTTAGGAATATCAACTTCCCTAAGTTTTAATTTGTCATACACTGAATAGAGATCAATCTTAGAGAAACACCTAACACTCTGAATCTAATCGAAAAGGTCATCAATCCTAGAAAGAGGATACTTAGTTTTTACTGTAACCTTATTCAACTGATGATAGTCTATACACTTATGAAAAGACCCATCTTTCTTTCACACAAAAATTATAGGAGCACCCCATGGAGAAATACTAGGACTACTAAATCCCTTATTAAAAAGATCCTTCAATTGCTCCTTAAGTTTCCTTAATTTATCCAAAGCCATCCTATAAGGAGGAATTTAAATAGGATAGGTATCCAGTGGAATTTCAATCCCAAAATCTATTTCCCTATCAGGAGGAATCCCAAGAAGATTATTGGGAAAAACTTTAGGAAACTCATTAACCATGGTGACAAATTGCAAATAGGGTCTCTCAGAGTTAGAATCCTTAACTCAAATGAGATGATACAAATACCCTTTTAAAATCAACCTCTGAGCTCTAAGATAAAAAATTGATTTCCCTTTGGACATTAAAGAACTCCCCTACCATTCAATCACCTGCTAATTAGGAAAATGAAAACTGACCTTTTGGGTCCTATAATTTAAAGAATCATAGCACGAACGGTGCCAATCTATATCTAAGATTACATCAAAATCCACCATATCAAGTTCTATCAAATCCACAAATGTCTCCCTATTAAGAATGGACACCATACACCCCTATAGATTTTTCTAGCAATAATAGACTCACCCACCGAAGTAGAAATATAAAAAGGGTTAGAAATATTTTCAGGGCCAAAATTAAAGTACAGAGTCACATAAGGAGTCACATAAGATAGGGTTGCAAGCAAACAGTAAATATCATAGAAGAAGAGCTGTAATATACCAGTGGAAACATCTGGGGATGTCTTAGATTCTTGATGGGTAGCAAGTTTATAAAGATGATTTCCGCCATTGTCGGTACCTGAAGTGGCGCCTTTTTGGTAGAGGAGCCAAAGAAGTAGCAACTGGGACATTATTAGCTCTAGTTACAACCACGGTCGAAGGACAATCTCGCTATATATGACCAACCTGACCATAATTAAAGCACCAATTTCTCCCCTCCATACAATAGCCCCGATGAAGAGGTCCACAAAATTGAAAAGGAGGATAAGGTGGGGCTGTCTAAGCTCCACTGACCTGAAACTGGGCACCCTATTCCTTAGGACCACTGCTAGCTTGAAAATAATGATTACTTGAAGGCATAAGATAAGGAGCACTGGTTGACGACAATTCTTCTTTTTAGTCCACTGCCTACTATCTCTCCCACTATTTTGATGATTTATGCCCTGCTCTAAATATCTAAACTTCTGGGTGAAAAAAACAATCGGATGAAAAAATATATAGCAGTGTGGTTAGCCGCTATTGTGGAGCTTAACCTTTATGCCATACCCTTATCGTGGAAGCTAAGTGGTGTGGCACTCTACTATCATGGAGATTTACTGCCTTGGGGTTCCAAAATAACCCTGAACCCCTTTTGAAAATTCCAAAACTTTTCTAAAATGCCCTTTCAACATACCTAATCATAATTTAAGTCAAAAATCAACATTACGTACACGGGATGGTTAAAAATAAAATGATCCAAATTTTATGGGGTCTCACAGTATGTATGTATTTATGTACGTATATGTATGTATATATTTATTCTCATTAACGCTTGATACATATATAATGTACATACCCTAAACTAGTTACTAGATATAGCTGTATAACTTTATTTTTCTCTTCTCCTTTGCCTTCCCACGTTTTCTCTTATTTACCTATTTTTTATCTTTGTTCGGCTGATGTCTGCTTCTGAAAAGTCAAGGTATTTTATATTCGAGAGTCCCCTAACCGATGGTCACTTTGTCTTAAAGAAGAAAATTATGTTTTTATTGATTTTATTATTTATTATTGGTATTTAAGATTGTATTGATGGAGAGGAATTGACAAAGCTTGTACCAAGAGACCACGTTCTTTCAAAATAGTTGATGAAGAAATAACATGGTTTCCATTTTATTTTGTATATAATAGTGGTGGATACATTGCTTATATATCATATATATTGTTGCGCATTATCTGTATGACGTAAATACATTATAACAATATGTATATATATATATATTGTACAACAGTGTAGATAAATTTATACATATATCTTATACATTTTCTTTTGGTAATTAACGGTCATTTATTAATTACCAAAGTGGAGAATTACAATGCAATAGCTTGCTACAACTCAGCTAGCGATTTCTCATTCAACCAAACAAAACTATATTCTAAGTTAGATATTAGGAAGAAGCTAAAGGATATGACTGTGCACTACATTCCGAATTCTATGGGGTGGTCTAACACAACTAACATAGACTATCTCCTTAACTAGTACTTTCCATGTGCAACTTCTCTTTTAAAAAATCCTCCAATTTCTTTTAATCCACAAGGCATATGTAAGTTCAGTGTACAATATTTTAAATATTTGAGCATTGAGTGACTTGCTGTGGCTCTAATGATGGCCCATTATAGGTGTTGATCCCAAGCGACAAGACTATATTGTGATCTTTGCATCCAAAGTAATACATTATTCCATAGGGAATTTCAATAAGGACATTGTGTAAGAAGGTGTTCTCTATTCTCCTCTTGTCTTTCAAATAAACTACATTTGGTATCAATCTTCATTCCCCACTTTAGTAGTCGATCTGAAGTCAATAGTCTTCCTTGTGACTGAAGCCAAGTGGTAAATCTTGATTTAGGTATTGATGAGTTCATGTACATTATATCCAAGGGTCCCTAGGCATATCCTTGATTAACTGGTTGTAGATTTTCCTAATAATGCTCCTAGGTACTCCAATTGTGCAGAGCTAATTATACAGAGTCCTAGTTGTCAGTATTTTCTGCATTATCTAACAAGCTTTCTTTGGTATTGGTATATCCATCACAGATAGCCTCTTTATGTAGTATGTATGGATCTATCTAATCCATATTTTATCAGTTTATGCTCCGCATAATAAAAGTTCTTGAAGCCTTATTTTAGAGGCTCATGTTAGTGATGTTAATTCCCCCAACATATTTTGGTAAGTACACTTTCTCTTAAGATACTATTGCTTTCTTGGTAATAGCATTTCGCCCAGACCATAGGTAGCTTCGATAGTGAGCTTCTATCAGTTTAAGTATCTTGGCTGGTATGATAAAAAGTTGAGCCCAAACAACTTAGCAGTGATATCTTAGAAGCGATCTTATTCATCAAGGGTTGCCATTGTATTAAGGATATTTTCTGAGCTGACAAGAGCATACCTAAATAACTAAATGGAAAGTTGCCATGACCCGAACTAGGGCCTAGCCATGACGGGTATATCAAGTCCACCAAGAATGGGAGACCACCCCTGAGCACCTAACCAAACAACACAATATCCCCAATGTCGGATGAATTCCAAACATATAACAAGATAGGTTTAAAGAATAAAAGGGTGTGTCTATAACCGATAACCATCGATCGTCTAAAACAACCGACCAACATCACCCAAGTCCACAGTAATCCGACAAATCCTCTAACAAAAGATCCAAAACCGATCTTGGTCGGGACATGTCCTCGACTCTAATAGATGACAATGAAAATGATAATGAAAACTCTCGACTCTAATCTATGATAATAACTAATGAAATATCTAAGTCTTCTGAAGAATGAAAACTCACCACAACGAACTGAAGAATCGAGATGGTCCACTTAATTCTGCACAAGAAAAGTAGAGGTATATCCAGTACCAACATCGCGTAGGGATACAACGTTCGAAGATGGTTAGTGGGGTGAACACTAGTATATAACTCAGGAATAAGGATAACGTAATGCTGTGGTCAATAATTCAAAATCATTCAAAACCAATTCACAAGATCAAGTGCTTATATATATACATACATATATATTATATATATTATATCACATGCCGGGATAGGAAAATAAGGCTTAACATGCATTTTAAGACTTTAGCATGGACCACGTAGCTCAACCGTCATAACATACTAAGGTTCCCATGAGCTATATAGGCTCAACTCTTCCCCAGTTAGTAGGGCCCAATGCGTATGGATGCACGAACCAGAGGGTATACATATGCACTATGGAGAACAAAACTCTCGGTATATCAAGGAAAGATAAGCACCAAGTCATGTAATATAATATGGGGGACTCGAATCACCTAATCATATACTCCCTCTATTTAAAAAATAATGACCTACTTTGACTTAGCACAAAGATTAAGAAAATAAAGAAGACTTTTGAATCTTGTGGCCTTAAATTAAAGTTGTGTCAAATGTACCAAAATGCCCTTTAATCTTGTGGTCCTAAACATGCCATGAGGAAAGTTCAAATTAAAATATTTCCAAAAAAGAAAAGGGGTCATTCTTTTTGTAACGAACAAAAAAGGAAAGTAGGTCATTCTTTTTGAAACGGAGGGAGTAATAATAATAAGGGGGACTCGAACCACCCGATCATTTAGACCCCCGAGTTGGCAACCACGGTTTCCAGTAGAGATCTCTTGGGACCTCCACGTTCACGACTCAGCTACACAATCCTCATTAAAGCCCAATTAAAATAATTATCACACATTCCCATTTATTGAACCATGACACACATTTAGGCATACATTGTTGGTGTTTTCATACCAACTACACTTACAAGGTAACATCTACATTCCACACCAATTACCACGCCTAGGGGAAATCACAATCCCCTTTGGTTATACTATACATTATCTTGGGGAATTATACAACCCCATAAGGTTCAATTAAAAAACATTTTGCTTTATTAACGTCTTACATTATGCAAAAGTTCAAGAGTAGTTCAGCGTGAATACTTTTTATATTCAACCAATTTCATAATTGGAGGGGGGGGGGGGTTAAGGTCAGGGCATAAAAGTCACACGCTTGGAGAAATCACAGTCCCTTAATTTATTCACCATTCCCATGCATCAATTTGATTTAAAAATCACCATTCAAACATAAACAATGTAGGGACAAACATGAAACATCACATAAACATCAGTCATTCAAAAACCCTCAACTAATGTTTTCAAAACCAACATCCATACTGCATGAAAAACACTTTAAAACATATGACTTGTTATATGTCCTTACGGCTCTAAGAAATCCAAATGTACTCTGAGCAGAACTTTATCACACACTTACTGATTTGGTTATAATTCGAGTCCTATAAATCATAAAGACACCCTACGACTCATCAGGGGAGTCATAGTCAGGAAAATGAGGATAAAATTTCCATAATTTTTTAAAGACCAAAAACCCAGGTGTTAAATACTACACTCTTTGAAACACCTAGACTTTGGACCCCTTATATAACTTCATCATTTGATGTCACTAGGGTGGGTACGACTAGGTGATTGAGTCGTACTCTTGGAAATGAGTCGTATCCTCTCCCCTTCTCCCACTCACACCTTAACCAATATGATAAGGTAGTACACTGTATCCTATATAAAATGGCCACCCCTAAATCATAACCAATGCATATGAGTCATACCCAACTCAATCGTATGGAGTGAAGTCTCAACTCTAGTGGACTATTTTTAATACAAATGGTGCATATGGTTAAGACATTATTCGTACCCTTTGGATATGACTCAAGGAAGTTTAATCATACCCTAACCAGTGTAGAAGGCCTATAAAGAGCCTAGGGTATGAGTCAGGGTACCATTCGTACCCTAGGGTACTAGTTAATGAGTCGTATGATGGAGTCGTACCCCTGGACGGGGTCATTTACAAGATTTTAACTAAGGGTTTTGTGGATATTTATCATGCATAAAACTCTAAACCCTCTCACTATATAAGTGTGTGTAGCCTTCTAAACATTTATTTTGATGGATCAAACACCTTAAACACTCTGTCAAGCTCATCTTTGAAGGATTGGAGGCTAGGGTTTCAGGGGTGACTTTCAAGAGGCAAAGTGAACTCAATATTCTCAATGATTCACCTAAATGGATGTGTATGTGGTTAAAGTACCTTACTTGATGATGTGAATATGGTTAAAGTCCTATTCCTAATGAGGAATGCTTGAATCTATAAGTGTAGAAGTTTGAAGTCCCCCATTGCATGTATGATGAATGAGTGCAACCAAAGTATGATAAATCTTATCCCCTTTATTAGAATGTGATCTTTCTTTCTCTCTCTCTCTCTATATATATATGGATAAGGTTATAAATGTGATTGAATATGATATATTATTTGTTGTTGAATGATGATATTATTTTATCCTTATCCTTGAGTTACATGCTAGCATTTCAACCACTAACCCTCTTCAGACTCTATATCCCATGCGACATAGGGGCCGAAGCCTCTTTAAATCTTCCTGTGCAGTGATTAGATGATTCAAAGTGGTTCGTGCATTGACTATGGAATGGTGAGCTTTCTTTCTTCGGAAGACATTCATCCTTGGTTTCCTGTCCTTAGACTTAGTCTCATTTTGACTTAGTTTAGCAATTATTGAGGGCGTGTCCTAACATATATATTTCTAAACTCTAGTTTGTATAGAGGTATTGTGGATGGCTGTGGACTTAGGTGTAATGGATAGTCTAATGAACCTAGTGAAGTATTTAGACTTATTTAAGTTATGACTTGTGATATGTTTCTGCTATCCTATTATATGGTTGAAATTCATCTGATCCTTGTGATTTATAATAATGGTTTGGTTGGGTTATTGGGGTGACATTCGATTCATGTGAGCTAGGGGTGCCAATACGACATGGCCCAAACTCGGGTCATGTCAAGTTGGTACCAAAGCCTAGGTTCATGGTCAATTGGGTGTCCATAATACTGTATCGAGTAGAGTCTATTTTATGAGTGTGAAACATGCCACACTTATAAAAGAGAAGCTATGAGACATTTTGGGAAATATTTCCTTTTTTGTTTCTATCTCAAGCTATAGAGTCTAAGGTCTTGGATTCCTTTGATTTCTATTTTCTATTTTTCAAATCATGCATCCAAAGAGATCTGAGACTCATACAAACCCTTCTGAGGGTCCTATGGATGCAGCTTTTCCAATATCTAGAGTTTGGACCTGGGCTAGGGCTAGGACATCCAACTATCTTCACAGGGTTCCACCTGTCCCTACCAACCCCGAATATGAGAGTGACCCTTCTATTCCATCACCTCAAGGGGATGCTACTAATGCCAAGTTTCATTGCTCTATCAACCTCTTGACTCAATTAGTAGCTTCTCAAGCAGAGCGTGGTATTCCATCTACCATTTCTTCTGAGGCCACAAGAATTGGCTAATTTATAAGGTTGATCCCTCCTAGGTTCTCCAGTATGAAGGTTGAGGAATATCCTTAAGGCTTTATTAATCAAATGAAGAAGATCTTCTGAATCATGCATACTTTAGAGATTGAGGCCATTGAGTTTGCTTCCTAGCAATTTAAATATATAGTGTACCAATGGTATGAGGGATGAGAGTTGTCTAAAGGTATTGGGGGTAGTCCCGTCATATGGAGGAAGTTTTATGAGGCTTTCTTAGACCACTTCTTTTTTCAAGAGTTGAGATAGGATAAAGAGGAAGAGTTTGTGAACTTGAAGTACAGCAGAATTCCCATTCAAGAGTATGCCTTGAAATTTTACCAATTGTCAAGGTATGCTCTCGGGATAGTTTCTAGCATGAGGGATAGAATGCGTAAGTTTATCTCAGGATTATCCCGTGAGTTAGTTCTTGAGAGCAAGGAGGCCTTATTGATTGATAACATGGATATTTCTAGGTTGATTGTGTATTTACAACAAGTAGAAGAAGATAAAAAAAGCAAGTTGAGCACATGAGGCCCCGGGGCTTGAATCAAGAGATCACATTACCCGAATAGAAGTGGGAGGCAATTAATATGTATTTCATTACCGGTCTTCCTAAATCTCGAAATCAATGTGATTCTATTTGGGTCATTGTTAATAGAATGACCAAGTTCGTTCACTTCTTGCTCGTGAGGACTAATTTCTTAGTGGAAGATTATGCCAAGTTATATCTTGCATAGATCATGAAGTTGTATGATGTTTTAGTCTCTATTATTTTTGATCGTGGTCCTCCATTTTCATCCCACTTTTGGAAGTCATTCCAAAAGGGTTTGGGTACTAGAGTGAGCCTTCGCACCACTTTCCAACCACAAATGTATGGGCAAGCAAAAAAGACCATACAAACTTTGAAGGATATGTTGCATGCTTGTGTGATTAATTATGGTGGTAGTTGGTATGACCACTCGCCGTTGATTGAGTTTGCCTATAGTAATAGTTACCACTTTAGCATTGGCATGTCACCTTTTGAGACATTGTATGGTAAGAGATATTGATCTTCTATTGGGTGATATGAAATTGGTGAGGGTAGGTTATTTGGCCTCAATTTAGTACACCAAGCCTCAGAGGAGGTAAAGGTGATTTGTGATAGATTAAAAACCTCTCAAAGTCGCTAAAAATCCTATGCGGATGTGAGGCGTAGGGACTTAAAGTTTAGTATTGGAGATTGCGTATTCTTGAAAGTATCTCCCATTAAAGAAATGATATGGTTTGGTAAAAAGAGGAAGCTCAGTCCCTGGTATGTTGGTCCCTACTTGATTTTGAAGAAGGTTGGCAATGTTTCTATGAGTTAGATTTACCTTCTAGTATGAACTCCATTCACCCGATCTTTCATATCTCTATGTTGCGGAAATGTGTGGTGATCCTTCATATGTTATTCCTTTGAATGATGACGGTATTTCAGACTCCTTTTCCTATGAGGAGATCTCGGTGAGGATCTTCAATCGGTAAGTTCACCGATTGTGAACAAAAGAAATGGCTTCGGTGAAGGTTCTAATAAGGAACCAAAAGTTTGAGGAAGCCACTTGGGATGCAAAAGAGGACATAAAGTCCAATTATCCACATTTGTTTCCCATTTTGTAACTTTGTGATGGAGGTATGTGTTAATCCCCTTTCCTTGATTTATGTCTTTGATAGAAAATGGGTTGAAGTCCCCAATGTTTGAAATTGAGTAATGTCTTGTTTGGATAATAGGTTAAAGTCCCCGAGTTTGAATTAATTGTGTCTTGTTAGACTATGGGTTCAAGTACCTAATGATTTGAAACTATGCGTGCCTTGTTGTGATAGGCTTAAGTCCCTAATTACCTTGAGTTGATTCACGTATTTGATAGATGATGGGTTAAAGTCCCCAATGCTTTGAGTCTTTGATATATGATAGGTTAAAGTCCCCGATGCTTTGAGTTGGTTTATATCCTTGAAAGTCGATGGGTTGAACTCCCTAGGTTGTGAAATGAGTAAGTATTGATGAGCAATGGGTTTGAGTCCCGAAGTCGGTGAAATTAATGATTGATTGATTGATGATAAGCATGATATGTGTTGTGTCCTTATTGAATGCATACTTTAACATTGTGTAAAGTTTGATTTGATATGTATTGATATGTTAACTTATGTTTATGTTTTCCTTACCCCTCATTCAAGGATGAATGATCTAAGTGGGGGAGAATTGAAACACTTAGACTTTGGAACCTTTACAAAACTTCATCATTTGATGTAACTGGGGTAGGTACGACTAGGTGATTGAGTCATACCCTTAGGTATGATTCATATCCTCATCCCTTTCCCTTACTCGTACCTTGAACAATATGATAGGGTAGTACACTATCTCCTATATGACATGACCACCCCTCAATCATAACCAATGCAAATGAGTCATCCCCAACTCAAACGTATGGAGTAAAGTCTTAACTCAATTTGACTAGTTTTGATACGAATGGTGCATATGGTTAAGACATAAGTTGTACCCTTTGGATATGACTCAAGGGTGTCCATTCGTACCCTAACCAGTATAGAAGGCCTAAGACGAGCCTAGGGTTCGAGTCAGGGTACCACTCGTACCCAAAGGTCCGACTACTTAATGAGTCATATGGGGGAGTCGTACCCTTGATGGGGTTATTTTCCTGCTTTTAACTAAGGGCGTTGTGGTTATTTCCCATGCGTTAAACCCTAAACCCTCTCACTATATATGTGTGTGTAGCCTTCTAAACATCTATTTTGATGGATCAAACACCCTAAACACTCTTTCAAGCTCATCTTTGAAGGATTTGAGGCTAGGGTTTCAAGGGTGACTTTTAAGAGGCAAAGTGAAGTCAATATTCTTGGTGATTCACCTTGTTTAAGGCATGTACCTCTTCCCCTTTCTTAATAAATCTAAACCTATGTATTTTACACTTGGATTAGTAAGTGTACATGGTGGTTTTTAAAATCAAATAGAAAGGGCTTTGTTGCCTAATGATGAAAAATGATGATTCTTACTTAGACTTATGTTTATTCATGTTATTGATGGTATTTTGCACATGTGAATGCTTGTTGTATGTGTTTTAACATGTGGGTCTTGAGTAACCCTAGTCTTGATGATTTTTATCATGAAATTAGCCTTGGTAAAGACATGTACACAATGTGCTTGTGAAAATATCTAAGTGAGATGTCTAGTACATGATGATGATGCTTTGAACTAGGGAAAAGTCCCAAAATGTATGAATGCTTGATAAATGATATTTTGAAGGAAAAATGAGCCATGTATTGTGTAATTGATGACCTTAATAGCTCGATAAATAAGAAGAGGGTTAAAGTCCCTAACATGAATCTGAACGTGAATTGTGTGTGGGACTAAATTGTGGTATAGAATTACTAATGAAATAAAAATGACTTGTATGGGTCTTGAGGACCATAGTTTGAATTGTATGATGGGTTGAATTAAGGCATTGGCCAATTGATATGGTTGAGAAATGAAAGCTCCCATAAGGACCATATGGTCATGTATGGTGGTAAATTGGCTAAATATGTTAAAGTTCTTATGTCTGGAATTAAATACATAAGGTTGCATGGACAAAAAGTTAGAGTCCCAATGTAGACTAATGATAGTCGTGATGGCTTGAGGTTAAAGTCCCTTGCCTAATGAAATCGCGTGTGGTTAAAGTCCCTTGAATAATGAAATCTCATGAGGTCGAAGTGCCTCACTAAATAAATAGCTAATATGGCATGGAGTTAGAGTCCCATGACAAATATGTGAGAAGGTGGTTAGAGTCCATTGCTTGAATGAATATGTGTAAGCATTTAGAGTCCCTCACTTATATGAATGTGTGTGAGTGGTTAGTTCTTCTAAAGTGTGATAACTTTTGTCTCCTTTATTAGCATGTGATATGTCTTTCTCTCTCTATATATTTGGATATGGTTATGAATATGATTGAATATGATATAATTTTTGTTTTTGAGTGATGATATTATTTTATCTTTATCCTTGATTTATATGCTAGCGTTCCAACCGCTAACCATCTCCGGACGCTATGTCCCCACACGGTATAGGGGTTGAAGCATCTTCTTCTCTTTCTGCTCAGTGATTAGACGATTCGAAGTGGTTCATCCATTGACTTTGGAGTGGTGAGCTTTCTTTCTTTGGAAGACATTCATCTTTGGCATCCTATCTTCAGAGTTGTCTTATTTTGACTTGGTTTGTCTATTGTCGTGGGCTTGTCCCTACATATATATTCCTAAACTCCGATTTGTATAGAGGTATTATGGATGGTTGTGGACTTGTGTGTAATAGATAGTTTAATAAACCTAATAAAGTGTTTAGACTTCTTTAAGTTATTATTTCTAATATGTTTCTGCTATCCTATTATATGGTCAGACTCTATCCGATCCTTGTGATTTATATTGATGGTTTGGTTGGGTTATTGGGGTGATCTCCGATTCATGTGAGCTAGGGGTGCCTATACGACATACCGCGGATTTGGGTCCTTTCAAGTTGGTATCAGAGCCTAGGTTTATGATCAGTTGGGTATCCACAATACCATGTCGAGTAGAGTCTCTTTTACGAGTGTAAAGTGCACCACACTTTTAGAAGAGGAGCTATGAGACATTTTAGGAAATGTTTCCCTTTTTTGTGTTTCTATCTCATGCTATAGAGTCTAAGGTCTTGGATTTATCTGATTTTTGTTTGCTATCTTTTAGATCATGCCTCCAAGGAGATATGAGACTCAAGCAAATCCCTTTGAGGGTCCTATGGATGAAGCTCGTCCAATGTATGGAGTTTGACCCGGGCTAGGGTTGCAACATCCAACCATCTTCACTGGGTTCAACCTGTCCCCACCAGCACCGAATATGAGTGTGACCCTCCTATTCCATCACCTCAAGGGGATGCTACTAATGTCGAGTTTCATCGCTCTATCAACCTCTTGACTCAATTGGTAGCTTCTCAAGCAAAGCGTGGTGCTTCGACTACTATTTTTTCTGAGGCTACAAAAATTAACCAATTTATGAGGTTGAGTCCTCCTATGTTCTCTGGTACGAAGGTTAAGGAAAATCCTTAAGGCTTTATTGACGAAATGGATAAAATCTTCTGAATCATGCATGCTTCAGAGATTGAGGTGGTTGAGTTTGCTTTCTACCAATTGAAAGATGTAGCATACCAATGGAATGAGGGGTGGGAGTTGTTAAGAGGTGTTGAGGCTAGTCCTTCCATATTGGAGGACTTCTCAAAAGCTTTCTTAGACTACTTCTTTCCTCAAAAGTTGAGGGAATCTAAGGCGGAAGAGTTTGTGAACTTGAAGCAAGGGAGGATGCCCGTTCAAGGGTGTGACTTAAAATTCCACCAATTGTCAAGGTATGCTTCCAAGATGGTTTCTAGCATGAGGGATGGAATTTGTAAGTTTGTCTCAGGATTGTCCCGTCAGTTAGTCCTTGAGACCAAAGATGGCTTTGTTGATTGAGAATGTGGATATTTCTAGGTTAATTGTGTATTTGCAATGAGTGAAGGAAGAAAAATGAAGCAAGTTGAGCATATGAGGCCCGGGGGCTTGTATTAAGAGATCGCATTACCCGAATGTAAGTGAGAGACATATATATGGATTTCATTACCGGTCTTCCTAACTCTCGGAATCAATGTGATTCTATTTGTGTCATTGTTGATAGAATGACTAAGTCCTCTCACTTCTTGGTCGTGAAGACTAATATCTTGGTTGGATATTATGCTAAGTTGTATCTTGCAAAGATCGTGAAGTTGCACGGTGATCCGATCTCTATTATTTTGGCTCGTGGTCCTCAATTTTCATCCCACTTTTAGAAGTCATTCCAAAAGGGTTTGGGTACTAGAGTGTGCCTTGGCACTGCTTTCCACCTGCAAACGGACAAGAAAGCATAAAAGGACCATCCAAACTTTGGAGGATATGTTGCGTGCTTGTGTGATTGATTATGGTGGCAGTTTGTATAACCAATTGCCTTTGATTGGGTTCTCCTATAATAATAGTTACCACTCTAGCATTGGTATGGCACCTTTTGAGGCATTGTATGGAAGGATATATCGATCTCCTATTGGGTGGTACAAAGTTTCTGAGGGTAAGTTGCTTGGATCCGATTTAGTATAACAAGCCTTAGAGAAGGTGATAGTGATTCGTGATGGATTGAAAACCGCTTAAAGTCACCAAAAGTCCTATGCAGATGTGAGGACTAGGTACTTAGAGTTTAGTGTTGGAGATTGGGTATCCTTGAAAGTGTCTCCCATTAAAGTAGTGATGCATTTTTGTAAAAAGAGAAAGCTTAGTCCCCGGTATGTTGGTCCCTACTTGATTTTGAAGAAGGTTGCAAATATTGCCTATGAGTTAGAGTTTCCTTCTAGTACAAACTTCATTCACTCGGTTTTCCATGTCTCTATGTTGCAAAATTATATGGATGATCTTTCATTAGTTGTTCCTTTGAATAATATCGCTATTTAGGACTGCTTGTCCTATCAGGTGATCCCGATGAGGATCTTGGATCGCCAAGATCACCGATTGCGAACAAAATAAGTGACTTCGGTTAAGGTTCTATGGAGGAACCAAAAGTCTGATAAAGCCACTCGGGAGGTGGAAGAGGACATGATGTCCAAGTATCCATATTTGTTTCCCATTTTGGAAACTTGTGATGGAGGAATGTGTTAATCCTTTTGACCTGATTTATGTCTTTGATAAACAATGGGTTGAAGTCTCCAATGTTTGAAATTGAGTTATGTCTTGTTTGGATAATGGGTCAATGTCCTCGAGTTTGAATTGATTGTGTCATGTTAGACTATGGGTTCAAGTCCCTAATGCTTTGAAACTATGTGTGCCTTGTTATGATGGGCTTAAGTCCCTAAGTACCTTGAGTTGATTCATGTCTTTGATAGATGATGGGTTAAAGTCCCTAATTCTTTGAGTTTCTTTATATCCTTGAAAGTCGATGGTTTGAATTCCCTAGGTTGTGAAATGAGTAAGTGTCAATGAGCAATGGGTTTGAGTCTCGAAGTCGATGAAATGAATAATTGATTGATGATGAACATGATGTGTGTTGTGTCCTTGTTGACTGAATGCTTTAACATAGTGTAAAGTTTGATTTGATGTGTTAACCTGTGTTTATGTTTTCCTTACCCCTTATTTGAGGATGAATTTTTCAAAGTGGGGGAGAATTGAAACACCTAGACTTTGGACCCTTTCCAAAACTTTATCATTTGATGTCATTGGGGAGGGTACAACTAGGTGATTGAGTCATACCCATGGATATGGTTCGTATCCTTCTCCTCTTCCCCCACTCGTACCTTGACCAGTATGATAGGGTAGTAAACTGTCTCCTATATGACATGACCATCCCTCAATCATAACTAATGCATATGAGTCATACCTAACTCAATCGTATGGAGTGAAGTCTCAACTCAAGTGGAATATTTTTTATACGAATGGTGTATACATTTAAAACATGAGTCATACCCTTTAGATACAACTCAAAGGTGACCACTCGTACCCTAACTATAACACCCCGCATTTTTTAGCTAGAATGTAGACCGTCATTCCTATGCGTCAATGTTCCAAAAGCCTTCCTATTGATTGAGTCATGATGAGCGTCTAAAATTTATTGGGATTTTTATTCTAGCAAGCCACCGGGAATTCCTTAGAATCATGGTGGAAATAGCAATGGAAGCCTCACTACATCACGATGGAGGTCAATTCGGCATTTGTCAATTTCTAGAAACTCATCACGAATTCACGGCATCGCGGTGAACCCCAAAACGGCAATTGTCACAATCCAGTGGGTCATCGTGATTCTGCCGCGTCGCAGTGGGTATCGCGATGACCCACTCAGCTCATCGCGGTAAGCCTAAAAAATGGGATTTCTTCTGCAACTTTTAAGTCTGAGGGTAGTCTCATCTTTTTCCTACAATTCATAATCGTATTAACGGGTGATTAAATCATTTTTAGGGAAGAGTATGCCCATTTTTAATTGAATTTCTCAAGAATAAAAACCCTAACCTCTCTTCCAAAGATCAAGATTCAAGCCCTTAAGTTTAAGATTTCCGAGAAACTGATAAAGATTCGGATTCCATTCTTCTAACTACAATGTGTAATGTACGTGGGGTTTTCCTAGAACTACATGGACATAGTAAACTCTTCTTAATTATGTTAAAGGTGTAGAAATCATGAATTTACAAAGGGGTTTGGATTTACAATTATAATTATGCATTTTTGAAACCTTTTGATGATATTGATTTGGTCTTGAGGCCTTCCTTTGAAATTGATTTGGTTATTATATATGTATGTATGTGTTTGAAGCTTTGAAATATGAATTGAGAGCATGAATTATTGAATCTTCCCCTCTCTCATTGTGTTACTACTTGATTTACAAGTTATGGGTTCCTAAATTGCACGATTTAAAGAATGAGTCAAGAGCCTTACTATCTTATATAAATTTTATGATGGTTTGGAATTGAAGAGGGGAATATTATCGTGACTTAAATATTAAATGTGATAATTAAAAGAATTTCAGAAATGTTTTGAGAAATTGACCACCACTTGTTGGAATTATTGAAAAGATGAGAATATTTGCATGGTTTTGACTTATGTTTTGAAATATGAATTCTCTTATATTGTTGAATATTTTGGTGGTCTGAACATTGTTTTGAATGAAAGAATTATACATGATATTTCATGGATCAGATATATGACTTCCAAGTCTTGGTATGACGATACCAAAACAGATAATGCCATAGCAGACTCAGAATAGAATAGAAACCAGATTTCACTCAGATTTTTAGATTTTGAATTCAGAAAGATGCATGTTCGGAAAAAGGTAAAAATAGGCATAAATTGATGTTAGGTGGTTACCTGAAGAAGGAACGAGTTCAGATAACTCATTTCCGAAAACCGTGTTTTGCCGATATGGGTTATTATATCCCCAAGAGGGATTATACGCTGGCCAAATGCCCTGTGACGTATTAGAATTAGAAACTCCATCTCTTATGGCAAACTTGGGTTGGGGGCTTGGCTTCCGATTTAAGGGAGGAATCAATTTAGCCCATGGAATTGTAGAATTGTAGGGTGTACACCTAACTAAGAAGTAATGCAAGGAATAGAACTGCATTACAAGAATGTTTTTATGGTTTTTAAAGATTGCCCATGTATTTTAAACTATATAATGCATGATGTTTCATGACTTTTTCTCACCTATTTTTTTTTTTTATATATATATATATATACATTATTTTGGATTGCTCTGCGTACCAGTACAATTGTATTGACCCTTTATATTTCAGGATCTGAGGCATAGTCCCGGGTCCCGCTAAGAAGTAGAGTTGTTTGGTCAGACGATTGGAGTTGGTGAGCCTTATTTATTTTGGAAGGCCTATTTTTAAAACATTATTATTTGATTTTGGTTTTAGGTTCGACTGGGGGCCTTGTCCTAGTCTTCAAATAGAGGTTATTTTCAGTCAGTAGAGATTTTACAGATTAGTGTTAGATTTTGTTGATCTTTATGAACTCATTTTAGTGTTAAGCAGTTTGAAATAGAAGTTGACCATGATTCTGTATTGTTTTATATTCTGCATTTTCCCTTCATATTATATGAATATTTATATGATTGCTAGATAGAGAAGGGCGCTCGGTCCTTCACGGTTCAGGATGCCCGTCGGGTGATAACGCTCAACTTACACCTCAAATTAGTGTAAGGCGGTCGTCATCAATATATTTACCCAACTTTGGAGTCGGGGTCGAATCCACAGGGAATAATGTGAGTGGCGATTAAGCTAATTTGAAGCTATAGCTATAAGTTCAATTCAAACAAATGGTACGAAAATATAAAATTAAGATGGGGGTTTTGAAAGTATCAAGTAATGTTTTCACTTCAATATTAATGTTTGTAATCAATATAAATGGGAAACCAGAGCTATGTTCACCAAGGGTTTTGGGAATTGACAGATACTAGGTAATGCCAGAGATTCTTGAAATAATTAGAACAACAGAATATCCCTGACGATTATACTATCTGACTTATCTCTCGACCTCACCAGACAATTTATCTAATTCTCTCAAACTTAGATAACTTATCTATTTCCAATAGGATGTTATCTCAGGTAGATTAATCCAGTTACGGCATTAATCATTAAACAGAAGGTTGGTAGCTTCCGAGTCCCTATTGATAATTCACGTCCTCTAGTCTATTTCTCCGTTAGAAGCAAATAAAACCTAAGGCATAACATAATGTTTGCAACCACTAGATTTTAGTTAAAACCACAGAATTTCAAGATGTTCTACTACTCCTTGAATCCGTTAAACACCTAGCATCATATCAAACCCTAATCCTTGGATCCCATAACCCCGACTAATGGAATTATCCGCTCATGATTTGATGAAAGAAATCACAAGTTGAATTCATGATGATAAGTATAACTTACAATTATATGGAAAACAACAAGTAGTTTCTTCGATTGAATCACAAGGTAGAAACCCAAAAATAGTTGATAAAAACATGAAGAATAATTGATGTAAGAGAGCAATTTTACGTGCCTCTCTTCCCTAGGTTAATTGTCTGATAGATGAATTGTTAATTAATCAAAACCCCTAAAATATGCTATTTATACTAAAGACTAATTATGGTAATAAAATAACAAAATCACAGCTGGTCTCAGATTTAGGTAACAGCATATTGGTGTTAATCGTCAGGCTTCTGACGACGTCTTAGATATGTCGTCAGAAGTCGTGCCTTCTTAACCTGTTCTGCCTCACTCTGACGATGTCCTCCGACGGATTACCAGAGGGGTGACGACGTGTAGCAAATGTCGTCAGACCTTCAGCTTATTTCACCATGTTTGTCCCACTTAACGGCATCTTCTGACGGCTTACCACACTTGTGACGACATATTGAGAATGTTGTCACCTTCATCCAGCAACTCTTATTCACTGTTCTTCCTGACACCTTTTTCGTAGCTTACCACATATCTGACGGCTTGAAAAAATGCCGTTTCTTGCCGTCAGACTCATATCAGCTCACTTGTACCAGATTTTACTCTTTTGCTCCATTGTTATTTATTTCCATGCATCTTGACTTTCCTACAAAATATTAAGAAATAACATCAAAAACACCAATAATTACTTAAGAACTTACAATTATTTCAAGTTAAAAAGTCTTAAATGTGCTACAAAAATCTAGCACATCAACACCCTCAACTTAAAACAATTGCTTGTCCTCAAGAAACTACATAACACCGTACTACGATGCTTAACCAAGAGACACATAATATACCTACCACAGTTGATTATCAAGTTTAGCTCAAAACTCATGCCACTCTCCATGTTCAATTACTTATAAATCCAATTGTGCATATCAATGAAGATTAACAATGTGACCCAAAGGAATCAAGATATGGCATCAATTCAGAAACAATAACCATGCATATGCATAAGTTACACTACCCAAACAAGTAAACAGCTAGTAATGCAACCGATGTGCCCTTACAACAAATAAGTCCATTCTCACTCATATATGAATTGAAGCATGTCAATGTGGGGACGATCAATAGACACTCACTCTCAGAAAGAAATTCCAATCAATGCATGTCAAATACCATATGCTTGCCCTTATTTTCATTACCAAGGTGTCCAGACAGGTACGTTAGGATCACTATAGGTCTTTTCTTTGGCTTGTAATGTAGGATAAGGGCTGGTATGATATTCAATGGCATTTAGAGTAACTAAGCCTCCTTGGCACTACCTTAACTTTTGGGGTTCACTTATTATCCTTTTTTTTTCTCCTTTTCTTGATCACACATTATTCAGGATGGATATGGCTTTTCTTTTTTCATTCTTTTTCTTTTCTTACTCTTCTTCCACACCACCCAACTTTTTATTCTTTTTCACTTATTCTTTTACTTTTATTCTACCTTTCTTCATACTCAGTTTACATCACGCACCCTTATGATAGCCACCCTCAACTTAGGTTGTTTACCTAAGTCTAGGTGCATAGTGTCCAAGGAGGACCAAGGATAAAACAAGTTCATTATGATCTAAACGGGAAGGTGATAAGTGTCATAGAAAGAAATGGTCAATTCAAGATCAAAATAGGGATCAAGAGATATAATTCATACAGAGAAGGTCATTTAGGCAAAAAATGACTTAAAAATCAAAACGACCTATGATCCTTTCCTAACCCTTATCTTTTAACCAAGGTAAGACTAATCGGGCAAGTTCTGGATTTAACTCACAAAGGGAACTAAGTAGTATCTCACACACACATGGCACAAAGGTGCATCACAAGCTACTACCTATCCGATTCATGCGATTGTTTAGCAGTGGATATCATGTCACTAGTACTAATGCCATAACAAGATGCACAGTGGTCACACATAAATGTATATCACACAGTTATAAAATAGACCAACGGAGAGGTGTTTATCAGTCTAAAAAATCAACAAAATTATGTCAATTGCTCTAGATACTTATTTTTCTCCAGTTAACCACAGCACATCACAAAACAAACATAGTACGCCTAAAAATGCCGACTCTACTAGGGAAAAGAGGAACTGTGATAAAAAATCCAGGAGGACATCATCACCCACAAGTATCCCCACCCTCAACTTAATATCATACATTGTTCCCAACACGTCAAATCAAAACAAGAGAGTTAGAAACATACCTGTGGCACCATGGGTGCAAAGATCTGATGTCAATCACATAATACGAATACAAACAACAAATTACCTTGGGTTGCCTCCCAAGAAGCGCCTAGTTTAACATCGCGAAATGACCCAACTCAGCTTTTTCCTCCACCTTGAGGATATGAATTTCACCCCAAATTAGAGTCCATCTTCTTGTCTTGCTCATAGGGAGATGGTACAAAGATTAAGAAGCCGAGTAATGAATGATGCATGGTAAATAACTCGACCTTAGAGTGAGGTGTGTTTTTATGTTGTTTATTGTGTAAAATAAAAAATATAGGATTCTTTTTCCTCATCTTCATAATCTTCCACTAGTTTAGATGATTCCACAGACAAGATATCATCTAAACATAATGTGGAAAAATGCTTCGAGTGTGGCCCAACAAATCCTACTTCAAAATTTACACTATCCTCTCCACACTCACTTTTATTCATCTTCTCAATATTTTTACTTTGAATTGGGCTAGAGTCGTCATAAGAGATTGACTTGACTTCTTTTTTTTCCTTTAGCACCATTACCTCAATCTTGGCATCATCCCTCATGGTTGGCTCGGTTGGTTGGGAAATCTCCAAGGGTTGATCAACATAAATCTCATTGTCAGTATAGGAATCTTGCTCTTCATAATCACACTCTTCATTATTTTAAATGATTCCACAGACAAGATATCATCTAAACATAATGTAGAAAAGTATTTTGGATGATTGACCTCGATATCCATCTCTTTTATTCTTTCTATTCCCTCGTTAAATGACCTAATGTCTTGACGTATATCACATATGGTATCATTCATTGTGTCTGTATGATCCAACATTAGGTTAAGGGGCATTTGGGAAATCACTCCAATGTCCATCTTGACCACCACATAAAGAATAATTATACTCCCGGTAGGATGGAGATGGTGCACACATCTCTCTCCAGGGAGTATATTTATAATCTTACCAAAAATGAGGTCCATCACAATATAGACATAGATCATCCGGATAAGATTTCCAACCATCAAACTTACATTCATTCCATGATGCCATAGTAAGAAATAAACAAAAATAAAGAAAATCTACCTAACACAAGAACAAAGGAAATCACAACAAATATTTACAAGTTTGAATTCAAGCAAGTAAGCTAAAATTCCAAACTAACTCAATACGCCAAATTGTTCCCCGACAACGGTGCCATTTTTGATAACGCTCAACTTACACCTCAAATTACTGTAAGGCGGTAGTCGTCAATATATTTACCCAACTTTGGAGTTGGGGTCGAATCCACAGGGAATAATGTGAGTGGCGATTAAGCTAATTTGAAGCTATAGCTACAAGTTCAATTTAAACAAATGGTACAAAAATATAAAATTAAGATGGGGTTTTTTAAAAGTATCAAGTAATGTTGTCACTTCAATATTAAAGTTTATAATCAATATAAATGGGAAACCAAAGCTATGTTCACCAAGGGTTTCAGGAATTGATAGATACTAGGTAATGCCAGAGATTCTCAGAATGATTAGAACAACAGAATATCCCTGATGATTATACTATCTGACTTATCTCTTGACCTCACCATAAAATTTATTATCTAATTCTCTCAAACTTAGATAACTTATCTATTTCCAATAGGATGTTATCCTAGGTAGATTAATCCTTTTACGACATTACTCATTACACAGAAGGTTGGTAGCTTTCGAGTCCCTGTTGATAATTCACGTCCTCTAGTCTATTTCTCCATTAGAAGAAAATAAAACCTAAGGCATAACCTAATATTTTCAACCACTAGATTTCAGTTAAAACCACAAAATTTTAAAATGTTCTACTACTTCTTGAATCCGTTAAACACCTAGCATCATATCAAACCCTAATCCTTGGATACCATAACCCCGACTAATGGAATTAGTCGCTCATAATTTGATGAAAGAAATCACAAGTTTAATTCATGATGATAAGGATAACTTACGATTAGATGGAAAACAACAAGTAGTTTCTTTGATTGAATCACAAGGTAGAAACCCAAAAATAGTTGATAAAAACAAGAAGAATAATTGATGTAAGAGAGCAATTTTACCTGCCTCTCTTCCCTAGGTTAATTGTCTGATAGATGAATTATTAATTAATCAAAAACCCTAAAAGATGCTATTTATACTAAAGCCTAATTATGGTAATAAAATAACAAAATCATAGCTGGGCTCAAATTTAGGTGACGACATATTGGTTTTGATCGTCAGGCTTCTGACGGCATCTTAGATATATCATCAGAAGTCGTGCCTTATTACCCTATTCTGCCTCACTCTGACGATGTCCTCCAACATCTTACCAGAGAGGTGATAGCGTGTAGAAAATATCGTCAGACCTTCAGCTTATTTCACCATGTTCTATCCCACTTGACGGCATCTTTTGATGGCTTACCACACTTGTGAAGACATATTGAGAATACTGTCACCTTCATCCAGTAAATCTTCTTCACTGTTCTTCCTGACGTCTTTTTCTGGTAGCTTACCACTTCTTTGACGGCTTGCAAGAAATGCCATCAGACTAATATCAGCTCACTTGTACCAGATTTTACTCTTTTGCTCCATTGTTATTTATTTCCATGCATCTTGACTTTCCTACAAAATTTTAAGAAATAACATCAAAAACACCAATAATTACTTAAGAACTTACAATTATTTCAAGTTTAAAAGTCTTAAATATGCTACAAAAATCTAGCACATCATCAAGGCTAGGGCCTCGGGTTGGGTCGTGACAAACTTGGTATCAGAGCATGGTTCATGGTTTAGGGTGTCTGCGAAATCCTGTCCAGTAGAGTGTTGCATATGGGTGTATTATGCACCACACTTATAATTAGGAGGCTACCGGGTATTTAAGAGTAGTTTATTTTTCTTTCATACTCTAGTTCATGCTATAGAGTCGTCCATAAGAAAGTTAACCAAGTTCATTCCCCATTCTAATTTCATGGGTCATGCCTCATTATCAAGGCGATACAAGTCTAAGAGTCTAGCTCCCCCAGCGATGTGGTTCTCTTTGATTTAGTTTTCCAGAAAAGTTATGAATTTGCACAAGGACTTGAGAGGAGCCCATGAGTCCTTTAAAGTGTGATTATTTAAGAATATACCCCCATCTACATCAGTCGTGCGGGTGAACCTGAGGTATGGAGTGTATTCAGTCTTCTTTAATAAATTCTTATTGCGGATGCCATGTCTAAGGATAATGATGTATAGAAGAATGTTGGAACTGTATTTCCACCCGAGTAGTAGTGTATGTTAAAGTGTCATGACCTATTGGTAGTGAGATGGGCCAAGAAATTGGTGATATGATGTCACAAGGTTAGAAGTCAGAGTGAGAGTGACTTTTGCATAAATAAATGGTGTTAGTTGTATAACTGTGGATTGAGGAATGGGTTGCCATTTTGTAGTGATAGACTAATATGCAGCAATATTTGTAAATTATATGGTAGTCTGTGAAGGAAGATACAAGATATGATTATTATTTATATAGAATAAGGAAGGATCACATAATAGATGGTTATGGTGGTTGTATAAATCATTTATAGGCTGTGAATGGAAAGGGGTAAATTAATTAATAAGTTGTAAGTAGAGACTCATTAGTGTTTATTGAATTTTGAAGATCATTGTAATGTAAGATTAGGTAAGTAAGTATGATGTGAGAAATTAGAATATGTTGATAATATTAAAATGGATTATATTGCAAGATTAAGATCGACTAAACCAATCATGTGACTTTACCCCCCTTTGATGGTCCTTTTCTTTAAGCAGTAGTAAACTAGTACTTAATATGAGAAAGTATGTAGTGGATATTAAATTGTAATAACGAGGTTATGGCAGGGTTTTGATTGTAGGTTGTAGTTAAGTGAAGTGAAGTATTTGGGTTGATTTCCCAATTTGATGGACTCATGTAGTATGTGGCATGCTTTATCGGTGGTATATAATTGAGGGTAGACAACAGGCTTGAACTTTAGACGTAGAGTTTAGGCGTGGAGTGTAGTGGTGAGAATAATAGCTTAAGATTAATGATGCATGTTTTGAGGAGTAATTAACAGCCTTAATGTGATGTGCGAAATGGTCTAGATTGATGATTTATGAAAAATTTAAGTGGTAATCGTTAGGTATATATGTACATGAGAACTAGTGTTTAAACGATGAATTATGGTTGAATCATTAAGTGGATAAGAACTTGAGTATAGGGGAATAAGTTTAACCCATAGTAGCAGGTTGCTAAATAAAGTTTTATGTGTATAAGTATTTTGTGTACCTAGATTTAATTCTTGAATCTTGTAGTATGAAGAAGTCTGGGAAGATGTTGTATGGTGCTCTCTAGAGTTGAATTGATGAAAAAAATAGGTAGGCAATGCGAGCCTTGGGTATGGTTTTACAAATTTTTGTGAAGTTGTAGGTTATGTGATTAAAGGTGTAATAATAGTATTCTAAGGAATTGAGATAGATCATTAAGTAGTTAAAAACGTGGGTGTCTATGCCCGAGAAAATGTTAGTTGTAAGTTGATGACTTTGGGAGTTAGAAGAAATTATGATTAGTGTCCCTGAAAGGGGATGTCCTAGAAAATAATTTAGTGTCTTTGTATTAGAGATTAATGAGAGGAGTTTGTGTTCATGTATATACCGATACCTCTTTTGTGATAAGGAGTATGGATGCGTGCGCACATGGGAGTGGGAGTTATATAGTGGTGGCTATAGAGGCTAGCAAACGTTAAGAGTAGCATTTACAGAAAAGCAAGGCCTTCATAGTATAGTTCTTTAGGGAGAGTTTAGAGTTTAAGTGTGTGGTAATGTCTCTTTTATGTTGATAGTTATGGCTATAGATTTGATAAGGGGATATGTCCGTAAGTCTAGGATTATGACTTTGTTCTAAGAGGGAGATGGGGAATTAAGTTAGTGCTCGAATTTTTCTCAATGTGGCAAGTTGCAGGGTGGAGTCATGATAAATCTATTCCTACTCAAGCATACTCCTACTACTTCCATCTCAAAGATTATTCTGCTAATGTCCTACGTCATGTGTTCAAGTCTTGCCTATGCCAATGGTTCTAGTTCTCTATGGACTTATGTTTATGATCTGACCTCCAAACTAGAAGCAATTATGCCTCTCAGTAATCCAGTTTTTCATGTATTCAAGACATATGTTAAGTTTTTTGTGATCCATGAAAATCTATGTCTCTCAGCATGCTTGGTCCTAAGAAAATATGTTTCTATATGTCACTGATTCATCCTATGTTGGGTTTATCCAAAGTGATAAAGTTTATGCAAACTCATGGAAAATCTCAGTTCCTTAAATAAAAAGCAATCGCTTCAAGTGGAAATCTTTGTCTTAGTTGTAATGTAACACCCCATAGCATTCCCGACTCAATACCACTCTTGGTTACGTGTATGGAGAGATGATAACCTAAAAATTTTCTAATTGTTAAAAGACTTGGGCATGTTTTGATGATCAAAATAGTGGGCCAACGCAATGTCGGCGCATCTCTTAACGCGTCAGATGCCCAATTAATCTTACTGATTTTTGAGTCTAGGAGGGTAATTCAGTCTTTTCCCTCATTTTATCTTGATATATGCACCAATGTTTTCTCACTATGCTCTATCCTAAGAATTCATGTTGTATTGTGTTTCTTCCGAACAACTCTCTACTTATGATCCAGATACTTGATATATGAAGTACTTCATGATGGTATCATATCTTTACCTCATGTCCCACCTTGATGTAGGTCAACAGGAATGGGTTATAATTAAGTAGTGTTTCTCCCATTCATGATGATTGTGCTCGGGTCCCTTAATGACCTTCCACCACTTGTTGGAATTGTTAAAAATATGAGAATCTTTGCATAGTTTTGACTTATGTTTTGAATTATGAGTTCTCTTATACTGTTGAGTGTTTTGATGGTCTGAACACTGATTTGAATGAAAGAATTATACATGATATTTCATGATTCAGATATATGACTTGCAAGTCTTGGTATGACGATACCAAAACAGATAATGCCATAATAGACTCAGAGTAGAATATAAACCAGATTTCACTCAGATTTATAGATTTTGAATTCAGAAAGATGCATGTTCAGAAAAGGCTAAAAATAGGCATAAGAGATTTTAGATGGTTACCCAAAGAAGGCACGAGTTCAAATAACTTATTTCCCAAAATCCTGTTTTGCCGATATGGGTTTTTATGTCCCTAAGAGGGATTATACGCTGGCCTAGTGCCCTGTGGCGTATCAGAATCAGAAACTCTAACTCTTGCGACAAATTTGGGTTGGGAGCTTGGCCACCGAGTTAAGGGCGGACTCCATGTAGCCCGTGGGTTCATAGAATTTTAGAGTGTACCACCTAACTCAAAAGTAATGCAAAGAATAGAACTGCATTGACAAAAATGTTTTTATGGTTATTAAATATTGCCCATGTATTTTAAACTATACCATGCATGATGTTTTATGACTTGCTATCACCTATTTTATATATATATAAATACATTATTTTGGATTGCTCTGCATACCAGTACATTTGTATTGACCCCCTATATTTCAGAATCTGAGGCACAATCTCGGGGTCCCGCAAAGCAGTAGAGTTGTTTGGTCAGACGATTGGAGTTGGTGAGCCTTTTTTATTTCAGAAGGCCTATTTTTAAAAATTTCTTATTTCATTTTCGTTTTAGGTCCGACTAGGGCCTTGTCCCAGTCTTCAAATAGAGGTTATTTTCAGTCAGTAGAGATTTTGCAGACTAGTGTTAGATGTTGTTGATCTTTAAGAACTCATTTCATTGTTGAGCAGTTTGAAATAGAAGTTTACCATGATTCCGTATTGTTTTATATTCTGCATTTATCCTTCATATTATTTAAATATGTGTATGATTTCCAGATAGAGAAGGGCGCTCGGGCCTTCATGGTTCGGGATGCCCATCTCGGCTAGGGCCTCGGCTCGGGTCATGACACTAACCAGTGTAGAAGGCCTAGGATGATCCTAGGGTACGATTCAGGGTACCATCGTATCCTTGGGTACAACTACTTAATGAGTCGTATGGAGGAGTCGTACCCTTGGACGGGGTCATTTTCCAGCTTTTAACTAAGAGCCTTGTGGTCATTTTCCATGCCTAAAACCCTAAAACCTCTCACTATATATGTGTGTGTAGTCTCCTAAACATCCATTTTGATGGATCAAACACCCTAAACACTCTCTAAAGATCATCTTTAAAGGATTGGAGGCTAGGGTTTCAAGGGTGACTTTCAAGAGGCAAAGTGAAGTCAATATTTTTGGTGACTCACCTTGTTTAAGGCATGTACATCTTCCCCTTTCTAAATAACTCTAATCTCATGTATTTCACACTTGGATTAGTAAGTGTACATGGTGGTTTTGAAATCAAATGAAAAGGGTTTTGTTGGCTAATGATGAGTAATACTGATTCTTACTTAGACTTATGTATATTCATGTTATTGATGGTAGTTTGCACATGTGAATGCTTGTTGTATATGTTCTAACATGTGGGTCTTGAGTAACCCTAGTCTTGATAATTTCTATCATGCAATTGGCCTTGGTAAAGGTATGTACACATTGTGTTTGTTAAAATATCTAAGTGAGATGTCTAGTGCATGATGATGATGCTTTGAACTAGGGCAATGGCCCAAAATGTATGAATGTTTGATAAATGATTTTGTGAAGGTAAAATAAGCCATGTATTGTGTAACTAATGACCTTAATGGTTTGATGAACAAGAAGGGGGTTATAGTCCCTAACATAATACTGAACGTGAATTGTGTGTGGGACTAAATTATGGTATAGAATTGCTAATGAAATACAAGTGACTTGTAAAAGTCTTAAGGACCATACTTTGAATTGTATGACGAGTTAAATTTAGGCGTTGGACTATTGAAATGGTTGAGCAAGGAAGGCTCCCATGAGGACCATGTGGTCATGTATGGTGTTAATGTAACGACCTAATTTTTTGGAACCGGAATGTCACACGGTGCTCATGATCCCGAAGGAACACAAGCTAACCCTCTACTGATATTTGTACTTGAGCACTGCATAATATAAATAATAAATGTGAAAACTGGACATAAGGTTTAAAAACATCTAAAAATACTCAAAACTAAAAAACTGAACACTAATACATCTGTCCAAAAAGCCTCTAAACTATCTGAACAGTGGAGTTGATGGGACATGTCCCCAACTAACTCCGTCTATTGAAAATAACTAAATTTGATGCGATAATAAAATAAGGATCATCCTCGATTGAAGAGGAGTCACTGCTACATCTACTACTACTGACTGGGACTGAGTTGCTAAGGGTACTCTGGATCTTGTTCCTCTAAACCTATGGTGTCCAATAAAACACGTCAGTACGGGAATGTACCGAGTATGAAGATAAGGTAAGGCTAAATGAAAGGGCTTATGCATGAAATATTACTTAACTGAATAATCATGAGAGTACTGAATGAGAACAGTTGCATGAATGCACAAATCATAACTGAAATCATCGTGACTCGAAATACTGAAACTCGGATACCACCTTACTGCCATATGAACTCATTACTACTACTAAGATACTAAATAACTGAATCTCCTGATATTGATAACCGAGTACAGGAATTGAGACCAGTCCTCTCTAGCGAATGATCTCAGAAACTGATGTTACTAGAGCTGATTAACTGAATCTACTCACATTAATGAATTCACTCTAAAATTGTTACTTTCATCTGACTGAATCGGAGATCAATCCTCTCTAACGGATGATCCTTGAATCTACTATCAATGACAAGAAGAGATTTTATCTGAGATGAACCTATCTAGCGGAGGATCTCTGAATCTGAGACTGAGATCAAGTCTATCTAATGGGTGATCTGTAGATCTGGTTATGAGATTACTCAACTGAATTAGAGACTGATATCAAGCCTATCTAACGGGTGATCTCTGGATCTGACAATGAGATTACTCAACTTAATCTGAGAATGAGATCAATCCTATCTAACGGGTGATCTCTAGATTTGACAATGAGATTACTCAACTGAATCTGACACTAAGATCAAGCCTATCTAACAGGTGATCTCTGGATCTGACAATACTGATACTGAATATCTTTATGTGAGACCATGCCTATCTAGTGGGTGGTCCATAAATCAATGGAACTATCTGAGTTTCCTTACTGAGATAGGTGACTGTATCTGACAGTCCTGATTTTTGACATCTACTCTGAAGACTGATACTGAAACTGTAACTGTGGGAGTTATCACTTAACTGACATGCCCTCAAATCTGAATTGGTGAGGTCCAACTTGTAACCCTAGCTAGAAGGGCATCAATTCCGTGCCACGGGCAAAGACCTCTCTGGTCAAACCTCTTTAACGGGTGACCCTCGTAGGAAGTCAAGCCTAAGGCAGTATAATAGTCAAGCCTATCTAGCGGGTGACAAGCCTTTTCTAACGGGTGACTCCTGTATCCTGCGCTGGCTACGCAGTTCTGGAGTTCAGGGATTTCTCCTAACGACTCTGCCTCTCTAACGGGGAGCCGCCATCCCTACACTCGCTCGGTGCTAGATCCTACTCCCAACTGAAAGACTCTAAACTGATTCTTAACTGAACTTAAACTGAGATGAATCTGTTACTGATCTTATTTATCAAATGATCTAACTGAGTAGATCTGATTTGAGCACAAAACTGAGGCTAGATTACTAGCGGTGTTGAGATTACTGAGATTTATGAGATTTCTTAAGTTCTGTATCTGTCTGAGAGTATGGAGTTCTATAACTCACTGAGTTTTGAGAGTCGTGGCTTAACCGAGATTATCGAGGAAACTGACACGGGCTCTAGATTGCAACTAATTTGTCAGGTATAAATACCCCCAGGACTCGATAACATAAAAGTAAAACATCACCTTTCTTGAATAATCAAGAACATGGAAATTCATTCACCATCACAATCACTAAAGCATCTCTTCAAGTATTTAGAAATCATAAACATGTGATAGTATAGGGAGACATGCTATTGGCTCATACTCCATTCAACAAAGTCTTGCATCAATTACTTAGCATGTATTAAAGTCTTAGCATGTATCGAAGAGCATATAATTGGGGAATTTCATGCTATCATGTCATAATTCATTCACTAAGGCTTTTCAACAAACACTTGGCATGCATGGGCTTGCACATAATTGGAGATTTCTAGTCATCATGCTATAATGGCTCTAATTTCTTCACATAAGCATTTAATCAAACATATGGGGAACATGGTTTGCTTATTCAACAATTTCTACACTTAATTGACATTAACACATCACTTAACAAGTAACTTGAAGAGGGTTTATTATGAACATCACATGAATATCTGCAATACCCCAGAAAATTTTCTTTGTAAAGATTTCGTGAGAAACGTATCGAGTTCTACGCTTTAGAGCGATTTATAAATTTTCTGTGTAGTATTTCTAAGATGTTGACCTACCATTGTGTAGAGTATCAAATAATATTTTGAACGATATGTAGATCATCAAAAACAGACACTCTAGCGATGAGTTACGACCATTCCGATCGAACTGTGAACAGTAAAACGTGCAGGAAATTAAAAATTACTGCAGCCAGGCGAATTTCAGGGTCAACTTCAAACGATCATAACTCCTTGTACAGAATGATCTGGGTGATGTCTGCGAGTCCTCTTTCCAATGAAATTGGTTTCATCCAATTTGTCTATCGGAGCAAAAAGTTATGGTTGATCTACTTCAGCCTATCAAAAGTGAATTTTTGGGTCAACTTCAAACGATCATAACTACTCTTACACAATGATATGGGTGATCTACTATATATCAACAGAAATATATGAGAGTCCTCTTTCTAATGAAATTGGTTTCATCCAATTTGGATATCAGAGTAAAACGTTATGGTTGATCTACTTCTGACTATCAAAATAGTCCACCAAAGGACAGATTCGAGAATTATTTGGGGCATTTTGGTCATTATGCCTTCACTTCATGGACGAAAATTGTCCATTTATACCTATATTGATCCATAAAATTCATGTTCTTCCATAAAAAACATTGAGAGAACTAAACCCTAGGTCCATTTTGAGCTCCAAATATCTTCCAATTTCACCGTAGAAATTCAAATTTGATCCGATAATCGAACTCATCATCTCGAGACCTTCGAGGAGCACTCCTTATTTGTGTGAGTAGGATTCCATAATCAAGAGGTCAATTTCAAGGTATATGGGGTTTTGAACAAGATCAATCTTCCGTTCTTGTGCGCAAAGCTTTAATTTTATTATGGTTTTACATGATTTTGCAAGTGAGATTATGTCTAAATAATTCGATCATGATGGTTGAATGAATAAACTTTGATTTATATGATTATCTCAATGTTTTCATGATATGATTTAATAATTATCATTGCGAATTATACACTTTTACCACGAGGTGGTATTTTGAATGATTTTGGGACGTATGTCGAGATGGTATTTTGGAATAATATTTTGAGATATGTGTCAAGATTTATGCTTCCCAATGACGATTTGAATTATTGAATATATATTTGAGACATGAGATGTCTTGATATCTATAATTATAAATTTCATATTTTTATTTTGACTGATTTCGAGATATATGTTGAAATGGTATTTTGGAATGATTTTGAGATTTATGATAAGCTTAAAGCTTCTTTATGACGAAATTGAATCATTGAGCATATTGAGATATAATGAGATGTTACCATGAGTCTTGATATTTTTTCAAAATTATTGATGTTGTCATGACTTGATAAATTGTTACATTTTGACATTTAAAAAGGTTGAGTTCTATTATTGAAATTTCATGATATTCGAAAATGGGTATACACTCAAATTACTTTATGAAAGATTTATAAGACTTTGAATTTTTTTCCAATATGGATATACATGATTACTTCATTACTCTACTTCTTAAATTGAGAATTTATGTTATGAATTGCATACTACTACAATGAATTGATATTTCTAAAGGCTTTCGAGATAAAAGTCATGATTTGAGTTGTACTACAGGATATGTATTCTTATTATGAATCGAAGGTCTCAAGTGCTTTTCAAAAGCTATTGTCATGATTTAATTGTCGAATTGAAAGAATAATCATTTGAGTACATTGACCTTGAACTCGCAGAGTTGAGATGATTTTGACTATGAGAAAGATTGATTTTGATATAGATGTTGAGATGAATTTTGGTATTTTTTTCGGATGATTTTGATGAGTTGAATTGTTGAAAATATTACGTATTGAGTCTTCATATCCTTGTCCAAATGTCGAGTCGGTTATGGTTCAATGCATTGATACCTTGTCGATGTTGAAAAAGATTGAAATGTTTTAAGTCGAAGTTGGGGTTAGGAATCCACAAATTGTTGATGAATTATAAATTGAGATATTTGTTTTGGTCTTTATGATAGACCCTTGTGATGATGATGGTGGATTTCGTAATGCGTTCTGAGCTTGTTGAGGAGTAGTACTTAGCATCGAGAGGGAAATTTGGTATTTTCCCAAACCTATGTGCCACCGTAGGGTTGTTTGATGATGATATTATTGGCCAGAGAGCCCAATTGTGATTATGAAAGCTTTAAGGTTGTACTCCCTGGAAAGAGTACAACACTCCCGCCAATGGGAGTGCTCTCCCTAGGAGGTCAAACGTTGGTATTCCACGTAGCTCACGTGGGGTTGTCGGTTATAGGAAACTCCCCTGTCCATAAAAGTCATGTTTCTTGAATTACCGAGTCACTCCGAGATTTGAGTCAAAGAGTTAAGATATTACGATGAATTATGAATACCTATGATGAATTTTGACGATATGATAATTTATGATGATTTATCATAATTTATGATTTTTGATGATTTACATGGATTATGAGATTTTACCATTTGAACTATTTATTATGAAAGTATGAAGAGTATGATTTGATATGACTCAAGCCAAGTGAGTCATCATTGTCTGTATGCATGTTTCATGAAATTGATGATATTATTTAAAGTGTTGCATGCACCCCCACATACTCAGTACATTCTCTTTGTGCTGACCCCCATTTACTATTCTATTTAGTTGCAGCATCTGGTCAGCAGGTAAAGGAGTCCTTATAGTTCAAGGTCTTGTGTTGGTTGTTTCAGTTCAAAGACACTGTATCTTCTTCTATCGGCCATATTGAGTGGGATGGTTGGGAGTCATGGCCCGTTTATGTACAGGTAATACTGGTAGAGGCTTCATAGACAGTAGTAGTGGTTGATGTATTCAGTCTCCTTCTTGTATATGTCTATGTGTTAGTAGAATTGTCATCTTGTAATTCCAATATTGTATTAAACAGATTCTGTATTGAGATATTTTAAGCTTCATTCTCTCAGAATTATATTGTAAATCAGTTGCTTTTGAGTTATACCTATAAAAGGGTTAGCTTGGGGTCACTTGTGACCCTAAGCACCATGTGGCGTCTCGGGACTTGATTTTTGGGGCGTTACAATATCACATACTAGGGTCAAAGCTTGAAAACCTTGTAAACAAATATGAATTAAAAATCAATAATAGCATGAACTTCAATTTCAATTCACATGAATCATGAAACTCATAAACATATGAAGCTTTGAATTTTGAAATGGATTCTTGAGCTTCTTGGGTGAAAGAGACCCAAGAATCAACATCTGCATACCTTGTTATATGATTCTCGGAAGATTTACGGAGGAATCTTGATGGCTTGGGTCTTGGATTTGAAACCCTAGGTCTTGTTCTTGATTTCTTGCGAGAGAATATTTTGATTTTGGGGAAAAATTGACGAATAAAGAAGTATTTTCATTATTTAGGGTATAGATCCCTTATATAAACTGGTTTGGGGCTTTAGGAATTTACCAGTTGGTCCTTGAAATTTAAAAACGGAATCTGAAAATCCTGATTTCACATGCTGGTGCGACGCGGTGGAATCACGCAAGTTCACTGGAAACTAGACAATTGGGAAACTTGTTGGTGGTGCGACGCGGTGGAAATCGCGTTTCCACCTTGGTTGCGAATTGGAAAAGCACCGCGACGTGGTGGAATTGCGTTGGTGCACTGGAAATTGACAACTCTGAAATTAAGACTTGGCGCGAAGCGCCATAATCACAGAGACTCACTGGATTTTGACAATTTCCATTTTGGCTGGCTCCGCGACGCGCTAAAGTGCCAGGTGGCACACTGTCTCACTACAATGGCTCTAACTCTTCGCCCGAGTGTTGGATTTGGACGAATTTGGTATCGATAAAAAGATTATTCAATTCTATATGGTTCAAAATACTTCTTACTTGGGAAGGCACTTCTCAACCTTTTAGGGCCGGATTAACACTTTACTGAACACGCTCTAAGGCTTAGACTACGGGAGAATTTTGTGGGGTCTTACAGTTAAATTGGCTAAATGGGTTAAAGTCTTTATGTGTGGAATTAAATGTATGTGGTTGCATGGACAAAGGGTTAGAGTCCCAATGTAGACTAATGATAGTCGTGATGTCTTGAGTTTAAAGTCCCTTTCCTAATGAAATCGCTTGTGGTTAAAGTCCCTTGCATAGTGAGATCTCATAAGGTCAAAGTGCCTCGCCAAATGAATTGGCTTGGGGTTAGAGTCCCCTATCTAATATGGCATATGGTTAGAGTCCCATGCCAAATATATGAGCAGGTGGTTAGAGTCTCTTGCTTGAATAAATGTGTATGAGAATGTGTGTGAGTGGTTAGAGTCTTTCACTTGAATGGATGTGTGTGTGGTTAGAGTCCCTCATTTAAATGGATGTGTATATGGTTAGAGTCCCTTACATGATGATATGTGAATATGGTTAAATTCCTATGCCTAATGAGGAATGCTTGAATCTATAAGTGTGGAAGGTTGAAGTCCTCCATTGCATGTATGATGAATGAGTGCTTCAAAAGTGTGATAAATCGTCTCCCCTTCATTAACATGTGATATATCTCTCTATCTATATGTGTGTGTGTGCATAAGGTTATGAATGTGATTGAATATGATATATTGCTTGTTGTTAAATGATGATGTTATTTTATCCTTATCCTTAATTTATATGCTAGCTTTCCAACCGCTAACTATCTCCGAACTCTATGTCCCCACGCGACATAGGGGCCGGAGCATTTTCTTCTCTTCCTGCACTGTTATTAGATGATTCGAAACGGTTCGTGTATTGTATTTGGAGTGGTGAGCTTGCTTTCTTCAAAAGACATTCATCCTTGGTCTCCTATCTTTAAACTTATTCTGATTTTGACTTGGATTGGCTATTGTCGGGGGCTTGTCTCGACATATATATTTCTAAACTCCAATTTGTATAGAGGTATTGTAGATGGTTGTGGACATTGGTATAATTGATAGTCTAATGAACCTAATAAAATGTTTAGACTTGTTCAAGTTATGGCTTGTGATATGTTTCTGCCATCCTATTATATGGTCGAACTCTATCCGATCCTTGTGATTTATATTGATGGTTTGGTTGGGTTCTTGGGGTGACCACCGATTCATGTAAGCTAGGGGTTCCCATACGACATGGCCCGATTCGGGTCGTGTCACCCTTAGGATCATTCACCCTCGAATGATAGGGCAAGGAATTTACTAGCCCGATTTGACTCCAAACACAACCACACTTACCTTAAACAAAGACTATAAATAAAGATATTAAGGAATACACATACCTCAAGCATGATTTTTTGGAACGGGGAACATGAACGGATACTTAGACTTCATACACTCCTCGGCTTCCCAAGTAGCGTCTTCAACCTTTTTGTTCCTCCAAAGAACCTTTATCAAAGCCTCATCCTTAGTCCACAACCAACGAACTTGCCGATACAAAATCTAGACCGAAACTTTCTCATAAGACAACCAGATGAATGGAGCTCAAACTAGAAGTCAACTCCAATTCATATGCAACATTACCATACATCCTGAAAACCAAGTACGGACCAACATAATGGGGACTGAGTTTCCCCTTTTTACCAAACCACATCACTCCCTTCATGGGAAACACCTTCAAGAATACCCAATCACCAACACTGAACTCCAACTCCCTTTGCCTCATGTCCGCGTAGGACTTTTGGCAACTTTGGGTGGCCTTAAGTATTTATGGAATCATCTTCACCTTCTCCATGGCTTGGTGAACCAAATCAGGACCAAATAACTTATTTTCACCAACTCAAATCACCTAATAAGGGACCTACACTTCCTACCATATAACGCCTCAAATGAGGCCATACCAATGCGAGAGTGATAACTGTTGTTGTAGGAAAATTCTATGAGAGGCAAGTGGTTAACCCAACTACTGCCAAAATAAAAAACACAAGCTCAAAGCATATCTTCTAAGGCCTAAATTATCCTTTCTGCTTTCCCATCCGTTTATAGGTGGAAAACGGTACTAAGGGTCACCTTAGTCCCCGAACCTTGCTGGAATGACCTCCAAAAGTAAGATGAGAACTAAGTACCCCGATCAAATAAGATGGAAACTGGAGTACCATGCAAATTCACAATCTCCTTAATGAACAACTTGGCATAATCCTCTGAAGAGAAATTAGTCCTCACTAGCAAGAAGTAAGTAGAATTAGTCATCCTATCCACAATGACCCAAATTGAATCAAATTGTCTGTGAGAACGTGGAAGAACTATAACAAAATCCATATTAATTATCTCCCATTTCCACACCGACAACTCAATCTCTTGAGTCAACCCACCAGGACTCAAGTGCTCCACCTTCACTTGATGACACACCATGCACTTAACCACAAAATTGTCCACATCCCTCTTCATATTATTCCACCAATAAATCTCCTTAAGATCATGATACATTTTTGTCGAACCAGGATGAATAGTATAACACGACTCATGGACTTTGACCAAAATTCTTCCACACAATCCATCAATATCAAGAACTTATAATCTAACTTGATACCTCAAGATACCATCACCAGCGATCTCAAAAATCATCACCTTCTGCCTACCTACATCATTCTTGATTTGCATCGATATAGGATCCAACATCTGTTTCTCCTTTACCTCAACACCAAGAGATGATGACTCAACCTCTTGAATAATTACACCACCATTTTCATAGTCCAAAAGATGAACTCCAAGATTAACCAAATGGTGAATATCCTTCACTAAATCCCGCTTCTATTCATCCATATAGGACAAGCTTTCTATGGACAACCTACTAAGAGCATCAATAACCATGTTAGCTTTACATATATGATAGTGAAGACTCATGTCATAGTCCTTGATCAACTCAAGCTATCTCTTTTGCCTAAGATTTATCTTATTCTGAGTGAACATGTATTACAAGCTCTCACGATCAGAACAAATATCAACATAGACCCTATACAAATAATTTTGCCAGCTCTTTAATGCAAACACCACATCTAACAATTCTAAATCACGGGTCGGGTAATTCTTATCATGGACTTTCAATTGTATAGAGGCATTAACAACTACCTTTCCATGCTGCATCAACACACAACCCACTCTCACCCGGGGCACATCACAGTAGATAACAAAATCATCAGTGCCCTCAGGTAGAGTCATGACCAAAGCCGAAGTCAACTTATCATTCAGCTTCTCGAAACTACCCTTACAAACTAGACCACAAGAATTTTACCTTCTTCTGAGTCAACTTAGTCAATGGGGAAGCAATAGAGAAGAAACTCTCTACAAACCTTTTATAATAGCCGGCTAAACCGAAGAAGCTCCGAATATCAGTTGGAGTCGCGGGTCTAGGCCACTTCTTAACCACCATAACCTTTTGTGGATATACCATTATCCCTTCACTAGAAATGAAATATCCCAGATAAGTTACAATATTTAACCAGAACTATGCTTAAAGAAATCAGCATGCAGTCGCTGCTCCTTAAGAGTCTGGAACACAAGGCGGAGAATATGTGCATGATCTACCTCACTGTTTAAATGCACCAAAATATCATCAATAAAGACAATCACAAACAAATCCAATAATTGACAGAAAACCTAATTCATTAGATCCATAAATATTGACGAGGCATTGGTAAAACCAAAGGATATCACGAAAAACTTAAAATGACCATACCGGGTTTGGAAAACAATCTTAGGGATATCCACCTCTCTAATCTTCAACTGATGGTAACCTGACCGAAGATCAATCTCAGAAAAGAGTTTAGCCCCATGGAGCTGATCGAACAGATCATCAATCCTCAGAAGGGGATACTTATTCTTCACGGCCACCTTATTCAATTGGAGGTAATCAAAACACATTAAAAGGGACCCATCCTTCTTGTCCATAAAAAGAAAAGGAGAACCCCACGAAGACACACTAGGGTGGATAAAACCCTTATCAAAAAGATCTTTCAACTGCTCCTTGAGTTCTTTCAACTTAGACGGAGCCATTCTATAAGAAGGGATAAAAATATGATAAGTGTACGGAAGAAGATCAATCCACAAATCAATTTCCCTATCAGGAGGAATTCCAGGAAGATCATCAGGAAACACCTTGAGAAACTGACAGACCACAGGGACAGTCTGCAAAGAAGGACCTTCAGATCTAGAATCCTTAATATTCACTAAGTGATAGAGGCACCCTTTGGTATCCAATTTCTGGGCTCTAAGATATAAAATAAAAATCCCCTTAGGTACTAGGGAACTACGTTCCCATTCAATAACTGGATCATTAAGGAAAGTGAAACTGGTCCTACGAGTCCGACAATCAAGAGACGTATAGCACGAATGCAACTAATCCATCCCCAAAATCATATCAAAGTCTAACATGTCCAACTCTATCAGGTCAACCAAGGTCTCCATAATATAGACTGACATCACACAACCCCTATAAACCCTTTTAGCCACAATGGATTCACCCACCAGGGTGGGAATAAAGAATAGGTCTGAAATACATCTATGATCAAACCCAAAATGGATAGCCACGTAAGGGGTCACATAAGAGAGGGTATACCCGAGATCAAGTAGATAATGTACATCACAAGAGAAGTGTTTGAACATACCAGTAACTATGTCAAGGGATACTTCAGAATCCTGACGGGTGGTAAGAGCATACAGACGGTTCTGACTAGTGCCGGAGCCAGAAGCAGAAGCAACAACTTTTAGGGCAGGAGTTGATGAGGTTGCAACAAAAATCTTATTTTCCCATGAAGTAGCCCTAGAAAGATAATCCCACTGTATATGACTGATCTGCCCATATTTAAAATATTTTTTCCTTTCTTCTTCAAAAACACCACGATGCACCTGACTACAACATCTACAAGGAGGATACGATGGAGTTGACTGAACCCTGCTAGCCTGAGGCTGGGCTCCTGGTGCTCTAAACCACTATTGTAATGAAAACAATGATAATTTGATGACTTTGGATAAGGATCACTATCCGTAGAGTAGGAAACAAATTTTCCCCACTTCTTCTTAGACTATTTTCCACTATCTCTACTACTTTGCTATTGACCTCCACCTTGATTCGAAAAGCAAAACCTCTTATTCTACCTATCACTCATCTCCATTTTCTTCTTATTTTCTTCTCCCACTTGTTGCATATACACCACAAGTCTAGAGATGTCCATATCTTTGTTTATTAAGGAAACCTTGATCTCCAAGATCAACTCACGGGACAACCCAGAGGTAAACTTTCTTATTTTAGTCCTCATGCTAGACATCAATTTAGGAGCATAGTGCGACAGTTGCTGAAACTGAAAGACATACTCCTTTACTATCATCTTGCCATAGTTTAAATTCTCAAATTCCTCAGCCTTCTCCTTTCTTAACTCCTGAGGAAAGAAACGATCTAGCAAAGCACTAGAGAAGGCATCCTACAAAGAGGAATCAGCATCATTGACCTTAAGCTGCTCCCAATCTTTATACCATTGGTATGCTATATCCTTTAATTTATGTTACAAATGCTACACCCTCCACATCAGTAGCATACATCACACGAAAGATCTTTTCCATCTTATCAAAAAATTTTGAGGATCTTTCTCAACTTTAGAACCAGTGAAAATGGAAGGACTCAACCTCATAAATTAGCCAACTCTAGTGGCCTCAGAGAAAGGAGAAATAGAAGCAACACACTCAGTCTAGGAGGCTACCAACTGGGTAATCAAATGAATCGACCGACAAAACTCAACATTAGACACGCCATCCTGGGGTGACTAAGAAGGGATAAGGGGAAACAGTGGATCTCCTTTAGGGAAATTAGAAGCTGCGACCCTTGATCGGGTCTAAACTCCTGGAGTAGGATGAGCTCCATCCACATTATCCTCAGATAAGACAGAAAAGTTTCCATAAATATCAGATCTTCTAGGTGGCATGACCTGAAAAACAAACACGAAAATTGGAGGAGATTTAAGACCTTAGACTCTATAACTTAAAATAAAACAACAAGAAAGAAATATTCCTAAATGTCTCATAGCCTCTCTCCTATAAGTGTGGCACGCTACACACCCATAAAAGAGACTTTACTTGTTACGTCTTTATGGACACCCAATGAAACCAAACCTAGGCTTTGATACCATTCTATCATAATCTAAACCAGGGTCTGGCTGTAACGGGTATCTCAAGTCCACCGAGGATCGGAGACCACCCCTGAGAACCTAACCAAATAACACAATGTTTCTAATGTCGGATAAATTCTGAACATATAACAGGATAAGTTTAAAGAATAAAAAGGTATGTCTATAATCGATAAACATCGATCGGCCAAAACAACTGACCAACATTACCCAAGTCCACAGTAATCCAATAAACCCTTCTAACAAAAGATCCAAAAATTGATCACGATCAGGACATGTCCCTAACTCTGACAGATGACAATGACAATGATAATGTTAATGATAATGAAAAATCTCAATTCTAATATATGATACCAACTAATGAAATGTCTAAGCCTTCTGAATAATGAAAGTTCACCACTTCACCACAATAAATTGGCGAACTGAGCTGATCCACTTAATTCTGTGCAGAAAAAGTAGAGGTATCTCTGGTACCTCCATTGCGTGGGGATACAACATTCATAGATGATTAGTTGGGTGAAAACTAGCATGTAACTCAAGAATAATGATAACATAATATCGTGGTCAATAATCAAAATCATTTAAAACCAATGCGCATGACAAATGTATATATTTCTATATATACATACATATATCAGATGCCGGGAGAGGGAAACAAGGATTAGCAGGCATTTTAAAACCTTAGCCTGGACCATGTAGCTCAACCATCATAACATACTAAGGCACCTATGGGCTAGATGGGCTCGGCTCATCCCTAGCTAGTAGGGCCCCAGTGCGCGTGTCTACATGAACTAGAGGGTATATATATGCACTATGAGGGACTCGAACCTCCTGACATATCAAGGTGACAGAAGTACCAAATTATGTAATATAATATGGTGGACTTGAACCACCTAATCATATAAAAATAATAAGGTAGACTTGAACCACCCAATTTTTTAGACCCCCGCGTTGGTTTTCAGTAGAGATCCCTCGGGACCTCCACTTTTATGACTCAGCTACACAACCCTCGTTAAAGCCCAATTAAAACAATTATCACACATCCCCAATTATTGAACCATGCCATACATTTAGGCATACATTATTGATATCATTATACCAACTACACTTGTAAGGTAATATCTACATGCCACACCAATTACCACACTTGGGGGAAATCACAATCTCCTTTGGTTGAATTATACATTAGCTTGGAGAACTACACAACCCCATAAGGTTCAATTAAAAATTATTATGCTTCATTAACCTTTCACATTATTCAATAATTCAAGAGTAGTTCAATGAACATACTTTTCATATTCAACCAATTTCACAATGGGAGGTTGAGGTCAGGTCATAAACACTTCAAAATTCACAAGTTTGGAGAATCACTATCCCTTAATTTATTCACCATTCACATGCATCAATTTGATTTTAAAATCACCATTCAAACATAAACCATGTAGGGACAAACATGAAACATCACATAAACATTAGTTATTCAAAAACCCTCAACCCATGTTTTCAAAAACAACATCAATACCATATGAACAACACTTTAAAATATATGTTTTTAACAAATTAGCAACTAGGGAAGATTAACATGCCAGAAATACCAAGTTTAATGGAAAGAATTCAACCCTTGAGCCCTTGGATAACCTACTTCTTGAAAACCCTGAATATGGTTGCTTGAGAGAATTTAAGAGAGCTTTGGAAGTATTTTAGTACGTTATGAATGAGAAATAACCCCTCTTAAGTTCTTTATAAATATAGGATTTTAATTGGGTAGGAAGGGAATTGTCCAAAGTTCCCTCAATTTAAAACTGAAATTTAGTCGTTAAAGATTATAGGTCTCTATACGACTCGTATAGACTCATAACAACTCGTCACCATAAGTCGTATCCAAGACAATCTCCAAGGAATTCATAATCTGTTGACCCTACGAGTCAACTAATATGACTCATAATGGGACCCTACGACTCATAGGGTCTAGTCGTAGTCAATATAAAACCCATTTGGTGTAAACACTGGACATCCTACGTTTTGCACCCAACAACTCATAACGAGTCCTTACAGCTCTTAGTGAGCCACTCGTACTTAGAGAAAAACTTAGTCAAACACTTACTGATTTGGTTACGATTCGACTCCAATGACTCATCAAGACTCCCTATGACTCATCAGGGGAGTTGTAGTCAGGATAGTGAGGATAAAATTTCTGAACTTTTTCAAGGACCAAAAAACCTGGGGTGTTACGAAAGTCACCAAGTGTGTAATCAAGTCTGTTGAAGATACTATTCTATTCTTCTTGTGATATTCACCAAAATATATAATTTTTTTACCAAGATTATCTTATAGGTCAGAGAAATTAGAAAGTTGGTGAAACACCAATGCAATATGTCTACTAATGTTATATCACCCTTAGAGAATAACATTAAGTCATCTGTAAATGAGAGGTGACTAATGTTCAGTCCAGCACATCTTGGGTGATATTGAAAGACTTTCACCTCTTTCAACATATTAAGTTGCTTGTTGAGATATCCCTTCTAATTGCAAATGGAAAAGAAGACATAGGGTCGCCTTGACTTAACCTTTAAGCTGCTGCAAAATGAGGCAGAAGAGCACCATTAAGTAGTATACTACAACTATAAAAGAGACACATTCCAAGACCTAATTTGTATACTTAGTAGGGAAGCCCAACTTAATCATAATATTCTGTGTATATCCACTCCATGGAATTGTAAGCCTTTTGCAGGTCAATTTTTATCATACATCTGGGCAGAATGTGCTTCCTTGTATATTCTTTCACCAACTTATGTGCTAGGATAATATTGTCACCTATTTTTTGGATTGGGATAAACCCTGTTTGGGCTTCACATATGATAGTGGTCATAACTGCTTGTGTTTTTGCTGCTAAGACCTTGACAATAAATTTATACAACACTGAGAAACATGCTCTGCTATGGGCCTATACTCTTTGATGGAGGTGCAGTTGGAGGTCTTAGGTACCAGAGTGATGGTAGTACAATTGATAGGTTTGTAGAGAGTACCTTTGGTAAATATATCCTTAATAACTTCTATGGCTTAATACTTGACAACATGCCATGACTTCTTAAAGAAAACAACATTAAATCCATCCACCCCTGTTGCTTTGTCATCACCAATGCACAACAAACTCTCTAGTATTTATTTACTAGTAAATTTTCCCGAGCTTCGCGCAGCGTGGAAAAGATTTGGACTCTGAAATTATTTTATTATGATTTTAAAAATTTCTTTCGATCTACCAAATAAAATAGCTTCATCAAAAAAAGGAGTGATTCCCCCCTTAGTACGATTGAATGGTATTTACCTTTTGTCTTTTATTGTATTATGTTTTTAGTTTAAGTATAATATTTGATTTATTTCCACTTAAATTTTATTGTATTGTTAAAATTCATTGTTAGATAACGAAAAAAATCTCATTTTATATAACAACCAATATGGTATGATCGCATCATTACCTTATATTTTTTTCTTATTCTATCTTTAATTGTTATCTAATAATCTTATTTTATCCTTTATCCTACCTTTTTATAGTAGTCCTAACAACATAAAATGATACAATATCTATCCAAATATTGCATTCATTAAATAATACAATAAAATATAACACAATACACTCTAAACCAATACATAACAAAAATCCACACAATGTGTTATAAATTAGCACCATCTGAATGTCTAATACCTTTTTTTTTAATTCTATCCTAATAAGTGAACATACTATTATATATGCATAATATGGTAATGAATATGAAAGTCGTAGATAGAGTTATCAAAAAAAGGAAAAAACACTCACTTAATAGTGATAAATAACATAAATATGTATGACATGTCATTTTGTATATACATACCTAAAATGTAGAATTAACATTCAAATTGACATAAAAATAGTGGATCTTTCTTAAGAAAAAAAATACAAAAACAACAACAACAACAACAACAAAAAAAAAAAAATAGAGATAAAATCACACACATGATTGTGAACGAAATGATTTTTAATTCTTTACAATTATTTTTAGTTTTATGTTCTTATTATAAAGGATATTAATTTTTACACATAAAATATCTTTATTTTATTTAAGATTTGAAGAGACTATTTTCTTCTATTCAAATTGTAAAAGAGTAAAAAATCTAATTATTTCCTCACGCCAGAGCCTCTCTCTTAAAGCAACTATTTAAAGTAGAAAGCTCAAGATTCTATATTTTAGAAAAAAATGAAAATTACCTAATAAAATGTGAAATATTAGCAAACCAACACATAGAACCTATAACAAGCGAGCACCCACAGCTTTGACCCCCCTTTTAGGAAGGTTTTCAATCCCCCTGTAAGCCTCTATAATCTAATTACAAATGAAATCAATAAAGAAAACATATTTTTTACCATTATTTTGTGTTCCTTGCGGATAACTTAAATAGATCTATTATAACTCTAATGGATCTATTTTTATTTGTGCGTGAATATTTCTTAACTTCTCTAAACATTTCTATTTTTATTGATGTTCATATCTTGGGGGTGATAAGATGATATTTGATTAAAAGCTTTACTGTAATATTCTTTAGTTTTTTCTCTTAGTCTTTGTAATTCTTGTATATTATTTTGAAGGTATTCTAAATATTCTATATCTTTTGTTCTAAAATATTCAATAAAATTTCTTTCATAAGTATTTCTGTTAATCTTATTTCTTCCATATCTTGTCTCCAATATTTTAAATATTCATAGTTTATCATTTTATCCTAAATTAGTTGTAATACTGCAATTTTCTTGGTAATAATTTATTCTAATTGTACTACATCTGATATTAAATTCTAGGTTATCTATTTCGTTAATTATCCTGTTTTTTTCTTCTATGAATAATTCTATGTCTAAATCATATTCTAAACTGTCTTTTAATTCTAGTTGTTTCATGGTTTTATTTATCTAAATTAATCTTTCTTTTAATTGTTCTCTTCCTCTTCTAAGTTGGTTTCTATAATTAATTTCTTCGTATAGCCAACTTTGTTCTTCTCTAACTCTTTTAATATATTCTAACATTTTTAATCTGGATAATATCCATCCAAAAAATAACTATTATTATCTAAGTAATAACTATCTGAATAATATAAGCTAAGATCATGCATATCTTCTAACCATTCTAGACTTAATGATTCTTCATTAAATATTTTTTCCCATATTATTTTCTTTATGTCTTCTATTTTTAAATCTTTAATGATATATAAAACAAGTATCTTAATTTCATCAGATATATAGCTTGCCATATTGTTCATATGATGCTTAGGTTTTATGGGTTATTAAATTCTTTATCATAATATTTACTGGTTTTTTTTTTTAATCTTAATAATTCTTGTATGTTTTCATTAAGGAATTCTATATATTTTATATCTTTAGTTCTCATATATTTTTCTAGATTTATTTTCATTAGTTTTTCTATTAATTGTATATTTTTCATATCTATTTTCCAATATTCTAAATAAACTTAATTTATCATGGTTGATGTGTAGGTTTGATATGTAGGTATTTGTATGAGTAGTTAGGTAGGTGTGGTATGTAATTTATTCTAGTCAAAAAATATTTGTCAAATATTTTTTCCCATATGATTTTTCTTATATCTACAATTTCTATATCCTTAAGTACATACAAAACAAGTATTTTAAAATTATCTACCATTTCATCGGATAAGTAGGTAGTCATTTTTTTTATATGATGCTATTTTAAAATATTCCTTCCAATCATATACATAAAAAAATATGATCATCTTAGATTACTATGTACTAGATTATTCTTAAATAATTATGTTACTCTATCACTATTAGCATGGTAATCTGATACTTTTCCCTTAAACAACGCCTCTACACTGGTTACTCCCCTATCATGGCTTTCTTGTCTCACCGATTTCATCTTTAGGATGACATAGTTCTTAGGGATTTTTCTCCTTTTCCTCTTTGCTAATAAACTTTGTAACATATTATTCATCGAATAATTCTACTATATAGTAACTAATATAAACTTATTTTATCATATTATGATTGTTAGGAATTTATGAATTTAGCTATTCATAATCATAAATGAAAATACCTGTTCTGGTAGGTTTTATAATTCTGGGCTTTATTCATCCATAGCTTTTCCTTTGAAATATATTTGTTTTTATTAAATATTCAAAAGTTGTTTGTGTACCAGAGGAGGCTTGCTTCAACTCATGAAGTCTTGCCTTTATCTTGCTGAATGACTTACATATTTATAGCCTAAAAGAAAACGCGTAAACTATTTTCTAGTTTACACGTATCCTAAAGTAATAATTTACTTATCCTAAAAATGACAAGAACTAATAATACTATACATGTTAAAAGTCAAAAAACCTATACAATAGGTCCTAAAAAGTTAAGGCTCATAATGGCCTTCTATACAATAACTTACGTAAATAAGTCAAGAAAAGTTATTTAATCTTCCATATGTCGCTTTCTTTACTTTAATGTTTTTGTCTTCTTATCTTTCTATTATTGCTCCGTGTCTTTCTATCTTTTATCGTGTATCTCCCAGCTATCGTCCTTATCTTCTTCTATTCCAGTTGAACTTCTGGGATAATATTATCTTCTCCATTACATCTCGAACATAAATGGTCTGGATATTTGTGTCCAATTAACTTGCAATATCTTGTTAATAATTCTTCTAAAATAAATCCTTTCCTAATTGCTTTTGCAGTTGGTTGTTTTTCTGGATTGAGTAATGTCAGAATCCATTGTCTAGCTTCTTTCATATCTGACTGTCGTAGCTCCCTTGAATTTGAATAAATCATTTGATGATCTCTTGAATAATATCTCCATATTGGGTTCCCATTTAGGTAGTTATTTGCTAATTCTTGAACAATTGAAGATATTCCAATAATTCGTTTATTTGCCTAAAAATCAGGTATCTCAACTTTAGGTATCTCTGGCTGTTGAACAATATATTTTGGTATAATCATATCTCTGGTTAATCCTATTTTTACAACTTGTATAACTAGTTTAGTTTCGTCATATAGTATCTCTGTTGGTGCAGTATAAAACTTTATAAAAAATAGATTTCCTTTGGTTATTTTCTTATAGGTGGCGAATTCTCTATATAATTCTGGTATAGCTGTTAGTTCATCTCCATCTTGGATATATACAGTATTTAATAATCCATAACTGAAACAAGTTTTAACTAAGCTTGGGCTGGTTTTCGGTAGTGCGATTAACTTGTTGTAACCTTGTAATCTTTGGGTTATATAGTTTGTGTTTGGTTCTTGGATATCTGTAGCTCTGGATTTAAGGTTTAGATAAGTCTATATTTTGTGGATATTTTCTATGTATGCTCGAGTTATATAGTTATAGGATTTTCTATCTTGGTTTAAACTTTCTCGATATGTGGTAGTTTGTAGGGGTATGAATAATGGTTTTTTTTGTGTTTTTGGTATAAATGGTTTTTCAAATATATTATTCATGTTCATGTTCTGATATCTTTTTCCACTAACTCCTTTGTTTGTACCTGCAATTGTAGATTGATAAACGTTATGGGTTTTATGGAGTGTCCCAACGTCTCCTTTTAGCTCTGGAATTTTGATGTCTTCCGATCGACATAGCTATGCATACTGCTGAGTTAACTGATTCATAACTTTAGACTTTAGTTTAACTTCATACGTTTTTAGCTTTTCTATTTTGTTACCCATACTGTCCACTTTCATTGAAAACGTAGTTAGGGTTTTGAGTATCTTTTCTAAAGTATCATCTTCTATTATATCAGTCTGTGTAGCTTTGTCTTGATATGTAATCTGCAATGACATTCTTGTTAGTTTTGATTACTTTAATTGTAAATGTAAAATTTAATATATTTAATACTAGTTTTCGAATTTCCTTTGTTGTAACTGAATTTTGTGTTTTCTTTGTTAACCACCAACGTACCTCTGTATTATCTGTTCGTACTATAAACTTGTTATATACAATATATGGCTTAAATGCTAATAAATATTTATATAATGAACATAATTCTTTTCTATTTAGTTCCCATTTTATTTATGTTTCATTAAACGTACCTGAGTAGTATCTACAATGATGTTCTAATTTTTCTTCTTCATATCTATATTTAAGTACTCCTCCATAACAGTACTCACTTGCATCTGCTTCCACCATATATGTAAATTTTTTATTTTCGTCTGTGAATTGTAATTTTGGTAATTCTTTACAAAGTATTTTATTCTCTGAACTTGTTTTTTATCTTCTTCGTTGTAATTGTATTCTACATCCTTTTTAATTTTTTTCTGTAATGACTTTAGGTTTTCTGCTAATTTTGGTATATATTCTCTTACTTGGTTTTCTAATCCTAAAAATGATTGTAATTTCTTTTTTGTATCTATTTCTTTTTTTGAATTTATTAATTTTTGTACTATATGTTGTTGCATTTTTACTCCACTTTTATCTATTTGTATTCCTAAAAACTCTATCTGATTTTTCATAATTTCGGCTTTCTTTTCACTTAAACTTATTCTCGATTTTTCTATTATATTTGTAAATTGTTCTAATAATTTTAAATTATCCTCTTTAGTTTTTGTATATAATAGTATATCATCTTTGTATACTATACAATTAGGTAATTGTTTAAAATAACTATCCATAAAGTGTAGGTATTTACCTGGTGCATTTTTATATCCAAATGGTAGCACATTCCATTCGTAAAATCCTTGTGGTACTGTAAATACAGTTAATTTTTTAGATTCTTCTTCTAACTTTAAATGGTAAAATCCTGATTTACAATCAAATTTACTAAAGTAATTATATCCTTGTATTTGTCTTATTTTTAGTATCTTATTTGGTATTGGATAATTATATGTCATAGTTTTTGCATTTAGGTTTCTATAATCAATAACCATTCTACTTTTTTCTCTTTTTTGTTCACTATGTTTATTTACTATAAATGCTGGACTATTGTGTTTACTATTACTTTTTTTGTATGTATTGTTTTTCTAATAATTCATCTATATGCATTTTAAATTTTTTTAAATCATCAAAATTATATGTTAATGGTTTTTGGGTTATTATACTATTTTTATCTATTAGTTTAATTTTTACAGTAGTTTTATGTTTTTACCATCCTTTTAATGGATCTTCACTGTATAATTGTCTTAATTTTTTCTTTATTATTTCTACCTTATCTATTGAAAATATAGTTATTTCTTCTTTATTTACTGAAAATATAACTAGTTCTATTGTGTCTTCAGTATTTTTTATATTTTTTAATTTTTGTGTGATTTTTTCACTTCCTTTTATCCAATCAGTTTTCTTTCTTATTTTATTAATAACTCTTTTTGCTCTTACTTTTTGTTTACATGGTGTTGTAAACCACCAATCTGTTTTAGTTATTATATGTGGGTATAATTTATCTAAAAATGACATTTCTAAAAGCATATCTTTTGATGTTAGTTCATAATTATAGATTTCTTCTATTGTTATTATTTCATCCCATATCTGTATTTTTACATTTTTAGCTTTATATGTAATTAAACTTCCTTCATTATTAAATCCTTTGACTACTATTGGTATTTTTAGCTTATCCCATTTACCTTCTGGTAAATAGTTGTATCTACATAAGTTTGCTTCTGCTCCTGTATCTATCATAGGTGTATAATACCTATTATAATATCCTTCTACTATTATTTTTACAAGTACATATATTTTCATATCATGTCAAAGCTCTTTTGATTAATAATTTTTTTTTGTTATATGTTATAGATAATTGTGTATGTTCTATATTGTATGGTTTTACTTGTTCTAACCATTTTATTCCTAATATTATGTCTGCTTTTTGCATATCTTCCTGTATTTCAAATTCTATTTTTGTTTTTCTAACTCCTATTATTTTTTTCTGCCGTATCCTTAATGTTTATTAGACTCCTTGGTAGATCTGGACATATATTACTATTGGATTTTATTTCTTCACTTTTTACTAGATATTTTGGTATATAATTTTCTTCTTTTCCTATATTTAAGAGTATTAAATATTCTTTTTCATTTATTGTTCCTGTTATATAATATTGGGTTAAATTAACTGTTGAAATTATTTCATAGTTTGTTCTTTTTGATGATCCTGATGATTCTGGTTTTTCAAAAACTATTCTTTTTGTTGTACTTATTCTATCATTTATTATTTCTAAATCTTCTTCTATATCTATGTCTTTGTAACTATAATCATTGTTATCAATTGTTTTTACGATTTGTTCAAAAGAACTTTCTATGTGTATTTTATTAACTTTATTTTTTTCAGTTATTTTATGTTTTGTTGTTAATAAATATAGATTTTTACATCTTACTGTAAATATTTTACTTCCTGATGTTAGTTCTATTCTTGATATTTTCCAATATAATACTAATGATTTATCTATGTTTTTATCTGTTATTGCTACTGAATAATTCACACTTATTATAAATTTAAATTTTTGGCATATTAAATTTCCTCTTATGGCAGTTATTATACTTTTTTCTATAGATTTCATAATTCTATCATCTGCTAAATATAATTCTATTAGTGTATCTATTCCTTCTCTAAAACATGCTTTTATCAATATCTCTGTTCCTCCAAGGTGCACATATTTTATTGGGTCTTTACTTTTTATATCGTTTATTTCTTTATTAATTTTTCTTTTTGTTACTAGTGGTATACTAGCTCTTCCTTTTACATATCTACAGTCTATTACATGTTCTTTTTGGCTTAGTATTCTTCCTTTTTTCTACTAAGTATATTTTTTATTGTTGGTAGTTTAAATATTTTTTCTACTCTTAGGTCTAACTCTTTTCCTTTTATTTCGTCAAATATATTATTATCAAATGTTATTTTTTGATCTGTTCCTTCTTCATTTAAATATTCTTCCTTTGTTCTTATTTTTATATCTTCTTCAGTCATTTGATTCATCTAAATCACTATCTATTTCATTACCTGTTTCATTCTCCGAAATTTCATATATACTATCTTCACTTTCTAATTCGTAATCTATATAATCTATTTGCATGTATTCTGTATTTTCTATCTTTATTTCTGATAATAATTTTTTTTGGGTTTTTAGGTATTTTACAAGCTCTAGCTAAATGTCCTAGTTTTCCACAATTATAACAAGTACATTCTTTTATAGATTTCTTTTTCCTATATGGTCTTTTATGTTTATAATTTTTTACATAATATCTTTTTCTTGGTTTCTTATACTTATATTTTGATTTTTTGTATTTCTTATATTTCTTGTGTCTTTTTCTTTTCTTATAATATCTTTCTTCACATCCAAATTGAGGAGCTATTTTATCTTTGCAACGTACTAAATTTCTTATTAATGTTTTTTCCATTTTTATTTCTTCTCTATATTTTTCACATAGATTTCTATACCATTGTTGTAAAAATTTTATTCTTGCTCCTAGGGTATCTACTATTTTTGCTTCATCCCAACTCTTTATTATTTTTGAACTAAATGGTTCAGGTAATTTACTAAAATATAATTTCCTTATCTCCTTACTTTCCTCTGTATTATATGTTCCTTTATAATAATATTCTTTAAATGCACACATATATTCATCTATATAACACATATTACATATTGCTAATTTTAACATTAAATTCCTATTCGTATCTTTTTCTATATTTGGTTCTTCTTCTGTTGTTATACTGCTAAATTCATCTCTTGTAGCTACTTCATATTTTTTCAATATTTCTGTTGATGGTATTTTAGTAATTGTTGATATTCCTTCTGTTTTTTTTATCAGATCTTAATACTTTTTTTCTTACTTCGGCTAGGTTTAAAAACCATAATTTTACTGTTTCTATTAATGTCCTTTCTATATATTCTGGTGTATTTGTTGTATCTATATTATTATCTAATAATTTTTTTGCCATCTATCCTGCCCATAGTTGTATTGTTTTATTTGTGTCTATTACACAGTCTAAATCTAAAAAGTTATAATTTTTATTAATTATTTGTTTTGGTGTCCTTTTGTTATATTCATTTTTTAGGTTATATTTTTTAAACTTATCTTTATAATAATATGTAGGTTTTCTTATTTCTGATGTACTAGGTATTATGTTTTCATCGTCTGCTTTATTAAGAGTATTTATTTTTGTGTTTATATTTTCTAAGTTTTCTTTATTAATTACTTCTTGTTTTTCATTAATTTCTAACTTTTCAATATTTGTTAAGATTTCTGTATATGTTTCACTATCTTTCGAATCATAATTATCTGTTTCTTCAGCATCTATTGTATTTATTTCTAATTCACTGTTTTCTGATTTTTTATTTTTTATTTTTAATTTTTCTTTAAATTGATCTATCTCGTTTAATAATTTTGTTCTTTATCCTTTTCTTCTTTTTTTTTTCTGTCTTTTTTCATACAGGTCTTTTAACATTTGTAGTTCTTTTTCTAGTTCAACAGTCTTGTTATTTTTAGTTTCTGCTATTTTTCGTATTTCTTCTGTAGTTTTTTATTTTATCTTATCTATTTTTTTTTCTGTCTATTTCTTCATTTTCTCTTTCTATTCTCACCATGGCTGCCAACTTATCTTCTAATTTTAATTCTTCTTTTCCTAACATTAAATATAAATGTTCACCTATTTTCTTATATCTTCTTCCTAAATTAGAGAAATATTATTTTTATTTTTAATCCTTCGTGATTTTCATATGTTTTTTCGTCTATTATAAATTCTTCTTTGTTCATTTTATTTATTTGATAGTGTATAGATCATGTTTTTATATGTATTCTAGACTATCTATTAAGGATTCTAAATGTGATATTTCTTCCTTTTGTGCATTTATTGATTTTTGACACACTCCTACAATCATATTATATTGTAGTCTTTCCCTTCTTATTTTTAATTTTTTTCATTTTTCAGATATTACTTGTTTTAATTCTAAATTATTCATCTGTAAATAAATACTTGGTAAATAAATTCCAAAGTTAAATAACTCATAAATTACTATACATACCATCTTTATCTTTTAAAATAATAGGCTCTGATACCATTTGGAGGGGGTGCGAATAACTCAGATAACTTAAATAGATCTATTAGACACTTCATAAAACCCATAAAGTTTATCAATCTACAATTGCAGGTACAAGCAAAAAGTTAGTGGACAAAGATATCAGAACATGAACATGAATAAGATATTTGAAAAACCATTTATACCAGTCTAGAATACATATATCAACATGATCTATACACTATCAAATAAATAAAATGAACAAAGAAGAATTTATAATAGACGAAAAAATATATGAAAATTATGAAGGATTAGGGGTCTTCACACTTTTATTATATTATAGATTATATATAATATATATGTATGTATGTATGTATGTATGTATGTATTGATTCACTAGTGTAATGACCTTTTCTATAATTACTTAAAGGAACCTCATCTATGGGCATGGGGTACCGGAATTTTCCAAAATAAGGTCCCAAAACTTATACGAATGGACTAAGCAAAAAAAGTTAAAATTAAAAATTTTGGGTTAGGATGACCTCATTCCTCTATAGCACAAAATTTTCAGCTATAGTAGCACTGTCGTAGCAGCCAACCAACTGCTATAGTGGGATGGCGAAGGTAGAAATCAAACCCCTTTTTAAAATTTCTTTCTCCTCTTCAGTTGCAAAGGGGCGAAAGAGGTTTCTAAAAACTCCTAGAATTGTCTCATAGCCACGGAGTAGTAGAGAGGGGGAAACATGCTCGAATGGGGTAAAACCCATGATTTTCTCATGGAATACACATGAAAATCACTAGCACAAAGTTAAAAGTTCACGTTTAGGCCTTCGTAGCAGCTAAACGACATTCAGGTAGCCTAAGTTTAATTGAGTAGTTTAAACCTGGTTAGAAAGTATAGCATAACATAAATTGATGAGATATTTCATGCTTAGTCCTTTGGGCTCAGTGTTGGGATAGATAATAAGGGTAGACATTCTATTCTTTTGATAGGATAGTATTATTACTTATGATATTAAAATCTGTCAGTTATACAATGTGCATTATTATTGATGTTTTCTATCCCTTAATGTTTAATAATGATAGTGTATCTGAAAATTAGTGTAGAAAATAATAAATTCCTAATTAGAGGTGGTTGGTGTATAGAGTTCTCTACAGAGCACTGTATAGTCCTGAATGGTGGGAGCTGAGGCTGTGGATCTATATCTGGGAGAGAAAGGTGATCATGCTCCACGTATCTCCTTACGATGCTAAGTTTACCTCCAGGCGAATGCTAGAAATCTGGGGTTGGGAATGAGGAGCATTATCATCATCATCGTCCTTTGTGGCCCGAATGCTCTCGGCCTTGACCACCTTCCATTTATTCTTGGTATTGAATGGGACCAACTTTACCTGGAGGGTATGGAAGGGTGTTTCCTTCTCTACATTCCGGTCTACATCCATCTTGGGAACCCCAACATGCCTGCATAGCTCGAAGACCAGTTCGAGAAGGTAGGGTCTCTTTTTATTGCACCAGTAGATGTCCTTCTGCTCCATCGCTATCTAGGCCCCCACATTCATATTGATTCCCCATATGGTATAAACTACTATTAGGTATCAAGGATAGGTCATGTTGAAAGTCTTTTCCATCGGATGAATCCTTCGAGACACCAGGTTCAGCCATCTTTGAGCATCAATAATTAAATAACTACTCCTAATCCCCTGAAATAATAGGCCAAATAGATCTGGTCCTCTTCCTCATCCACAATCAGCATGTCCCACAACTACTTCATGTTTATATCTTGAGACTTGGCTAAATACTAAGCATTAGAGACGTTTAGAACCTCGAGTACTTTATTTATGGTAGTGGCATCCATAAGAACATTCACTACCCTATTGCAAATGGTAGGGTTGGGGTCATCCCAAAGCAAGATAGAGAATATGGCATAGAACTCCCTAATCTAACTCGAGACCCAGTCAAAGGAGCCTTTAATAGTGGGATCCAACCAAAATCCTAGAGCCGATTATAGAATTCTGGTGCCTTGGCTGCCACTCCTCTCATAGAGAAATCCCACTTATAGCAGAATCCATCCTCCGATAATCTCAAAATCTTTCCCAATATTTTTTATCAAAGAATCTCACGAAGGAGGGAGCATTTTCTTGATTTTCAGCCATGGGGGTAGTAAATCAGTAAATCATGGTAAGAAAAAAGTTAGAACTCATAGAACTATCAAGGAAATCGAACTGTCAGAAAAAAGCCAAGTTGCGTTTTGGTTGGGAGGTTACTGCCTGTAGCCTCTTGCTATAGCGGGCCGTATCCCACTACTATAGGACTATTTAATAGGAATTTTTCCGCTATAGCAAGGTCACATAGTGGGACGAGGCCGTTATAGCGGCCATTATCATCCCAAAAGCTCAAGAGGTGCATTAAAGTCACCTCTTGACTAAGACACCATTTTTGCATTCCAACCCCAGATCAATGTTCACAAAGTATCCTAGAACTTTTTATGCAAAATTCACTTATGATAACTCCTAAAACATTCCCAAATCATCAAAACAAAACCAAGAAAAACCTTTCATCTTCCTCATTATTTCAAGCCCAACATGGCCATGAATCCCATGATTCTTACTCCCTGAATGCTATAGAAGGATTATGAACATAAGAAAAGTATCCATGGTTTAATATCTATCCCAAAATACCCCAATTTTGAATTCAAAAATCAACCCCTAAAACTTATTCTTTTCTGCAAATTTAAGTGTAAATCATACAAAATTATGAGTAATGATGTAAAAGAGTGAAGTACAATGATAATTACCTTATATCCAATATTAGCAGCACATTGATCAGGGAGGAGAGAGGAGTTTTTGAGTGAAAGAAGTAGAAATGGGAGTGAAACTCATTCCTTACCCCTTAAGCCTGTTTGATCCCGCTATAGTGTCCTACTCCTACTATAGTGATGCCGCTATGACAGGAATATTTACATTTAGCGGAATCTAGTATTTTTGAGTGAAAAAAAGTTTTTGTCTGTTATATTCTTGAATTCTTTTCATTCGGTATATTGGCGAGGCCCCAGCGCGGTACTCAAAAAATATTTTTCTCCAAGTGGTTTCATGAGTAAGGAAGGCATTTTGATAGAGGGGTGTTATAAAAAATATAGCTTAAAAATTTTGTACGCCAGTAAAAAATAAATTCAAAGATGTCACGATCCGATTTACGAGTCATAATGGCACCTACTAAATCCTGTCAGTAGGTAAGCCAAATCATAACCCAGAGCTAACACGATGGGTTAATTTAGTAGGAAATGTTCAACATTGGTGAATTTTAAGATCATAATTTATAAATAGGTAAAGCATTCGACATAGATAAAAAATGTCAATACAAGATACCATCCCACGACCTGGTAGAGCCAGTACAAGAGCATCTAATAGTATTACAACTTAAAGACTTAGAATAGTCAACAACATCAGTCTCGATAACAAAAGACTGAATATAAAGATAGAGGGAAATGGGCGACTTGTACTCTAAGAGCTCACCCTATCTTCAGAAATATCAACCCAACACAATCAATAATCAATAACGACAGATAACACTCAAATATGCACCAAAAAGGTATAGAGTGTAGTATGAGTGCCAAAACAATGGGTACTCAGTAGGCATCATCAGTCGACAAGCTAAATCATGATATAAGTATGATAAAATACAATATAACATAACTAAGTCAAGGTACAGAAACAAACGAATATCATCTCTAATACTACTATACATAATAAGTAATTTAACCAGAATAATACTATAACACAAGGCATTACCACATGTCAATATTACCATGCCATATAAGTAAATACATCAGAATAATAATGCATCACAAGGAACCCCACACGCAATCACAAACTATAAAATTGGCTCCCATACTCTAATTGGTGTAGAAAGTAAATAAGTCATAACAAACTCCCATACGACTAGAGAGTACACTCAAAGATAGAATAAAGAAACCATTCATTATTACAACTAACCAATTCGTTATTTAACCAACATCCCACAACTTATCATCAATCGATCATCTACCAACATATGTGTCACGACCCGAGGTTTTCCCCCAAGTCGCGACAATGGTGCTTACGGTCACAAGGGACCCCAACCTAACCCATAAGCTCGTACCTACTGTGAGCATTGAATAAAATAGCACTGATATAACTTATGTGAAAGATAAACTGATAAAATACTAAAAATCTTAATACTAAGTATATGTAAATGACAAATCTAAAATGTTAGTGACAACTGGTAATACTAAAATGATTGACTGACTGTCTAATTGATTATCTGAAAGCCTCTAAATATCCTGAGAAGTTGATGGGACAAAACCCCAACTAAATCCAACTGACTGAACATAAGAAGATGCTGAGATAACTGAAATAAATATATCATGTCCTTTATGGATGATGAATCACCACTACTGCTGCTGAGTAACACTGAGCTGTCTATGAACGGTTGGGAAATTAAGCGTCTGAACCTATGTTATAAGAAAACATAACACAAAAGAAAAGTATACAGTCAGTACTTTGAATGTACTGGTATATGAGATAAGGACTGGCTGATATACATAAAGTAACTGAGCATAAATGCATGAACATGTAATAATTTGAGAATGTAAGACTAAGTATAAATATATTTCTGAGATAATCTGTAATCTGAAAGACTGAAAGATATATAACTGAATAACTGAAAATCTGTACACTTGGTCAAGCAAACCTGAACTAAATACACTGATTACTGTACTAAGACTGTGAAAGGTATCATATAACTGACATGCCCCAATCTGAGCTAATCGGGGTCTAACCTATAACCCCAGTTGGAAGGGTGTCAGTACTGTATCATGGGTACTAACACTGGCTGTGTGGATCCACTAATCTGATGTACCAAAGGACCAGGGTGTCAAGCCTAAACTGACGGATAACCCCTGAGAGGAAATCAAGCCTAAACTAATGGGTGACCCCTTATATCCTACACTGTCTACGTAGTTCTTAAATACATGAACTTCTACTAATGACTCTACCTAACTGACAGGGAAGCCATTGTTCCTACACTCGCTTGTTGCTAAATCCTACTCCAAACTAAATTGACACTGGTACTGAACTGAACTAAGTTTAACTGAACATTATTTCTCATAACTGATAGTACTCATTATGAACATAAATATCTGAGTAAATAACAAAACTCATGGTTTCACTAAATTATTATTTGAAAGATCAAAAATCATGTAAAACACGTAGGTATTGGGTGTTCATAACACATCATCACTGAAGGATCATAAAATACAATATTAAGGCTTAAAACTGTAGTATGAATTTATGATTCAAAGACTCTAAGTATAGACATTTCATCAAACATGTGAGAATCATGAACTTGAACATGAGAATGTCTTAAAACATGAAAAAACAGCATGATTACGTGACTAAGATCATAACTTGATAATATAACATGAGAGATTGAAGCTTAATGCATGAGATAACCTAACTTTTCATGGATCATTCTTGGGCAAGAATTAAGTCAAACTACTAAGGAGAAACATGAATTAAAACTCATTTTGAACATATAAAACTCCATAATAAGAGAAAAATCTATCCATTAATTGAAAAGAAGGTTTTTGGGCTCCATGGATGAATATCCCACATACCTCACTAGATGTATTCTTAAATATTTCTTGAGGATTTATTGAGCTTGAAGCTTGAATTCCTTGATTTCTTGTGAAAGAGTTTGGACTTGTTCTTGGGGAAAGGGAGGGTTTCTTGAGGGCAATTTGTGAATAAAAGGGTAAATAATGCTCTTTGGAAGACCCAAATTCGTGTTATGGATGGATTAGGTGAAGGTAAATGACTCAAATACCCTTAAAATTCCAAGGAATAACAACTAGACAGAATAGGGAGAGGGCGACATAGGCTCTAGAGTGGTGTACTTGGTCGGGCGGCGCCCGCCTTAGAGCAGTAGACTGTACTAGGTGGCGCCCGCCTTACCCTAGTGGACTGAAGGGGGTTGTTCCCTCTTATCCCAGTGGTTCTACTAGTTTGGTTTTCCAAAAATTCCCCTATACTTGTTTAAAAATTCCAAAACTCACCCGAGATACACTTTAAACAACCTCGATCATGAATTAACTAAAAAATCGATGTCCCGAGGTCGGTAAGGTTAAGAATAAGATCATTGTAGTTTAGTGGTCTTGAAAATGACTAAGTCCTCAATACTTAGTGAAATTACAAATCTTAGATCCCTTAATCATAAAACTGTGAGCTGAATTGAGCTTGTCATCTTACGGGGTATTACATTATCTACCCTTTGGGAATATTCATCCTCGAATTAGACTTGTTAGACTGAGAGACCTAAGGCAACTAAGATCACATAGTGAACATGCATGACTGAAAACATGATTATAAAACTGAGTCTAAAACATAATATATTAACTGAACTGATTTTTATGAATATATGCACTGACCTAAGAATGATTACATAGATGAAACTGAGAATGGAAAAGAGTCAATCTAAGGAAAATCATTACCTCAAGTAGAATCTATATTTGCGGTGAAGAGGTGAGGATACTTGGTTCACATATCTGCTTTTGCTTCCAAGTTGCTCCCTCAACAGACTGATTCTACCAAAGAACTTTAACCAAGAGAACATCTTTATTCCTTAGCCTATGAATCTACTGATCAAGGATATCAACTGGTACTTGATGTATGAGCCTATGCTAACACATTTATAGCTTTTAACTCTAAATAATTGCAAAGTCTTGAGCAACTTTAGTCGTTTCTGATTAGTTTACTTTGATTTTGCAGTATAAGTAGAGAAGAAGGGGAACCACAAATAAAGGAAGCAACAAGCATGAAATCAAAAGCAAATAAATAAAAAAGTGTGGCTGACGACATCCATGACACGTCGTCAACCAGGTGATAGGCTGTCAAGGATGCCGTCAAACTTAAACATAAAATGGAAGTTGCAGGAAGTTTTGTGCCAATATTCATGACACTCCGTCAAGATGATGATAAGGCGTCACTGTCATCGTCAACCTTAGGCAACAAAAGATAAACTTTCATAGAAGCTGGTGACATTTGTGATAGGCCGTTAAACTCCTGACAGGCCATCACGAGCGCCGTCATCTATTCCGAAGAAAATATGAACTTTAATTTTATTTCCTTATTTAGGGTTAACTATTTAAAGACTTGTTTTAGTTTTTTTTTTAATTCGATCATTAAGGATTGGACATATCCTACAAGATACAATATACGATATTTCTCTCTCTCTCTCTCTCTCAAAAACCAATATTTTAAAGTTTTGCCCTGTGATTCAATTCAAAGTATACTTTAGATTTTCTTCATCATTGTAAGTTAATCCTTTTAGTTATGAATTCAATTTGCATACTTGTTTCTTGTATCATGAGTGGCTAAACACATGTAACCTGGATCATGGGATCTAGGGTTAGGTCATGATAAGGTGTTAAATACTCAAGATTTAATAGGTGTTAGGATTTCTTGGTAATTCTGAGATTATAATTTACGTCTGTTGGTTGCAAACAATAGGTATACCTACTTTAGTTTGCTTGAGAAAGAAATCATAAATAGTAGGAAGTGAATTATCAATAGGGACTCGAAAAGGCTTCATTTAATAATCAGTGTTGTAACAAGGTTGATTAACCTCAGGTAAAATCTGGACAGTGCATAGCGATTCCCTAAGTCCGAGAGGATTAGGAAATTAGATGCTTGAATAGGTCGAGAGACATTTGAGCATATCATCGATAAAGATATCTTTGATCCTAACCACCATGAGAGTCTTGAGTAAATTTTAGCATCTGTCATGTACCATAAGCCCTAGTGAACATAAGCCTGGTTATTTCATAAACTCTTGATTGACAAACACTGAAACTAAAGTGACCAAAAATTATTTTCTAATCTCCAAAACCCCCATTTTATCTTTTTATATCGTTTGTTTGAATTTAACTTGTAGCTTTAGTTTTAAACTAGTTTAATCGCCACTCACATTATTTCCTGTGGGATTCAACCCTAACCTAGTTGGGTTTTATATTGACAACGATCGCTTACACCCATTCAAGAGTGTAATTTGAGCGTTATAAAAAATGGCGCCGTTACCGGGGGACAATTTGGCGTATTGAGTTGGTTTGGAATTTTAGCCTACTAGCTTGAATTCAAACTTGTAAATATTTATTTTTAGTTTTCTTTTATTTCTTGTGTTAGTTAGATTTTTATTTTTGTTTACTTATTACTATGGCATCGTGGAATGGACATGAACTTGGTGGTTGAAAATCTTATCTTGATGATCCATGTCCATATTGTGATGGACCTCACTTTTGGCAAGATTGTAGATATACTCTCCGGAGAGAGATGTGTGAACCATCTCTATCCTACAGGGAGTATGATTGTTCTTTATGTGGTGGTCGAGATGGACATTGGAGTGATTACCCAAATGCCCCCTGCCTCTATTGCGCTAGCCCAAATTCTAGTTCTTCTTATGAGTTTGATAGGTATTATGGTCAAGAAAAGGAAGAACGAAGTGCCGGTAAGAGTGGCATTGAAGCTATGTTTCAATAAATGTTGGATCTCCAGAAAGAAAAATATGATATCGTATGTGATATGCTTCAAGACATGAAGCCGATCATTCATGAGGAGATGGATATAGAGGTCAATTATTCAAAGCATTCTTCTATATTATGTTTAGATGATATCTTGTCTGTGGAATCATTTAACATAATGGAAGAGTGTGAAGATGAGGAGCAAGAATCCTATACTGATGATGAGCTTGATGTTGATCTTCCATTGGAGATTTCCCAACCAACCAAACCATTCATGAACGAAGATGCCAAATATGAGGAAATGGTACTAGAATTGAAAGAAGAAATCAATAACAATCCTTGTGAAGACTCTTGTCCATTTTGGGGTAAAGATACTAATAGAGACGCTACTCCAGAATTGAGAGTCAGTCCTCATTCGAACCACTTTTCAACATTATGCTTGGTGGATGTGATGAAAGTCGAACCACCCAAGCAAATGATGAACTTTGAAAACGAGTAGGAAAATTCTTACATTTTAGAGTTTATCTTTCCAAAAGGGTATACTACAACCCCAGTATTGAAGGCTAAGAAGCTTAAAGATCGATATCCATTTAGTGACTTTTTAAGATCCTCATCGTTTCCCAATGAGCCCACATGAAAGTTTGATGCAAAATTGGGCAAGCGGTTTAAGTCTTCGAAGTGGCGTGATAGAGCATTCCTTATCATGCCCTCACATTTTCCCAACGGACCTAAAAGATGTAAAGTTCAAAAGATGGGCTGATAATTTAAATCGTCAAAGTGGAGGGATAAAGGATAACTGGATGTCGTGCCACGACACTAAATTAGGCGCTTCTTGGGAGGCAACCCTAGGTATTTTGTTGTTTGTATTCATATTATGTGATTGACATTAGATCTTCGCACCCATGGTGCCACAGGTATGTTTCTAACTCTCTTGTTTTGGTTTGACGTATTGGGGACATTCCATGATTTTATGATGAGGGTGTTGGGGCTACTTGTAGGTGTTGATGTCCTCCTGGGGTTTTTGTTGTCGTGCCTCTTTTCCCCGGAGTCTTGTTCCTAGTAAAGCCGACATGTTTAGGCGTATTGCATTTGTTTTTTGATATGTTGTAGTTGACTAGGAGAAATACAAGTAACTAAGGCAGTTAACTTGTCTTTGTGATTTTTGAGTACCTCTCCATTGGTCTGATATATTACTATATGAATTGCATCCATTTGTGACCATGGTGTATCTTTTGTGGCATTAGTCTGGCAACTGAATAACCTTTGTTAAACAAGTGCATAAACTGGATAAGTAGTGATATGTGAGATACTTGTGTGCCTTATGTGTGTAAGGTCTTACTCAGTTCCCGTTATGTGTTAAATCTAGAATTTTCCCTATTAGTCTTGCCATGGTCATAGGATAGGAGTTAGGAAAGGATCATAGGCCTTTTTTTTTTATTTTAGCCCACTTTAGCCAAAATGATCTTTCCTATGTACATAATATCTCTTGATTCTTGTTTTGAGCCTAATTAGCCTATTTCTTTATACGATACCTCTCACCTTCCCGTTTACATCACAATGAACCTGTTTTGACCCTGGTCCCCCTTGGACACTGTGCACCTTGACTTAGGCAAACATCCTAAGTTGAGGGTGGCTATCATAGGGGTGTGTGATACAAAATGAGTATGAAGAGAAGAAGAATAAAATAAAAGAATAAAAAGTTGGGTGCAGTGAAAAAGGAATAAGAAATGAGAAAGTTGTGCGAAAGATGATAAAAAGATAATGTGATAATTGAAAAGACCGCATCCATCTTGAGCATGTGTGATCAATAAAAGAGAGGAAGAAAATAAGGTTGGGAGTTGAAACCCCAAGAGTTTAGTGTAGTGTCAAGGAGGTATAGTCACTCTAAGATATCCTTGAATATCATACCAGCCCCTAGCCTACGTTACAAGCTTATGAAAAGCCCTATATTGATCCTAACTGACCTGCCTGACGACTTGGGTACTGACTATAAGGGCTAGCCTATGGCATTTGATGAGTAACGTTGGAATTTTGTTCTGACAGTGAGTTTTGTGTTTATCCCTGTGTTTGTGTATGTAAATTCTGACATGAGTGAAAAAGGGATTTCTTTGTTGTGGGGGCACACTAGGTATGTTGCTAATCACTGCCTTATTCGGATAGTGTGGTTTGGGTATGTCCTGGTTTGTTATTGCTAAATTTTTTTCCATATATTGATCCTCGTGAGTTGCATGGGTATTTTAAATAATAGACACAGTTGCTCTTAATTTGACTGACCTTGGAGATGGTGCATATATTCTGAACTGATATGAGTAGTTAGATGCCAACTTGTACTGTGTATACTCTTGGTTATGTTCTGGTTGCTTGAGGACAAGCAATTGTTTAAGTTGAGGGTGTTGATGTGTGAGCCCATGCTAACACATTTACAACTTTTAACTCTAAATAATTGCAAAGTCTTGAGCAACTATAGTTGTTTTTGATTAGTTTGCTTTGATTTTACAGTATAAGTAGAGAAGAAGGGGAACCACAAATAAAGGAAGCAAAAAGCATGAAATCGGAAGCAAATAAAGAACAAAGTGTGGCTGACGACATCCATGACACATCGTCAACCTGGTGATAGGCTGTTAAGGATGCCGTCAACCTTAAACAGAAGATAGAAGTTGCAGAAAGTTTTATGACGACATTCATGACACGTCGTCAAGATGATGATAAGGCGTCACCATCGTCGTCAACCTTAGGCAGTAGAAGCTAAACTTGTATAGAAGCTAGCAACATCTGTGATAGGCCATCAAACTCCTGACAGGCTGTCACAAGCGCCGTCATCTATTCTGAAGAAAATACGAACTTTAATTTTATTTCCTTAGTTAGGGTTATCTATTTAAAGCCTTGTTTTATTTTATTTTTTAATTCAATCATTAAGGATTGGACATATCCTACAAGATACAATATACGATATTTCTCTCTCTCTCTCTCAAAAACCAAAATTTTGGAGTTTTGCCCTGTGATTCAATTCAAAGTATACTTTTGATTTTCTTCATCATTGAGTAAGTTAATCCTTTCAGTTATGAATTCAATTTGCATACTTGTTTCTTGCATCATGAGTGGCTAAACACCTGTAACATGGATCATGGGATCTAGGGTTAGGTCATGATAAGGTGTTAAATACTCAAGATTTAATAGGTGTTAGAATTTCTTGGTAATTCGGAGATTATAATTTACGCTTGTTGGTTGCAAACAGTAGGCGTACCTACTTTAGTTTGCTTGAGAAAGAAATCATAAATAGTAGGAAGTGAATTATCAATAGGGACTTGAAAAGGCTTCATTTAATAATCAGCGTTGTAACATGGTTGATTAACCTCAGGTAAAATTTGGACAGTGCATAGCGATTCCCTAAGTCCGAGAGGATTAGGAAATTACACGCTTGAATAGGGCGAGAGACATTTGAGCATATCATCGATAAAGATAGCTTGTGATCCTAACCACCGTGAGAGTCTTGAGTAAATTTTAGCATCTGTCATGTACCGTAAGCCCTAGTGAACATAAACCTGGTTATTTCATAAACTCTTGATTGACAAACACTGAAACTAAAGTGACAAAAAATTATTTGCTAATCTCCAAAACCCCCATTTTATCTTTTTATATCGTTTGTTTGAATTTAACTTGTATCTTTAGTTTCAAACTAGTTTAATTGCCACTCACATTGTTCCCTGTGGGATTCGACCCCAACCTAGTTGGGTTTTATATTGACAACGATCGCTTACACCCATTCAAGAGTATAATTTGAGCGTTATCAGGACTTCTTCGTAGGAAAGGCTATCCTTAAAGTCCATGTATTGTAAAGAAATAACTACATATGAATCACCAATACATTTCCTTAACAAGGGAACATGAAATACCGGATGTACTGGCGCCAAATCTGCCGGCAACTCTAGATCATAAGCTACTTTCGCAAAACGACTCAAGATTCTATATGGGCCAACGTAGCGGGGACTGGGTTTTCCCTTCTTGCCAAATCTTTTTACTCCCTTCATAGGAAAAATTTAAAAATAGACTGAATCACCAACCTCAAACTCAAGATCCCTTCTCCTCACATCTGCATAAGATTTCTAACGGCTTTGGGCAGTCTTCAGCCCCCCCTCCCCCGTATCAACTAAACTTTCTCCATTTCCTCAAACACTAAATCTGGCCCTATCAAAGTAGCTTCACCCGCCTCAAACTAGGCAATAGGAGATCTATATCTCCTTCCATAGAGAGCCTAAAACGGAGACATCTAAATACTAGAGTGATAACTATTATTATAGGTAAACTCAATCAAAGGTAAGTGATCATCCCAACTATCTTTAAAGTCAATAACACATGCCATCAAAATGTCCTCTAAAGTCTAAATGGTCCTCTCTACCTTACCATCTGTCTAAGGATGAAAAACTAAACTGAGATGAATTTGGGTACTAAGACCCTTCTAAAAAGCCTTCCAAAAGTGAGAGGTAAACGGAGTACTTCTATCTGAAATGATAGACAATTGAATCTCATGCAACTTAACCAACTCCCTAATATAAAACCTATCATAATCCCCAGCTGAGTACGAAGTATGAACTAGCAAGAAATGAGCTGATTTGGTCATCCTATCAACAACGACCCATATCGAATCATGCTGACGACGCGTACGAGGTAACCCTATCATGAAATCTATGTTCTCCACTTCCCACTTCCAAGTGGTAATGCTAAACTCCTACAACGTACCACTAGACCTTTGGTTCTCAACCTTAACCTATTGATAATTTGGGCACCTAACCATAAACTCTACAATATCCCTCTTCATACCACTCCACCAATAGATTTTCCACAAATCACGGTATATCTTAGTGGCTCCTGGATGGATCGTGCATCGCGCACCTGCGCTTCCAAAAGTTTTTCCTATCTCAAACCATCAACACATAGAACACATAACCTGCCCTGATAACAAAGCACACCATCTCCCCTTTGGGAGAAAACCTCCAATTTATGATCTCTAACTGCCTTCTTCAACTTAACCAAACTAGGATCCCTATCTTGCTTTTCTTTCACTTTGGTAACTAATGAAGATTCTGAACCATTTATGAACCCTTATTCTACCTTCAGCTGAATCAACCAATCGAACACCCAATTTAGCAAGATGATGAACCTCATAAAGTAACTTCTTATTATCATCCTCTACATGGGCAACACTACCCATAGACAACCTGCTAAGGGCATCTGACACTAAATTGACCTTGCTCGAATGATACAACACACTTATATTATAATCCTTTACCAACTCAAGCCACCTTTTCTGATAAATATTTAGATCTTTCTATGTCCGCACGTACTGAAAACTCTTATGATCAGTGAACACATCACATAAACCCCATAAAGATAATGTCTCCAAATTTTCAAGGAAAAAACAACAGCTACCAACTCAAGATCATGGGTAGGATAATTCTTCACATGAGGTTTAAGCTACTAGAGACGTAGGCTATGACCTTGCCTCTCTGCATTGAAACACAACCAATACAAAATCTGGAAGCATCACAATAAACTAATAACCCATCTATACCATCAGGCAAAGTCAAGATTAGAGCGGAAGTGAGTCGAGGCTTCAACTCTTGAAAACTCTTCTTGCAAGAATCTGACCACTAAAATTTGACTTTCTTCTGAGTTAATAGAGACATGGGGGATACAATAGAAGAAAACCCTTTGACAAACAATCTATAGTAGCTAGCCAAACCTAAGAAACTCCTGATATATGATGGAGAGATGGGTCTAGACTAGTTTCTCACTGCTTTGGTCTTTTGAGGGTCAACTCTAATGCCATCACCGAAAATAATATAGCCCAGAAAAGATACTGACCTCAGCCAAAATTGACACTTACTGAACTTGGTGAATAAATGATAAGCTCTAAGGGTCTGCAACACAATTCTCAGATGGTCTGCATGATCATTCTCACTATGGGAATAGAGAAGGATGTCATCAATAAGGACTATGACGAACATAGCCAAGTACTATTTGAACACTCTGTTCATCAAGACCATGAAAGTTGCAGGGGAATTCATTATTCCAAAGGACATAATTAAAAATTTAAAGTGTCCATAACGAGTTCTGAAGGTTATCTTCGGAATGTTACATTCTCTAACTCTAAGATGATAATAGTGGATCTGAGGTCTATCTTAGAGAAATAAATGGCACCCTGAAGTTGGTCAAATAAGTCATCAATTCTGGGGAGTGGACACTTATTCTTGATTGTGACTTTGTTCAACTGACAGTAGTCAATGCTCATTCTGAGAGAACTATCTTTCTTATGCATAAATAGAACTGGTGCGCCTCATGGAGAGACACTTGGCTGGATGAAACCCTTATCTAAGAGATCTCTTAACTCTCTTTCAATTCTTTAAGATCAGCTGGAGACATTCTGTAAGGGGAATAGAAATAGATTGGGTATCTAGAAGAGGATTTATTCTGAAGTCACTTTCCCTCTCGGGAGGGACTACGGGAAGATCTTCAGGGAACACATCTAAAAATTCATTTACTATAAGAACTGACTCAAGACTTAGGGTCTCAGTAGTTGAGTCATTGACTCGGAAAAGATGGTAAACACACCCTTTAGATATCATCTTTCTTGCTCTAAGATATGAAATAGTCTGACCCCTAAGCACTAAAGTACTACCCTTCCATTCTCTAGCTAGTTCATTGGGAAACTAAAACTAAATGACTCTATTTCTACAAACAACTACGGCATAGTAGGAGTGGAGACAATCCATGCCGATAATGACATTAAAATTAGTCATCTCTAACTCCACAAGATCAACCGAGGTGATTTTTTGAGATACTGTGACCGGACAATTTCTGTATACCCGTCTGGCTGTAATAAATTTACCCACTGGGATAGACACTGAGAAAGGCTCTACTAATTTTTTGGGACTAACACCAAAATTGAAAACTATATGAGGAGTCACGAAAGAAAGTGAAGCTCTGGGATCTAACAATGCATAAACATGAAGATGGAAAACCTATAACATACCCGTAACCACATCAGGAGAACTCTCCTGATGCTGTAGAGTTTGTAGGGCATATAACCTATTATGTCATTGCCCACTGGTTGCACTGGATGTGGCCCCCTGCTGAGTCAGGTGACCGGCTGGGACTAATGAGAAATTAGACTGGCCCTATTGGAGATCATCTCTGCCCTTCTGAGTGACCACTATACATTCCCGAACCCTATGGCTTGGATTTCCATAACCAAAACACATATCACTACCACCTTACACTCACCCTGATAATTCCTACTGGATTTCTTGCAAAGAAGATTAGTACAACTACTATTCACACTACCCTAGGACTTAGAGCCTGGCGCTCTATCCTGACTGTCTTACCTGAACTTAGGTACTAGTACACTAGATGAAGATGGAGATGGGGCTAAAATTTTTTGACGAAAATAAGAATGGTTACCACCTTTTGACCTTGGTTGAGAAAAGTTAAAACTACTTATTATGGACCCCTTGTTCTCTCTCTCTTTCTCTGTACGCTTTTCATCCTCAACTACTAAGCATGAACCATGAGCCTACATAGGTTCATCTTCTTAATCAAGCTGGAAGTTCGACACTCCTTAACCATACTATTATTTACACAAAACACAAACTTACTCATTCTAGACCTATTATTAGCTACCATCGAAGGACCATACCTCACCAACAGAGTGAGCTTAATAGAGTATTCCTTGACGCTTATATTACCTTGCTTTAAATTTATAAACTCCTGAACCTTATCTTCCCTTAACTCTAAAGAAAAGAACCTGTCTAAGAAAGTTGTGGAAAACTCTTCCTACTCTACTGGCCCTACATCAACACCACTGTCCTTATTCCACTACTTAAACCAGGTATGAGCTATATACTCTAACTGATATGTAGTCAACTATGCACTCTCATTCAAAGTAACGCCAAGATATCAGTCACCTTCTGTACCATATCTAGAAACTCCAACGGATCCTCCTCTGACTTAGATCCCAAAATCCAAGAGGGATTCATCTGAGTAAATTCTCAAATCCTAGTTGTAGCTATATTTTCCACTGGATAAGCTAGGGCAATAGCCTGCAGGTTGTTTTAAGTAGCTACTGAATGGTACAGGGTCATAAAAGCGACCCTGAATTAAGCGTGAGAAATATTCTTCTTCAGGGGATCTTCTTGAATAGGTGGTGGTGCAGGTTGATCCCTATTGCTTCTTCTGTTGTTTCTTCTGGGAGGCATTGTCTATGTAATACCCAATATTTTAGTGCTAGAAATAGAACCATCATTTTTATGCGTCTAAGCTCTAATACAAATGATTCTCATGTGAATACAAGTTGCATGATCATTATCTTAGTCTATGGAATATTTTAGAGGTGGAAAATTGTAATGCCTCGCACTTTCCTAAGCTAGAAAGCAAACCGTTGTTCGTACATGTGAAACCCCCAATTCTGTAAGCCATATTTGGGAACATGAATTACCAAGGGTACCCTAGTTATAATAGAGCTTATTATGTGTTAAGTGTGGTTATATGAGTCACTTAAGGTAGTAAAAGCCAAGAGTTTCGAAATCCATCAAGTTTTAGTGTTTGAATTTGCTAGGGTCATCTTTGAATGAGAATAACTTGATAAATATGTGGTATTTCTGTATATTTCTACCCACCAACCTATAGATAATCTAATTAACTTTCCAACTATACCAATTTCATCAAAATACGACACCCGAGCAAGGAGTTATGGATTTGCAAAGTCGAGTGCGTAGCCTAACTAATCGCACATGGCTACTGGAATAGGTGTGCGATAAGCAATGCGGCACATACTTAAATATATGTGATAACCAATGCAGCACATATGTAAATGTATGAGATAAGCAATGCGGCGCATATGTAAATGTATGGGATAAGCAATGCTGCGCATATGTAAATATATGTGTTAAGTCATGCGGAGCACACTTGGCGTTTTAGGTAGTAAAAACACTCTGTTTTGAGTTATTTTGAGGGCAATTAAGTCTTTTGGAAATCCTTACACACCTCTAAATTTAACCATATGAATTTAATAGAATCTAAACACATCATAACCCTATTATCAATCTAAGTTCATCATCCAAGAGCACTAAAGGAGAAACACAACTAAGGTTGCACAATCAACATTGAGGGTCCAAATCATTCAACAAATCCGTTACCATAAAGGTATGTGGGGGGTTTAAACAAGAATACCCTTTTGTTCTTGTGTCCAAAAATACTTTCTTTTACGAAGTTATGGATTTCATATGTTTTACTATGATTTTGAAGCATGAATTTATATCCTATATTGATTATCATGAGATTAGGATATTTTTGATATTTTAGAAGTGGAATTATATGAGAATGATGATATTTTGTGCCATATAACTGAATTTTTCAGATTTTCAAGGGATTTATATATGTTTATGATGTAAAGCTTGAATCTTGATAAGTTTTAATGTGATATTGAGACATGAGTTTTGAACTCTATTTGAGATTGTTGTTTTTGATAAATCATGTGTTATAAACACCTTGAGTTTGAATGATTTGAGATGATAAAGAAGCTTTGACCTTTTGATCTTAAAAAAGGGTTATTTTTAAACCCGAGATGAGAAACAAAATCCATATTTATTGATTTATTATGAAAGGGGTAGCATGATGGATCCCGTTGTGAACTGCTGAACTGTTTTATGGTGGATTTTTTTTTGAAAAGATCTGAGCTAAGCCTGGGATAGTCTTTAGCACCGAGCGGGAGGTATAACTGTTTTGGTACTTCCCTAGAACTATGTGGCCCCGTAGGATGTAAGCCTGAGGCTGATTTATATGGTGATCACTAGTTTTAGATTGATGATTAAGGTCCTACTCCGATGGCAAGGATAGGACAGCTCTCCCCAACGTGGGTAAGACGTTAGACTCCATGTAGCTCACATGGTTTATGTCGGTTATGAGAAACTCCCAATGTGTGGGTGTGTACTCTTCTATCTAAGATGAAAATATATTCGCTTGAAAGATTGATTTTGAGAAAGTTGTTGTTTTTGAAAGATTGAAAGGATATATATATTCTAAAGAGAATTCTTATGAGATTTGATTGCTTTGATGATTTGAAATCGAGATGGAAGTGAATTGAGAACTTATTGTAATGACTTACTTGTTTTACTGTACATGTATTATTTATCCATGATTTAGATGATTTAATTTGAGCTAAGTGAGTCATTTATATCAGCATGCATAATTTTATAAAATGTGATGATATTAAGATATTATTTTGTATATGCATTGCACCCCCATATGCTCGGTACATTTCCATGGTACTGACCCACATATTCGTATGTGGGCTAAATTTTCTCGGAATGTAGGTACAAGGTATAGTATGCACCTTCAGATCCAGTCAGTTTGTGGTATCCAATCAGCAGGTGATGAGTCCTTTTGATTCAAGGGCTTGGGTTAGTTATACAGAACTAATAGTGTTGTATTTTCTTTATTCAGTCGTATAGAGTTGACTCCCGACTACCTACAGGAAGTTCTAGTAGAGTCTTCATAGACAGTTAGTAGAAGTTGATGTATTTCGTTTTAGTTATGGTTGTAAATGCAGAATTGCAATCTTATAAATTTAGTATTGTATTGATCAAATTCAAAAAGAGTTATTTTCCATATATTTGCATATATATTTGTACTTCTTATTCAGTTGCTTATGAGATATGCCAGTAGAAAGGTTATCTTGGGGTCACTTGTGACCCTAAGCATCATGTGACATCTCGGGACCCGATTTTGGGGCGTTACAAACTTGGTATCAGAGCACAGAGTTCAAGTTTCCTATGGTGTCTATGAAGCCGTGTCTAGTAGAGTCTTGTGGAATGGTACGAAGACGTCTGTACTTTTATTCGATAGGCTACAGGGCATTTAGGAAATATCTCCATTCTTTCAAGTCTTAAATCATGCTATAGAAAAGTTCTCCAAGAAACTTATACAGGTTCTCATCTTACTCTAGTCAGGCCATCTCTACCTTATTTTCAAGGTATCAGAAATAGTGAAGCTTAAATCTCTATAGATTGTTATATTCTTGTAAGCGAGCTTGAAAAATATCCCATCAATACTTTTGAGTTCTAAAAATTGAAGTGCTTTATCAGTCCTGTAGAAATCGTTCACTAAGCCCGAGTCAGATATGCTTTCAAATTTCTCCTCAAAATCCATAATGATAATATATACTTCTCTATTTATGTACTTTTCTTGAGGTAACATGTTCAGCAAGTTCCAATTTCGTCTCCAGTTAATGCTCTTATATTTGCTGGCAGAAGTTTTAGAAGTTTCATAAAGCGTCTTGAGAGGAGCCTTCTAGTATGTTATAAGTCCCTCAGATTTGAAGTTATACCCTTGTTCTTTTGAGTTATTCAATTAAGACAGAGTAAGGTGTATTCTTAGATCATTGAATACCGTGTGTTAAGTTTCTATCTCTTGTATTATGTAATCTTATTATCATTGTGTTTGTGAAAAACAAAAGTCTAGTGAAGCCGTGTGGGGTCTATTTCGATTCACTAGCATAGTTGCTTTATTATTCATCTAATTTTCTTGTTCAAAATACAAAACCAAAGTCTAGTGAATCCGTGTGAGGCCTATTTTGATTCACTAGCAACTTGTTATTTATCTTGTTGTTCTGGTGTTAGTTAAAAGTATGGGTTTCTGTGTAATGACAGAAGTAGTAACGTTTAGATGAAAGTCTTGTGTTAGTTGAACTTGTGGTTTTAGAAGTGTAGTGGCAAGAATGGTGGTAAGGGGCAATTTATTAAATATGTATAGCTGAATTTTTGTTTATGATTGAATTAGTAATGAAGTGATATACCCTTGTTTGTTAGTTTAGTGAAGTTAGAGAAGGAGATCATTAGTTAAGGTGGGTTGTTGTTTGCTTGAATTATGAAAAGAGTTATTGATGGTATTTGTTGTGCTAGGAAAGTATAGGTTTTGACTGAAGTACTTGGTGGTTGAGTATTGTTAATTTAGGCTTTATTGAGATTGCAAGAGGAAGTTTAGTTGAAATTTATAGAGCTATGAAAGTAATTTAGGTGTGAAGATGGGTAAATAGTAATGATGTGAAGAAGGAGAATGTGTTAACGGATTATGAATAAGATAGGCCATATGATTATGATCGATTGTCATTGTGTACTAGTTTTTCTTAATGCTATGTTCTATAGTTTTGAAGTGAAAATTGTGTATGAGATTGGGTTGTAAATCATGTTTAGCTCTAGACATTAAGTTTGAACAGTTGATGGTTCGGTTGTTGATGCTAGTTATATGGAGGTGATCTAGTAGGCCTGAACAGTGTATGCAAGAGTGTAAGATCATATATTCATAACTAAGTATGGTGTAGAGGTATGACCAAGGTGCTATGGGGCTTCATTATATTTCGAGGATTATTGCATATTGTGGGGTTAGTAGTAACGTTGAGTTTCTAGGTGGAGAAAGTCTAGTTAGATAATTTATGATGTTCTTGATAGCTAAGTTAAGGAGTTATGATTGAAGATGTTGAGCCTTTTTAGTATGATTATTATTCTCATGGTTTGGGAAAAAAATATAAGAATAGAGGTGTGATCTTTGTAGATTATGATTATGTGATTAGAGATGTAGGTATGGTTACAAATGAGAGTGTAAGTCTTTAATGATGATTATTGAACCTTGAAAGTTAAGGGTGGTATATGGATGGGTTGTTCAAGAATGAAGTTGGTAAGTTCGAAATTAGTTTATTCTTGTGAGTTTAGCATATATGTGTAGATAATAGAATGATAAAATTATGTCTTAATCTCGAGGATATGGAGTAGACCATCATACTTAGAATACCAACTTTGACCTAAGGGGGAGATGGTTAGTGAAGAATCAAACCAAGTTTGAAGAATTAGATTGAGATACATGTCAATAATGAGTTATGATGAGATAGTAATCCCTTCTTACTCTAGAGTATTCCTTGGATTTCAGTCATTATAACACCAAATCCATCACTTGCGGGATAAATCCATGCCACATGCCTATGCTTATACCCATCATGTATGCTCAAGCCCATTCTCAGCTTCTAGCAAGTATGTAACAACTTCACTCTGTGATTCGAGTTATCTCTTATGAATCTATGAACTCCAGTCTTATGTTGAATAGCTCATGATAAGTATGAACTCATGTTTCAGAGTATGACCAGTTTTTAAACTCACGATACTAGTGAAGTTCGCATTATATTATGCATGTCCTCAGCTTAGATTTCTTTGATGAATCCATTCCTTTGATATTTTATTCCTCTGGCCTCAGATAAGTGTTAAAGTTACGTGTTGTAGTTTTTGTGCTTCAGGTCCTTATGTGTTAGCCTTCGGTGACCTCTTTCTATGTTAAGAAAGTGGCGATGATAGTGGATAAGAAATGGTTTAGATGTGAGGGAGTTGATGACCTTCGGTAAGAAAGATTATTTATGCTTTTCTATCTAACACATAAGTGTGGAGTAATATTGAGGCAAAGTCTTTGATACATGTCATGGTTAGTTAGAAATTGTGTGTATGTTTTTAAGAAGAGTGCAAGATAATTGTTTTCGATAAAGGTTTAGAGAATATGTGGAGTATGCCTTTAGGGGTATTTGCCTTACAGTTATATATGATTTTAATGGTAGGCTTGAATGTCATGTCGGGTGTAAGATGATGAATGCAATATGGTCTAGTAAATTCATATCAAGATTTTTGAATTAGTCATTGAAGTGGTAATGCATATTATGCTTAAGGTGTGAGCTCTAAGAAGATATAGAATATTGAACCTTGGGGTTTAAACTAGTATTGTGGTTTGGCATGTTGTATCTTGTGATTTAGTGTTAGGCTTGATCATGGTGAGAGAACTTAGTTTAGTTTAGACCTTAGTAGAAAGATGTCGCAGTGCCAATATGATAATTATAAGTTGAATCAAATGAGTATGGTATTTAAGGGGAATAGTATAGTTGAGAGAGCATTTGTGAAGTGATGCTAAGCTTGAAAGTAAAAAGTTGTGTTGCCTACGGCCTAGCAATCCTATCCTAGTTTATGAGTTATATAATTATATTCTATGCTATAGAGTTATATCAATGTTGTAATTCCTTAGTCAAATGTCTTGTTCAGAGCATGCCCAAAATTCTTTGCTCCTTAATGTCAATAGAATTTCGTAGAAAAGTGCTAAAGAAATACTCCATTTGAGTATGGGTAGACAGTATGATCCAGTCCATATAGCCTGTAATCTAGTTTAGCAAGAAAGGAGATAAGCTCCTATAGATTCTTAATTTTCCAGCTAGTCTTACTATCCGCAGTCTTATATGTATGTACATTCCAAGAGGCAATGTGTTTGTGTCCAATTAAATTATGAATTCAGCTCAGTTCATGCATCAGTTTTAGTTTTAGATATTAAGTCATGATTCAGTTCGTAAGTATCCTGTATAGTATCACAGTCTCTTCCTAGTATTTTCATCAAATTATTATCATTCGGGGATGAACGATCCCAAGAGGGGGATGTGATACCCCGAGTTTTAGCGTCATAAACCTCTCATCCTTTCTCATGAGATCAGATCCAGGGCAAAGTAATGGTTACTCATAAGTTAACACTCTCGTTTCTATCTTAGCCATATAGTTATTTTTCTTAAGGATTCATGCACTTGTAGACCAGTTCAGTATCTCATTATTCTTGAGATATACTGATTCAGTTCTATCAGTTACACATGATAACTTGAAGACTAATATCCCTCTGTGTTTTAGATTAATTATCCATATTCGAGGACGAATGTTCCCAAGGGGGAGATAATGTAATACCTCATATTTTCGTGCTAGAATTTTAACCGTCATTTTTGCGTATCTAAGCTCTAATCCAAGTGATTCTCACGTGAATACAAGTTGCATGATCATTATCCTAGTCTATGGAGTAGTTTAGAGGTGGAAAATTGTAATGCCCCGCACTTTCCTAAGCTAGAAAGCGAACCGTTGTTCGTACTTGTCAAACCCCCAATTCTGTAAGCCATATTTGGGCACATAAATTACCAAGAGTACACTAGTTATAATAGAGATTATGATGTGTTAAGTGTGGTTATATGAGTCACTTAAGGTAGTACAAGCTAAGTGTTTTGAAATCCATCAAGTTTTAGTGTTTGAATTCGCTAGGGTCATCTTTGAATGATCATAAATTGATAAATATGTGGTATTTCTTCATATTTATACCCACCAACCTATAGAGAATCAAATTATCTTTCCAACGATACATATTTCATCAAAATCCAACACCCGAGCAAGGAGTTATGGGTTTGCAAAGTAGAGTGCGTTGCCTAATCAATCGCACATGGCTACTGGAATAGGTGTGCGATAAGAAATACAGTGCATACTTAAATATGTGTGATAAGCAACATGACGCATATGTAAATGTATGCGATAAGTAATGCGGCATATATGTAAATGTATGAGATAAGCAATGCGGCGCATATGTAAATGTATGCGATAAGCAATGCGGCGCACACTTGGTGTTTCAGGTAGTAAAAACACTCTGTTTTGAGTTATTTTGAGGTAAATTAAGTCTTTTGGCACTCCTTACACAACCCTAAATTTAACCTTACGAATTTAATAGAATCTAAACACATCATAACCCTATTATCAATCTAAGTTCATCATCCAAGAGAACTAAAGGAGAAACACAACTAGAGTTGCACAATAAACATTGAAGGTCCAATCTTTCAACGAATATGTTACCATAAAGGTATGTGGGGTTTTTCAACAAGAATACCCTTTCGTTCTTGTGCCCAAAAATACTTTCTTTTACGAAGTTATGGATTTCATATGTTTTACTATGATTTTGAAGCATGATTTTATATCCTATATTGATTATCATGAGATTATGATATTTTTGATATTTTAGAAGTGGAATTATATGAGAATGATGATATTCTGTGCCTTATAACTGAATTTTTCAGATTTTCAAGGGATTTATATATGTTTATGATGTAAAGCTTGAATCTTGATAAGTTTTAATGTGATATTGAGACACAAGTTTTGAACTCTATTTTAGATTGTTGTTTTTGAGAAATCATGTGTTATAAACACCTTGAGTTTGAATAATTTGAGATGATAAAGAAGCTTCGACCTTTTGATCTTAAAAAAGGGGTTGTTTTTGAACCCGAGATGCGAAAAGAAATTCACTTTAATTGATTTATTATGAAAGGGGTAGCATGATGGCTCCCGTTGTGAACTGTTGAACTATTTTATGGTGGATTATCTTTTGAAAAGATCTGAGCTAAGACCGGGAGTAGTCTTTAGCACCGAGCGGGAGGTATAGCTATTTTGGTACTTCCCTAGAACTACGTGCCCCCGTAGGATGTGAGCCTGAGGCTGATTTATATGGTGATCACTAGTTTTGGATTGATGATTAAGGTCCTGCTCCGATGGCAAGGATAGGACAGCTCTCCCCAACGTGGGTAAGACGTTGGACTCCATGTAGCTCACATGCTTTATGTCGGTTATGAGAAACTCCAAATGTGTGTGTGTACTCTTCTATCTAAGATGAAAATATATTCGCTTGAAAGACTGATTTTGAGAAAGTTATTGTTTTTGAAAGATTGAAAGGATATATATATTCTAAAGAGAATTCTTATGAGATTTGATTGCTTTGATGATTTGAAATCGAGATGAAAGTGAATTGAGAATTTATTGTAATGACTCACTTGTTTTACTGTACATGTATTATTCATCCATGATTTAGATGATTTAATTCGAGCTAAGCGAGTCATTTATATCAGCATGCATAATTTTATAAAATGTGATGATATTAAGATATTATTTTATATATGCATTGCACCCCCATATGCTCGGTACATTTCCATGGTACTGACCCACATATTCGTATGTGGGCTACATTTTCTCGGAATGTAGTTACAAGGTATAGTATGCACCTTCAGATCCAGTCAGTTCGTGGTATCCAGTCAGCAGGTGATGAGACCTTTTGATTCAAAGGCTTGGGTTAGTTATGCAGAACTAATAGTGTTGTATTTTCTTTATTCAGTTGTATTGAGTTGGGTTAGTCGGGAGTCATGACCCAGCTACCTACAGTCAGTACTAGTAGAGGCTTCATAGACAGTCAGTAGAAGTTGGTGCATTTTGTTTCAGTTATGGTTGTAAAGGTAGAATTGCAATCTTGTAAATTTAGTATTGTATTGATCAAATTCAAAAAGAGTTATTTTTCGCATATTTGCATATATATATTTGTACTTCTTATTTAGTTGCTTATGAGATATACCAGTAGAAAGGTTAGCTTGGGGTCACTTGTGATCCTAAGCACCGTGTGACGTCTCAGGACCCGATTTCGGGGCATTACAGACTATATACTGAATAAAGAAAGAGTGTTTAAATAGAGCTCATGCTCTTTTGCATGACATGAACACTGAAGGAAGGGAAACTTTCCTAAAACATCTCATAGCCTCTTGTCCATAAGTGTGGTGCGCTTTACACCCATGCACAAGACTCTACTCAACGCGAATTTTAGACTCCCTAGGATACTTTAAAACCTTAGGCTTTGATACTAAGTTTTTTCATGACCCGAGGCTAACCCCGAGCCCCGACAATGGTGCTTACGACCACAAGTGAACTGCTAAACCACCATTTTCCCTTTTAAGAAGCCTCCTCAAGATGCCATGCTATCATAAACACATTTTTCTCATCAATATAAGAATAATGATACCTATATTTCACCATTACACTTTGAATCTAAAAATACATCAAAACCTTATGCGGGTCCCACTTAAGAAAATCATATTTTCGAAATCAATCTAACATTCTAACAAGATGAAGATATCATTACCCTAAAAAATGGGTAAAAACCAAGCTAAATTTGGGCTAAAATTAAGCCATAAAGATTTTAGGGTTTTGAGCAATAAATCAATGAAATCCACCAAGAAAAGGCTGAAGTCTTACCTCAAATCAAAAGATAATTGCAAAAATAAATATTAATATAGCTTTTCAAGTCACCCACAAGCTTCAATTTTAAGAATTCACACTATTCTAGGGTTTAGCTCTCAAGGAAAAAAATGAAAAATTTCCCAAATCGTGGAAAATGGCTCTATTTATACCTAGTACAAGTTCTCGAGAGTTATTATAGCGACCCCGAGGTGTGCGATCACCATATTTTGTGGTTACATAGACTAGTCGCAATCGCGACCCTATTGTGCAATCGCACCACTGCAATTGCGGCTACATTAGTTAATAGCTAAAACTTGAAAATTCTTCCAAGTTCTGTCAAGCCCTCGAGATTCATTCGATATCCTATGTATGCAAATAAACTATGTAACCATACCAAATTCGATGTTCTTGAAGCGATGGCACACTCAGAATTTTCATTCAAGGTAGTTTCAACTAAACGTGGGTCCTACACCCATATTTTCAATTTCTCAACTTTTCGATCAATAGGTCAATATGAGTCCGGGTGCCTCGAGACCCAAACCAAATATATACCAATATAAAATTGATATTATTGAGTTGTTGGATTAGTCAGAATTTTTATATGAGGTCGTTCAACTGATGTTTTTGCCTAGTGGCTATTTGGAACCAATGAAGACATCAAAGTAGGGAATTTTCTCTAAAAAACAAACGAACTGCCATGTAATCGTACTGTTAGTTTCAGCAAGTCCTAAATAACTTGGGGCAGCTATAGAAAAGCTCTAACAGCAAAAATAAGCAAAAATATAGAAAACAACTTGAAGGGTCATTATAAGAAATCTACTTAAGTATTGTAATTACACGATCGTTGAGAGGGTGTTAAAATCCAAGTTAGGGTCGTACCTTTTATTTCTACCATAATTATTTGAGGATAAATAATGAGTAAATTGATATCTAATGTAACAACCTATTCTATCATTATTTAAAGGCACCTCGTCTATGGACATGGGGCATGGGGAACTTCAAAAATATGATCCCAAAATTTATACAAATAAATTTAGAAAAATATTTTAAAATTTTTAATTTTGGATTGGGCTTACATCATTCTACTATAGCGGTGCCATAGTAGCGGTCGACTGGTCGCTATAGCAGGATGTCGAAGGTAAAATCCAAACCCCATTTATTAAATTTTTTTTCTCATCTTTAGTACTAAAGGGATGAAAGAGACTTCTAAAAATACCTAGAGTTACCTCATGATCATGGAGTAATAGAGATATGGGAAACATGCTTCAATGGGGTAAAACATATGATTTTCTAAAGGAATTCACAATAAAAATCTTTAGCATAAAGTCAAAAGCTCGTGTTCATACCTTTGTAGCAGCTTTTTGACATCCGCATAGGCTAGGTTTAATTGAGAAGTTTAAACTTGAGTTAGAAATCATAATCATAATGTAGATTAATGGAAAATTTCATGCTTAGGCATTTCAGCTCGGTGTTGGGATGGATAATAAGGGTAAAAGTTTAGTTGTTTGGATAAGAAATTATTGTTGGTTATGATTTTGAAAGTTGTCAATTAATCAATGTGTATTGTTATTAATGTTTTCCATCCTTTAATGCTTAAAAATATTGTTGTATCTAAAAAATAGTGTAGAACCTAATAAATGCCAAATTAGAGGTTATTGTTGTTGGTAGATTTTGAGAAATTTATGGTGGTAACTAGAGGAATGTTAGTTTTGTAAGGTGACAAAGTTAGAATGGAAGAATGGGGTGTATTATGGCACCGACAATAGATGCGGATGTATACCTTAGCTTTTGCAAATACTAATCAAGTCCAAACCAAAGGTGAATTGTGGGCGATGGTTTAACATAGTTGAAACCCAACTTTATCTGTGTGTTCATGTTAACTATTTCCTCGTATATTTACTACTTGACATGTTTAAAGAAAGTGAATGGTTAAAAGATATGCTAAGTAATAATCACATCAAAGGAGAGTTTTGCTAATAACTTGTTGAATGTACAAGTGTAGTGACATCTTTTTGTAATTGTTGTGATTTCATATTGATTATTGTGTGATGTACCGTTATATGAAATTTTTTATAGGATTCATTATTATTATTTATAATACTGGGTTTATGTGAGGACGTGTTATTATTGGTCTCTTGAGTGAATCGAGATTTATGATTATTGACATGATAATTTTTGGAAGGGATTCTTGAGTGGTTTGGGAAAGATTGCAAATAATGGTTATAACTTTTCAAATATCTGTACTTGTGTATTTGAGACACGGTCAATATTTTTTCTGTCAAGTCATGGTTGTTGACTTGGATTCTTGTTGGTAGTCTTGGTTCAGACTTGAGTTGTTGTCTACTTGACTTTTACTTGATTTAAACTCCATGGCTCGCTAAAGAGGTAAAGTGTTGTTAATGGATATAAGTTACATGAAGGGTCTTCATGGTTGTGCTTGTGGTATAGGTATGGTCAATGACACGTAGGATGATATTATCGAGATTGGGTAGACGGGTAGTTGATGTCTTGTTATTTAAGTTCTTATAGAGATAAATTAATCTCTAATTACGAGGGTGTTAGCACATAACCAAAATATCAAAACAATGTTAAGTGTTGTTCACGAACCTGAAATAATGGGTCGTTAAGGGTAGGAACCCTTGGGGCTAATTATCACTGAATTTATATGTAATTGTGAGATAATATCTGACTTGAATACATTGTCAGAAGGTGGTCTTTAGGGCTAAATGTGATAAGTGAAAGTTGACCCACAATTAGCAAGGCTAGTAAAAGCTAAAGATTTAAGGAATTAATGGACGAAGGGTCTTTGACTAAACAAACTGTTAAGTTGTATGTTTTCATTCAGATATTTATGTGATTTATTTTTTATCATCTGGTGATGCTTACCATTATGTGTTGTTTGTACTAATACTACTCATGCTACACTCTTTTCTGAGGTGTAGTGTGATTGTAGAATCAGTAGATGTTTTATGCTTGACGATGTAAGGATCTCCAGTAGCTTCTATCATTGTCCTATGATGGAAGCTGGGTCATATCTTCTATTTTGTACTTTCTCATAGTAGCTCTTCTACGTATTTAGATTAGGTCCTTGGGGAAAGGTATTCAGTTGTATTTAGCATTTTGTAAACTAGATGTAATAAATAAGGTATTTTTCTTCTTTCTTATTGACTTTCTCATGTATTTTGGAATGGATAGTAAGAATACTCCTATCTAGGTGGATTAGAGTAGGTGCTCACATGATCCTATTAGCTAGATCATGACAACTGGTTTGATCAGTTTAAGTTTATGTTCCTGAGACAATAAGGGCCCTTTTTTATAACCAATTCATTAATAGTCGACGGTCCTATGTAGCAGTTCCCATCAGACTCTTGTAGAGAGATATCACCTATTGTTTGATATCCCATTGGTCTGTCAATACCTCACCCCTACGAGAGGTTAGTGTGTTGATTTGTTTCCTCTGGCTTCATTCCTTCATACTGAAAAGTATTTTGTGTTGGAATCTCCAAGTTGAATACACTTTTCTCTACATTTTTGTTTCATGATACTTTTCTTCATCATAGACCACTTCTATAGATTTTTCTTTAAGTTTTTCTTCAGAATCTATAGACTATCACTCCATTGTAGATTGAGTTGTTCCCTAGACAATAGTTAATTTATTTCTGATTAACTCCACCCTCTACCCTGTTGCTCTAAATTCTTCATTGTTAAACTATTTGAGTCTTGGTTTCAGCTCCTTAAGTTTGTCCCCCATATACAATATACTATATGTACCTTTTCTTGTGCCCCAATTTTGTTGAATAATAGATATTAAGTCACTATGATTACCCACACATTAAAAAATCTAAATGGTACTTGAATCTGCCTATGTGCATTGTTCAATGTCAAGAGCATAGGTGAGTGATCCGAAATACTTGAAAGGTCATATTCCAACACCGCATGCCCTTATTTCATCATTCAATCACTGTTACCAAAGGTTCTATCTATTCTACTACACACTTTATTCACCCTGTGTTGTTTGTTATTCTATGTATAGTAGTTTTCTATCCATTGGAGCTCATTAAGCAAAATGTCATAAATACAATTAGAAAAATTCTTAATATCTGCGTATTGCACAGAGCTACTGGAGATTCTGTCTTGTTGATGTAGCAAAGCATTAAATTTACCACAGATCATCCAAGGTTATACATAATACATATTTTGTCTTATACATATTTATACATAATATATACATGGTTATTTAAGAGACATTTCTTATTTAATGCATTATTATTAGTGTGTCTCAAATAGTCTTGATCGATCAATCGAGCAACGAAAATTTGGGAGAATTATGTCTATTATTTAACTTAGCTGATTCATCGACTGCGAGTAGTCGATTGATCGTCAATGGATTGACGATCAATCAACCAAGAACATTTGACAGACTCATTTCTTATTCCTTTTTCCCCTAAAATGATTATACACACACACACACACACACATATATATATATATATATATATATATTAGTTGATTGATCCGTCAAAAGAACAATTAATAAAAGCTTGATAATAATATAACTTTTAAGGTTATAGTTTAGAAATCAGAGTGTGTAGTTATTTAAGGGTAACTAATCAAATCATTTAGTAATGACTTGTATTAAAATATATTTAACCAAATATTTAGTTTTATTATATATTTATATAATTTAAATGATACCTTGTGTAAATGTATTTAAGAAATTAATTTATAGTATTTATAATTTATACAATATTGTTAGTGTGTTCCCTTATCGTGTTTGGCGGTCTATCTACTATTATTTGGAGGACTTAATTCTATTATTTGCTTTGATCAATCTATCTAGTAACATTGAGAAATTTATTCATGTTAATTTCTTAAGTATGATTTTTAAATGCAACAAAAATATTATTTGGTGTAAATTTTTAGTTGATTTTATTTTACAACAACAACAACAACATACCCAGTGTATTCCTACAAGAGTGGGGTCTGGGGAGGGTAAAATGTACGCAGTCCATACCGCTACCTCCAAGGAAGTAGAGAGGTTGTTTCCGATAGATCCCCGGCAGTTGATTTTATTTTAGATTTTAAAATATTTTATCTTTTCCTATTCTGAAAATCAGACAAAAGAATATATACATATACACATATAATCATTCAAACTCTTATGACCATCAATGTTATTTGATATATATTTTTTTCTTAAATTAATTAAAATTTAAAAATACATAAAATATTTTATCATTGTATTATTTGTTGATTGATTTGTTAGGAATTGGGTGAGGAGACAGAAAAAGAGAGAATTGGGCTAAATAATTCTTTTGTAGCACTTTTTACTCTTTCAAGTGTTGTGATTCTTCTGCTTTTTCAGATGATGTGGCTTAGATTTGATAAAGGTAAAGCAATAATAGGGAGTTAAAGGGTTTAAAAGTAATGAACGATAATTCTTGTCAAATTACGGACAAAATTTCTTGATAAAAAAACTTTTTTTTCTACAAATAATATATTATCGTCATTCTCACCTTCCTTCCTCTTATCATCGGTAGTCTGTTTGATTCTTAATTTTCTCTTAAGCTTATTTATCGAATCTAAGTCATTGCTAGAGATAAGACAAATAAAAATTCATTGTTTTTTATGTTAGAAGCATTGTTGTTCTCTCTTTTGAAATACAGTTTTCTCCAGAGATTTTAGAAGCATTGTTGTTCTCTCTTTTGAAATACAATTTTCTCCAGAGATTTCAGATAAGGAAACTCTGGGAGAGTTGTCGACTCAACTACTGTTCATGTATGATCCACACTATGATCAACACTCAACACTTATTCAATAATTATTAAAGAGTAATTACCATTTACCTTTCATTAAATTATAGCTATGATTATATTGTATCATATTTAGATAATATGTTAGCATCCTTAGTTAGTTGCATCTTTTCATTAGTCATTAATAGATAGTAAGTTAGTTGAGAAAATTGAAGGAAAGATGTCTTTTAAGTCTTGAATGAAGGATTGATGACATTGACCAACTTAAAGGGTCAAACATAATTAAGAAACTTGATTAGGTTAATTGTGGACTTGATTAATATTTTTCAAACTTTTTAATCTTTTCAAAAATACAAATCAACCCACACCCACAAAACTTTCCTCTCTCTGCAAATCAATCTATCTTCTCTCTTTCTCTCGATAGTTTCTCTCTCTAACTTCCTCAAACCAACAACTTTCCAAACTTCTCCCTCCAATCTTGTGCAACTTCAACCTCTGGCGACAAATAATTTTGAGTTCTTGCCCGTTCGTTTTTTACTTTCAACCGTCAGTCGACATGACAACATTCTCCGGAGACAACAACTTCCAGTTCTTCATCGTTTCTTTTCGATTTTCACAGGTAAAACATTAGGGCTTTTTAGTTATGACAAAAATGAGGAACTTGATTTGTCGGTGTTTGTTATTTTTTTTATGTTTGTTATTTTTTAGTTGAATTTCTCATCTGGATGTATCTGCTACTATTATTTTTTCAACAATGGATAAAACATATAACGTGAATCCAACAGATGAGTAATATGTTACAACATAGATGACTAATCTGTTGCGCAAATTAGTAATATATTGCAATATATATGACTAATCTGTTGCAACATATATGACTAATCTGTTGCGCAGATTAGTAAATTGTTGTAACATATATGACTAATCTGTTGTGCAGATTAGTAATCTGTTGCAACATATATGACTAACCTATTGCAATAGATGAGTAATCTGTTGCAACATTTCGGCGACAACTACTTCGAGTTTTTCATTGTTTCTTTTCGATTTTCACAGGTAAAAAATTAGGGCTTTTTAGTTATAATAAATACGAGGAACTTGATTTGTTAGTGTTTGTTATTTTTTTTATGTTTGTTATATTTTTGTTGAATTTCTCATCTGGATGTATCTACTACTGCTGTTTTTTTAATAATGGTTAAAACATATAACGTGAATCCAACAAATGAGTAATCTATTGCAACATATATGACTAATTTGTTTCATAGATTAGTAATCTGTTGTAATATATATGACTAATCTGTTACAACATATATGACTAATCTGTTGCACATATTAGTAATCTGTTGCAACATATATGACTAATATGTTGGGCAGATTAGTGATTTGTTGCAACATATATGACTAATCTATTGCAACAGATGAGTAATCTGTTGCAACATATATGATTAATATGTTGCAACAGATGAGTCATATGTTGCAATATGTGGGTAATCTATTGCAACAGATGCGTCATATGTTACAATAGATTACTCATTTGTTGGATTCGTATTATAGTGTTGTAAAGTGAATCCAACATATGGGTCATATATTGCAACAGATTAGTTATATATTGCAATAGATTACTCACTTATTGCAACAGATGACTAGTATGTTGGATTCATGTTGTAGGTTCTATCTATTGTAGCAGTAGCAGGTACACCAAATAATAAATTCAACAAAAATCCTAATTTTACTTACAAAATCACCTATGAAGTAATGTCCAAGTGATGTACGAACAAAATTTGACCTAAAAAAATTCCAAAAATTTCAACAGGGGCACCACAAATAAGTAAAACACATGAAAAATTTCATGAAACAGGTAAGGAAGTCAAAGATAATATATCATACATCAAATGAAAAAGGATCAAGGGGACAAAAGTTTGAGTTCTGCTAAAAACGTTTAAGTTCCCTAGTATTTTAATTGCTTTCTAATTGTTGACCCATCAGTTATAACATATTTTCTATCTGTTTGATAATTTTCAATAGATGAATCATCTGATGCAACATGTTAGTCATCTGTTGATTTAAATTAAGCAATTATTAGTAATAACCAAATTGATTTAGTTAAAATTAAAGACGTTTCTAAGAAATGGGACAAACATTCACTACTAAAAAAAGGGAAAAACCGACCAAAGTGCATGGTCGGTAAAGTAGTGGTAGTTTTTTAAAAATCAACCACTTGTGGTCATTTTTTTAAAAAATATATATATTTTTAAAATTCATTATTATTTAATTAAAATTGGAAAAAATAATTTTTTAAAAAAGAAATTAAAAAAAATGACCACAAGTGGTCGGTTTTCTATTAAATTAATTAATTAGTTTATTAGAAAACAGGCCACTTGTGTTCGGTTTTTTGCAAAAAAAAATTAAAAAACTGACCACTTGTAGTCGATTTTTCTGGAATTTATTTTAAAAAAATAAAAATCAATAAATGGTCCAACATGCAATACAACAACAACAACAAACCAAATGTAAATACTTTTAAAAGTGTACAACACATACAAAATGTCTAACAAAAGTGAAAGTGTAAAAACTACAACAATAGTTTCAAAAGTGTACAAACTACAACAAAATATCTAAATTCAAGTACAACACATACAAAAGTCAAAAAACTGAAACTCATCTTCATCGAATTTGTCCTCATCATCTTTCATATCCTCATTTGTGCTGATATCATCCAGGGGGCATAGACCTTTTGCAGCCTGAACTGCATCACCAGGACACAGAGGAATAATCCCTGCAATCTGAATGAAAGAGCTGAACTGCTCCTGCAGTATCCTAATTTGTGATGATATTTCCTCCTCTTTCTTTTGTGCCCTCGCTCTGTTCGGCAAACTCTTTAGTGTGTTTGGAAATCGTATTTTTTAGTCTTGTAATGGTTTCTCTATCAACTGAAGAGTTAAAGTGTGTAGGGCTGGACGAACACCTAATATTCTCGCCAATTTTTTTTGTGGTATCGTAGTAATTTCCTCTAACTGCAGGACCCACAACTTTATCCCATAACTCCTCCTCTACATATTGGGGTAATGGGTCACCCTGACTTTCAGGAGGCTGAGTACTATGATACTCACTAATGAGCTGCGTCTATTTGTCCTATATTCAAAGTAAAGTTAAAATTAAAAGTTAAAAAATATTAAAGTACTAATACTTGAATAATATCAACTTTGATAAAAAGATTCATAAATTCAAAATTTGATTCTTACATGGGCAGCTTTTGCACGAGGTTCAACCCAGACATCTTCATCAGTCGGATTCTTTTGCTTTTTCAAATGAGTCTCCTAGAATAGCTCACCCTGTGGTATGCTCCTACCCTTTTCCTTTTCCTGCATATGAAAAAATTATCAATGTTCAAATAATTAAAAATGTAAATAGAAACAAACAATTAAAACTGTAAAAGTTACATACCATTTTTTCCTCCACAACAATTATACTTTTGGCACCCGCAGTATGTAGGGAGCCACTCCTGGATGATGCCCGAGATTTCTTTCCTTTATCCCTCAGCAATTGATATTCTTCTCTATTCCAATAGCGAATGTACTGTTTCCATAAGGGTTCACTAATCCAGTCAGGTCATACCAAGTTAGTTCGGGCATAATCTAATAGACCGTTAAATATGGATCTACATCTTCTGAAAAAGTTCTTTTTTATAAGATATGCATTCGCATCATCCCACCAGTAAAATTTCTACAACAAAAAAAATATATAATATTTAATCTTTTGTTCTAACAAAGTATTAATTAGTCGATAAGTTAAATCCTTACATTAAATTCTTGAAACATTCTTTCCCTATCAATTTTTGGAACCTTTTTCCAACTGGTCTAGTAGCCGTTGAAGTTCCGACAAATGCATTTTTTCGCAGTTTGTCCAACTCCAGCATTCGGCCTAAACCTACAACACAAGATCAAACAGTAATTTCATAGAGCATAGTTTTATAGTAATAAAAAAATAAATAATATTATTATATTTAGAAATCTTACCCTGTAGCATATGGAGTAAGATATCGCCTCCTAAAATCATCTTTGTCACCTGGATGCGGAGTAAGATATGAAGCACCAGATAGAGTGCCTCCAAGCTGAAGATCCGACAATCCAATAGATCCTGCAGAACCATTGGACGAATCTGCGTGACTGCTACAGGAGGGTACTAACGATGGTAGTACTCCGGATGGGCCAGCGGTTGTCTGATAGTACTGCAATAGTGGCGGCACGGTGATAGGAGAAGAATGAGTCGGTGTAGACCATAAAGTGGCCCCACATGCTTGGAGTAGGAACCGACTACTGAGATGACTTAGAATATGAGGGTCGTGCTGTCGCATCAGTAAACTGACCCGCAGATATATGAATTCTTATCGGTCGTCTATACGGCGGAGGTTGTTTTTCCTTTTTTGTTTTCGTAAGAACAACTTTTTCCTTACCTTTGTCACCTTTGCCTGACATCTAAATTATGTAAAGTTAACAAGTAGTTAGTTCCTACAAAATGAATATATAAGAAAACATTACAAGTAACTAATTTCAAGTTACTAATTCACATTTCAAATCGTTCCAACAATACGAGGTAGAAAAGAATATTTTTATTACTATATAAATCATGGAAAAGAGAAAACAACAATCTTAAAGAGTATATCACATATCAATCTTAAACAAGAAACATAAAGGTAAATATATAGTACAAAGCATAAAGACATGATCAATACATAATAAATACAACCTACAGAAACTAATCCTCCTCTTCTGAAGACTCTCCACTAAACCATTCACCCTCTTCTAAAGTTTCCTCATCTCCTACCCACTTATCCTCTTCTTCCACAATATTAACTTCTTCAAATATATTTTTCGGGTGATTCAAAGTATCCACTAAGTCAACGTCCACTAGCTGGTGATCATTTTGCATTTTATTTTGATACGCAGTCTCCAGCATATTCTCAACTTCCACCCATCCTGTAGGATTTATTTTGATTACAGACCACCAATCAGACTTATCAATGTGTAATGGATAAGGAGCATAATACACTTGTTTGGCATTATACGCTAGAACAAATGGATCATAAACAGGATACGACCTATTGTGCTTCACTTCAATTATGTTATGATCCTTATGTACTCTTGTGCCTCTTGTTCTTGGATCAAACCACTTACATCAAAAGAGGACAAGCATACTCCAGTTCTAAGATCTCGTGTATGATGTCAAAGTAATCAACATCATTATCACCCTTAACCCAAACACCACTATTGTTTGTTTTCCTTATTCTGGAGTGTTGATCGTATGCGGCTGCATTTGGTGACTGATGTACCTAAAAATATTATACATATATATATATATATATATGTGTTAGTTGAGGAATGTGTAAATGTTTAAAATTTGTAGAAATATTAATACACTTACGAACCTCATATGTAAACCATGTTGCAAAGGATGCATACACTAAATTTTTGTGGAATTAAGTCTTAAATGAACTGAAGATCCAACATGCGAAATACAATTAGTTTCTTTAAGGGAATGTGTAAACAAATAAGATATGTTAAAATTTTAATCTCCTTACTTCAGAAAAGGCTCAACTTCTGGGCAATTCAGCAAGACATATAAAGTTGCTGATTTGTGCTCTATAGGAGTGAGCTGGCGATGTATGGTCTTTTTAGTCTTACAACCAGATTGATTAAAAATTGATATCGGTTGCAAATGAGTCTCATTCACATCATCCTGATGACGATTCAGTCGGTTTCTTAAACAAGCAACTTCATCATGAAAGTAGTATGGACAAAATTGAGACGTTTCTCTTGGAAGATATGCCTCAACTATAGAGCCTTCCACCCTATGTTTATTTTTGGGACCCCTTTTCAATGTTCCAATTGCCTTGTACAATCTTAAGATTAGATGTTTACTATATTTAATAAAGATATGTATGAATTTAAATATGTTGCAATTGCTTACCGTTCGAATGGATACATCCACCTAGTTTGAACTGATTGCCTAGCCGAGCTTCGTGCACAAGGTGAATGGGAAGATGTTCCACCACATCAAAGAACACTGGCAGAGAAATCTTCTCCAGCTTGTTGGTGATAACAACAATATTACTTTTTATTCACGCTAGATTTTCTTCTTTTAATGTGGTGGTACATAAGTCTTTAAAGAACAAACTGATCTCTGCTATTGGTTTCCACATGTATTCAGGTAAACCAATAAAAGCAATTGGAAGTAATTGTTCCATGAAAACATGACAATCATGGCTTTTCATTCCATGCAAGATTTCTTGTGCCATATCAACCCTCTTTCACAAATTTGAGGCATATCCATCGGGCATCTTCAAACTTTGGACCCACTAACATATTTGACGCTTTTGGGACCCTCTTGTAAGTGTAATTCTCTGCGTTTGCAATATTCCAGTAAGTCAAGTCTGGCTTTAGGATTATCCTTTGTTTTGTCTGTGACATCTATAACTGTGTTGAACAAGTTGTCAAAATAGTTCTTTATAGTATGCATGACATTAATATTATTTCTAAGTAAATTACCTGGTCAATATTCTAACTCCCAAAATATACTTTGCGTAGTCTAGTTATGCGAAACGCCATATCCATCAAGCCTGTACAATGGTTCCTCACTGGCTTTAGGCAAATCCTGAACTATCTCCCAGATGTCAGGACCAGGCAGCCTTGGAGGTGGACCATCATATTCCCTTCTATTCCTTCTAAATTCATTCTTGAGTCTCCTAAATTCATGATCAGGTGGCAAGAAACAACGATGACAATCAAACCATGAATTTTTCCTGCCATGTCTCAATGTGAAAGATTTTGATTTATCCATGCAGTATGGACAAGCCAGCTTTTCATCTGTCATCAACCCATATAACATTCCATAAGAAGGAAAATCATTAACAGTCCATATTAGATATGCACGCAGATTGAAATTCTATTTAAGTGAGATGTCTCAAGTTTCAACCCCCTCATGCCATAAAATTTGAAGTTCATCAATCAAAGGTTACAAGTAGACATCTATGCCGCTTTTTGGATTACATGGGCCAGGAACAACATAATTCAGAAATATATAGGGACTAGTCATCAATATTTTAGGAGGAAGATAATAAGGGGTGATAAATACAGGTCAACATGAATATGGCTCAGCACCAACTGAAAAAGGAGAGAAGTCATCCAGACATAATCCCAAATGAATATTTCATGGCTCACCTGCAAAATCTGGATAAGTTGCATCAAAATGCTTCCAAGCCTCTCCATCAGATGGATGACACATAACACCAATGGGCCTTCTATTTTCACTGTGCCATCTCATATGGGGAGTTGAGCTGTTTGAAGCATACAACCTCTTCAACTTTGGTATTAGAGGTAAATAATGCATCGACCTAATAGCAATTTGATTTCTACTAGAACCACGCTTATATCGACAATGCTGACAAAACTTACAGGACTCTAGGTTAGCATCTTCATTAAAGTATAACATGCAGCCATTTTCACAACAATCAATTCTAACCAAGGAGAGACCTAACTTAGACACCAATCTTTTTGTCTTATAGAAAGAATCAGGAACCTCCAAGCCGGGGTCAACTAACTCTTTAATAAGGTCTATTATTGAGTCCATTCCTCCTTTAAAAATATACCAGTCAGATTTAATACTTAATAATCTAACAACAACAGACAAACGAGAGTGCGAACACCCATCAAACAAAGTATGACTAGCAGCATGCAATTGTTCATAGAATTTGCCTGCTTCGCTATTAGTAACATCTTTGACATTTAACCTAAAGTCTCCCCCGTGTTGTATCTCAAAAGCATCGTGCACCATTTCTGTCATCCTAGTATCTTAATATTCATTATGCCCTGCAGACCTACTACTTTCGCCAACAACAAAGTTATTTTGTGCAACATCACCACGAATACCACACAATCTTAAAAAGTTCACGTGAAACCCCCTTCTATAAAGATGTTCCTTTACATCTTTTTTATTTACAAGATTTATACCATTGCATCTAACACAAGGACAACGAATAACCTAAAACATGTCCAAACATCAAGTGTCTTAGAACGTTCAACAAATCTTTTGACATCTTCAATAAATTCCTCCCTAATACCCATTATGTTATCATTATTTCGTTGATATATCTAGCTATAATCAGGTTCCATCTACGCAATCAATCAGATTCAACTAATTAGATCAACTTACAAAAATTCAATTATCACCAAACATAACCACATTAAAAAAAACACCTTTAAAGTCCCCACACTTAATCGTTTTCAACTACCAAGTCACAAAACATAACCACATTCAACCTACCAAGTAACCTTTTGTCCCCACACTTAATCATTTTCAACCTACCAAGTCACCTTTAAAGCCCCTACACTTAACCATTTTCAAGTAAATAAGTCACCAACCAAATCACATTCAAAACCAAAAATCCCCTTTAAAGTCCCAACACTTAACCATTTTCAAGTAACTAAGTCAACAACCAAACCACATTAAAAACAAAAAATCTCCTTTAAAGTCCCTACACTTAACCATTTTCAAATAACTAAGTCACAAATCAAACCATATTCAAAATAAAAAATCCCCTTTAAAGTCCCTACCCTTAACCATTTTCAAGTGACTAAGTATAAACAAAACCACATTCAAAACAAAAAAATCCCCTTTAAAGTCCCTACACTTAACCATTTTCAAGTAACTAAGTCACCAACCAAACCACATTCAAAAAAAAATCCCCTTTAAAGTACCTACACTTAACCATTTTCAAGTAACTAAGTCACCAACCAAATCACATTTAAAACAAAAAATCTCCTTTAAAGTCCCTACACTTAACTATTTTCAAGTGACTAAGTGTCAAAACAAAACCACATTCAAAACAAAATATCCCCCTTAAAGTACCTACACTTAACCATTTTCAAGTGACTAAGTATCAAAACTAAACCACATTCAAAACAAAAAATCCCCTTTAAAGTCCCTACACTTCACCATTTTCAAGTAACTAAGTCACCAACCAAACCACATTCAAAACAAAAAATTCCCTTTAAAGTCTCTACACTTACCATTTTCAAGTGACTAAATATCAAAACCAAAGCACATTCAAAATTAAAAAAATCCCCTTTAAAGTCCCTATACTTAACCATTTTCAAGTAACTAAGTCACCAACCAAACCACATTCAAAACAAAAAATCCCTTTAAAGTACCTACACTTAACCATTTTCAAGTAACTATGTCACCAATCAAAACACATTCAAAACAAAAAATTCCCTTTAAAGTACCTACACTTAACCATTTTCAAATAACTAAGTCACCAACCAAACCACATTCAAAACAAAAAATCCCCTTTAAAGTCCCTACACTTAACCATTTTCAAGTGACTAAGTATCAAAACTAAACCACATTTCAAATAAAAAATTCCCTTTAAAGTCCCTACACTTAACCAATTTCAAGTAACTAAGTCACCAACCAAACCACATTCAAAACAAAAAATCCCCTTTGAAGTACCTACACTTAACCATTTTCAAGTACCTAAGTCACCAACCAAACCACATTGAAAAAAAAAAATCTCCTTTAAAGTCCCCACACTTAGCCATTTTCAAGTGACTAAGTATCAAAACCAAACGACATTCAAATCAAAAAATCCCCTTTAAAGTCCCTACACTTAACAATTTTCAAGTAACTAAGTCACCAATCAAACCACATTCAAAATAAAAAATTTCCCTTTAAAGTCTCTACACTTAACCATTTTCAAGTGACTAAGTATCAAAACCAAACGACATTCAAAACAAAAATCTTATTTAAAGTACCATTTCCAAGTGACTAAGTATCAAAACCAAACCACATTCAAAACAAAAAAAACCCTTTAAAGTCCCTATACTTAACCATTTTCAAGTAACTAAGTCACCAACCAAACCACATTCAAAATAAAAAATCCCCTTTAAAGTACCTACACTTAACTATTTTGAAGTGACTAAGTATTAAAACCAAACCACATTCAAAACAAAAATCCCTTTTAAAGTTCCTGCACTTAACCATCTTCAAGTAACTAAGTCACCAACCAAACCACATTCAAAACAAAAAATCCCCTTTAAAGTCCCTACACTTAACATTTTCAAATGACTAAGTATCAAAACCAAATCACATTCAAAACAAAAAATTCCCTTTAAAGTCCCTACAATTAAGCATTTTCAAGTAACTAAGTCACCAACCAAACCATATTCAAAACAAAAAATCTCCTTTACAGTACCTACACTTAACCATTTTAAAGTAACTAAGTCACCAACTAAACCACATTCAAAACAAAAAAATCCCCTTTAAAGTTCCCACACTTGACCATTTTTAAGTGACTAAGTATCAAAACCAAATAACATTGAAAATAAAAAATTCCCTTTAAAGTCCCTACACTTAACGATTTTCAAGTAACTAAGTCACCAACCAAACCACATTCAAAACAAAAAATTTCCTTTAAAGTTCCTACACTTAACCATTTTCAAGTAACTAAGTCACCAACCAAATCACATTCAAAACAAAAAATCCCTTTTAAAGTTCCTACACTTAACCATTTTCAAGTGACTAAGACACTAACCAAACCACATTCAAAACAAGCAACAACAAGACCAACAAGATGTCAACAACAATGCTAGTGAATCGAACAAGGCCATACACGGCTCACTAGACTTCAATATGAACAATAATAAGAAGATAACAACTTGACTTTGCTTGGACTAAATTAAAGTTAAAGAGATCGATATGCGGTCACCGGAAAAAATAGCAAAGCAATCTTTATACCCGATTCGAAATCTGTCAAACAATAAAATTATTAGAACTCAAATGCTAGTAAATATCAAGACTAACCAAAATTTAGGTAATTCAAACTCAAATTCATAAATTTTAGATAAAATCTAACTCTAAGATACTAAACTAGGAGAAGAAGAATAATTTTCAACCTGTCATTCAAAACAAAAATATTTAATAAACAGTATCCAAGTGGACAAATAATTTTCAGCCGATAACACCCCAACTAAACCCATATAAACAACAACAAGAAAAATCACAAAAGGAAATCAAGAATCTGAAAAAATCACAACTAAAGATTCCAAATTTAATAGATTTCTACCATGAATAACTTCAACCAATATCAAATACAACTAGCTAACCTTAAAAGCAAATCAAAATCTCAAACGTTGACAACTAAAGTTTCCAACATTGATAAATTCCAACCAATAATAAATTCAATCCAACCAAAAAAAATAATCAAGAACCTAAAAAAATCATGACAAAATATTCCAACTTTGAGTGATTTAGCAAAACTCATCAAAAACAACAAGCTAAAGTGCTAAACCATAAAAGTAAATCAAGAACCTCGACAAATCACAACTAGAGATTCCAACTTTGAGGAATTCCAACCAATAATAACTTCAACACCACAAAACCCATATCAAAAGCTACCATAAAAGCAAATCAACAACCTCAAAATTTCATAGCTAAAGATTCAAAAGACTTAAATTTTAAGGGATTTCTACCATGAATAACTTCAATCAAGCGAAACCCATATCTAAAACAACAAGCTAAACCATAAAAAGAATTCAAGAATCTCAAAAAATCAAAAAAGCAACACAAAAATAGCTTCATAGCCGAGCTATCGTTGCCGGAGTAGAGCGGGGGCAGTCGCCGGAGTAGATCGCGATGTGTCTGTTTCTGTGTGTGTGTGTAGCTGAGATCGCGATTTAATTAGGTTAGGTGTGCGTGTGTTTTGATCTTTTAATGTTTTTGTCGGGTCGGTCGGGTTAATGAAACTTATTTTTAAAAAATATTATTTGGAAATCGACCACATGTGGTCAGTCTTCTGGAAAATATTTTCTAGAAAACTGACCACATGTGGTCGTTTTTTAAATAATTTTTTTTTAAATTAAGTTCCATTGATATTAAATTAATGTTTAACAAACTACAATTAATAAATTAAAATGAATTAAAGAATTATAATAATTTTTTAATAAATTAATTTTTTAATAAATTCTATAATATTATAAAAATATTCAAATAATTTAATACAACGCGTATATATTTAAATTCGATAATTAGTTATTTTATCATCACATTAACACGAGTAGTATATTTCCTCAATCATATAATAATATCAATGAATTTTGCAAATTAAGATAAATTTTTGGTTAATTAGCTTTTAAATACGATATTACATATATATATAGCTCGTACTACAACGTGTTAATCAGATAAATTATCGATTACTTGTCTTACGTTATTACAACTTCAACAATATATGTGTATCTACATTGACACAAAATAGTACATATATTTCCTCAATAATATGATATCAATGTATCATTCAAAATATTTTGATATATAGATTTAGTTATCTAGCTTTCGATTACTACATACGATCTACACGAGATATGCGTATATATACATATATTCAATTATCTATATCAGCATTCAAATACATAGTATAAACATCACATACACGATTTTACTACCCCATAATAATATACAATGTATATCACAAATACTCAGAAACAAAACTTGTAAACAAAAAAACTCTAATTCACCACCAAAATTTGGCGGTCGTTCAAAATTCAAAATTCAAAGCAAATTGTAAGTATATACCAGTTTCAAGATTCAATTTCCGGTCCCCCCCAATTATACTACGTAATACTTGTCTTACACTATTAAAACTTCAACAACATACGCGTGTCTACATCGACAGAAAACAGTATACATATTTCCTCAATAGTATGATATATATCAACATATCATTCAAAATATTTTGATATATAGATTCAATTGTCTAGCTTTAATTTTGATTACTGCATACGTCACTACACGAGATATACATATATTCAATTGTCTGACAGCTTTCAAATATGTACTATAAACATCATATACACAATTTTACTACCCCATAATAATATACAATGTATATCACAAATACTCTGATGTGAATTATCGATTAGATTATCTTATGTCATTAATATACCTTCACTATATAATATGTATATACTATATATATACCTATAAATACACACACATATACACACTATCGACTATATCAAGTTCTAAATACGTACTATATATATCACATACGTACACGAGTATATTATCCAATAATATAATGCGACATGTTTCGTATACATACTCTGATGAGTGATTGATTAATTATATTTAATTATTAGCTTAATTTTATTCTACTAGGTTTTGACTACATCGTTCATCAATCGATCACTACACGATATATATATATATATATATATATGTATATATAGATAAATATATTTATATATATGAACTCTTGAATGCGTATATATATATCACATCCACAAGTATATTACCTTATAATAGAACACGTTCATTATATTCAGATGAATTATTGGTTATATATTACATTATTATGACTGAAATAGTAACATAATATCATTATCTCAATGGTGATATATATATATATATACACATATTCATTATACAAAGATTATGCATGTTTAACGTCATTTAACATATATATGAAGGAAAATATTTATTTTATATATTGAAACATAAGTAAAAGATAAAGACTATGTTTAACGTAATTTGCTTATTTTATTTGATATATTTTTTAGTGTGTTTTTTTCACAAAATTTAAGAATGATTGATTTTTATTATTATTATTATTATACTGGTTATCAACTACTTGTGATCAGTGTAATTTCAAACAATTATATATATATATTACATTATACATATAATTATTTTTAATGAAACTAATATATATATATATATATATATATATATATATATTTGATTACATATATATAATTATTGGTTACAAAATATTATTTACTTTTAATTTTTTTTTACTTCAAAAACCGACCACTAGTGGTCGTTTTTTTTTAAATTATTTTTTTATTTTAATTAAAAACCGACCATAAGTGGTCGTTTTTTTAAAAGTATTTTTAAAAAAAAAAAAAAAAAATCGACCACTAGTGGTCGTTTTTTTTAAAATAAATTAAAAAAGAATTTTTAAAAACCGACCACATGTGGTCGATTTATAAAAATATTTTTCAATTATATTGTTTTTAAAAAAATGACCACTTGTGGTCGGTTTTGTTATTTTTTTTTTAATTTTTATTTATAAAATAAATAATAATTAATATAAAAATCATTGAAATAGTTATTTTGATTTTTTAAAATATAAATGCGACCACATGTGGTCACTTTTAAGGAAAAAAATTAAAAACCGACCACTTGTGGTCGGTTTTTCCAACCACAATGTGTGGTTGATTTTTTCAATTTTTTTTTAGTAGTGATTTGAGTTCTCCTAAAAATATTTGAGTTCCCTAGTATTTTAATTATTTTCCAACAGATAACCTATTTGATGCAACAAGTTAGTCATTTGTTGCAACAGATGTTTATAACAGGTTAGTCATTTGTCGATTCAAATTAAGCAATTATTAATAATAACTAAATTGATTTAATTAAAATTGAAGACAAGTCTTTAATATAAGACCTTAGACAAGGGGACAAATATTTAAGTTTTCCTAAAAATATTTGAGCTTTAGTATTTTAAATTGCTTTTCAACATATATCTTGTCTATTTAATAATATTCAACATATGAGTCATATGTTGCAACAATTTAGTCATTTGTTGCAACAGATTTCTATATTTGTTTGATAATTTTCAATAAATGAGTTAGTTATTTCAACAGGTTAGTCATCTGTTGTAACAAATGCCTATATCTGTTTGGTCATTTTCAACAGATGTCTTTAACTGTTTGGTCTTTTCCAACAGATTACTCATCTACTGCAACATGTTAGTCATCTATTGATTCAAAATAAGCCATTATTAGTAATAACTAAATTAAGTTAACTAAAATAAAATATGAATTAATAAGTTCAATTACAGTTTCAATTAATCTCATGGTAATTATACGAGCAACTAAGTATGTTCGTCCTGAGTAGAGTGATCAATTGACCAATTTTATTTGAAATGATTCAAACTAAGCCATCATTAGAAATAACTATATTGATTTAACTAAAATTAAAGATGAATTAGTAAGTTCAATTACGATTTTAATTAATCTCATGGTAAAAATGGTGTATTGATAAATGATGATTTGTTATTATTTCTATTGAATAAATCTTGCTATTGATTTATTTTTTCAATAAATGAACAATTTGTTGCAATAGATGAACCATATGTTGCAAAAATGAATCAACTACTCCAACAGATGAGTCATATGTTGCAATAGAAGGGTCATCTATTGTAACAGATTGACCATATGTTGCAACAAATCGATCATCTGTTGGAAGAACTCAAGGGTCATGAATTTTCGATCATTTAATTAAAAAAATAATTCGTAAATAAATAATATGAAAAAATATGATAAACACAATTTTGTAGCTATTTAATTTAGATAACTAAAATACCAAAAAGCTGAAAAGTTATGACTTTTCACCTTTTTTGTATTTAAATCTATTTTTTAATTTAAATAATTAAAAAGTCACCAAGTTTGATTTAATTAAGAGATATAATTATTAAAAAAGAGGTGAACGGTCGTGATTTTTTGCCTAACACAGTGCACTACTCACTCATTCAATCTTTTATAAATAGGTCTCCTCAGCTCTATCTCTGGCATTTTGTCTTGCATAAAACCGCCATTATGTCTTCAATAACTTCTCTTTCAAAAATAAATTTCTTGTTCGTCCATTAAGGTATGTTTTATTTTTTTGTTCTAATATGAAAATTATTAACATGCATCTATTTTCTAGTTAAGTTTCATATTTTTTTTGTTAAATTACCAGTTGGTAGTATATGTGGTTTAGTGTTTTACGTTATTTATTCATGCATGTTCTAGATATGACTGATCTGATTTAGTACATGGCGATTCTACTTGACATCGTGTAGGAACTTGAAAGGCAGGTTCATGAACTTGAGTGAGAGTTGGTGTAACACCCCAAATCTGGTACCCGAAATGCTACATGACGCTCATGACCCCGAAGGACCACAAGCAAACCCATGACTGATATCTGTACCTGCACACTGCATAATATGATATAATAATGCGAAAATATGCACTGAAAGGACATAAGATTCAATACTGAACATGATCTGAATGATATAACATCTGTATGGGGTAATAGAATACCGAAAACAAAATTGAACATATTGAAGTCTGAAACATGATAGTATAGAAAGCCTCTAACTGACTGGACTGTCTGAGTAAGGAGTAGATGGGATATGTCCCCAACTGACTCCAACTAATAAACTGATTAATGAGATAATAGGGAAATAATCATATCCTCGAAAGATGAGGACTCACTTCTAACTCTGTTTGCGGATATCTGGAATCTACCGTTGCTCTGGCGCTCGTGTCTCTGAACCTATGGTATAAGACACCATAGCGAAAATGTATCAGTACTTTGAATGTACAGGCATGCATGTGAGGTAGGCTGAATGCATGGGGTTCATATGCATGAACAATAATAATAACTAACTAACTATCACGAGAGTGAGAATACATATATGAGACATAACAACTGACACTAATACTGTGATAACATGATTACTGAATCTGAATATGACTGATAACATGAGTGACTGTATCTGAAAGTCCTGAATCTGATGGAACTATCTGAGTTACGTACTATATTCGAGTTGACTGTATCTGACAGTCCTGAAATCTGAAGAACTATCTAAGTTCTATCACTGAAACTGATTGACTGTATCTAACAGTCCTGATTCTGTAACATAAAACTGTGGGAAGTAGTTATCTAACCGACATTCCCCTAATATGCCATTATGGCTGATTTGGGGTCCAATCTACAACCCTAATTGGAAAGGGTGTCAATATCGTGCCACTGGTAAGGACAAGCTGTGGGTAACCCTCATCTGATAGTTTCCCCGAAAGAGAATGATGGGTACCTTATCTGGAAGTGCTTATCCACCTCATCAACCCTTATTGGACAGTGTTGATGTCTCAACCTATGCTGGATACATAGTTCTTGAACGCAAGGATAACTTCTAAGAATCACAGCCTCATCTGATAGTGTGTGTTCCCATCCTTGGGTTCACTCAGTGCTAATTCCTACTCCCAACTAAATAGAATCTGAACATGATTTACTGAACTGAACATGGGCTGAGTTACTAAATTCCGTTGACTGACGGAATACTACTAATATCTGACAATTGACTGAGTTTATGAGATCATGGAGATTTCCTGAGTCATAAGACTGTCTGAAGCCTAAGGATTCATAGCTTGACTGAAAGTATCGTGAAAGCATGACATGGCTCTAGGCACACAACTAATGTTTCAGGTATGAGTACCCCCAGGATTCGATGGAAGGAAACTGACCAAGCATAACTTACTTGAACATATAACTAATATCATAATCCATAATACATTTATAGAATCATTTCATCAAAACATGTGATAGGCATAACTTGTACATACATGGGGATTTCATGGTATCATGCTAGTTAAGCCCTTTTTCTTTATCTAGAAATTTAATCAAACACATGATAGGCATAATATATGTAGACACCATTATTCAACAATTACACATCATGGTTCAACATTTAATTTCATCATCCTAGGGTTTAATCACAGGTTCACATGAATTTACATCTAAATAAATCAGTTCCACATAACATTAATCACCCAACATGGATTTGAATTCAATTGATTATTCCCAACATAAACAAAATAAACCCAACATGAAGTTCATAAAGAAAATCTAAAATCTTGACTTTAGAAAAGAGATTCTTAGGCTTCATGGATGAAAGGAGTCCATGAATGAACATTATGCATACCTTAGTTCATGATTTTATGAAGATTGACAGAGGAAATTCTTGATTCTGAATCTTCAATGAAAAGCCCTAGGTTGTTCTTGAGAGGTTTTTGAGAGAACATAGTGTATTTTGGGTGAAAAATGGCTGAATCACGTGTTGAAGGGCTTAAATAGGGGTGGGAAATATACCTTTTTAACCCTGGACACATCTTGTAATTTTAGTAAAAATTTCCCGAATTGAACCTCTAGCGCGATGCGGCACTATCGCGTCGTGTCACTAGAATTTGACAACTGGGAAACTGAGGGATGGCACGACACAGAGCCATTGCGTTGCCCCCTCTTTTGCGGCCTAGAATGTTGGCGCGATATGGAGGAAATCGCGTTGAGACACTGGAAAAGGACAATTTCTATTTTAGCTTGTGGCACGGCACACCACTGACCAATATGGCACTGTTTTATGATGGTAACTTGAAATAGTCGTAACTTTTGACCCAGTTATTGGATTTGGGCGAATCTTATATCGATGGAAATCTTATTGAATTTCCCACATGAAAAAAGTAAAATATTGAAAATTCCTCATAGAATAACCATCATTCAATTTAGAAGCTAATACTAAACATTCTTGATATGAAATTATCTAGGAAAAAGTATGGGGTATTACAATATCTCCCTCTTGAGAACATTCGTCCTCGAATGAGACTGACTGGGAAGGGAGAAAAGACAACTGACATATATACTGAACATGAATAACTGGAACATGATCTCATGACTGACAAGCTGAACATATAATACTGAACATGCATATCTGATGCATGTGTAACTAATTCATGAATGCATGACTTAGTGTTCTGAAGAACTAAGTTTCTCACAATGAGAATGCATGTCTAATGCATAATTACATAACTAAACTGATACATGAGTGCATGACTGAATATACAATGGTACTTGATACCAAGTTTCTAATGGGAACATGAGCATGAAACTGCATACCAAGTTTGTGATGAACACTGAACATGAAACTGAGTAAGCTTAAGGAGAACTATTACCTTGAGCTTGATCTGAGTTGGCGAAGAAGAGGTTAGGATACTTGGTACGCATGTCTACCTCTGCTTCCTAAGTATCTCCCTCGATGGACTAATTTTTTCAAAGAACTTTAACTAGAGGGACTTCTTTGTTGCTTAATCTATGAGTCTGATAGTCTAGGATTTCGATTGGAATCTTCTTATAAAAGAGACTGTTCTGAACATCAATTCTCTGAATAGGGACTACAACTTCTGGGTCACCTATGCACTTCTTGAGAAAAGATACATGAAAGACTGGATGAATTGAGGCTAGATCTAAAGGAATAAGCTCATAGGCTAGCTCGCCAAAGCGACTGAGAATCTTGAAGGGACCAACATATCGGGGACTGAGCTTTCCCTTCTTGACGGATCTCTTCACTCCCTTCATGGGAAATATCATTAGATATACATAGTCACCAATATAGACCTTGAGATCTTTTCTACAACCATCTGCATAAGATTTCTGTCGTCTCTGAGCAGCCCGTAGTCTTTCTCTAATCATCTGGACTTTTTCTAAGGCGTTTAATACCAAGTCAGGACCTATGACTGAGACCTTACTAACTTTGTACCAACCAATTGGATATCTACATCTCCTACCATAGAGAGCTTCGAATGGAGCCATGTGAATACTAGAATGATAGCTGATATTGTATGCAAATTCAATCAAAGGCAAGTGGTCATCCCAACTACCCTTGAAATCAATTACACACGCCCTTAGCATATCTTCTAGAGTCTGAATGGTCCTTTCTTCTTGACCATCTGTCTGAGGATGGAAGGCTATACTAAGATGAACTTGGGTACCAAGACCCTTTTGAAATGCTTTACAGAAATGAGAGGTGAACTGGGTACCTCTGTCTGAGATAATGGACAACGGAACACCATGCAATCTGACCAACTCCTTGATGTAGAGTTTGAATTAATCCTCGGCTGAATAAGAAGTATAAACTAGAAGAAAATGAGTTGATTTGGTCATTCTGTCTATAATGACCCAGACTGAATCATGTTGATAACGAGTTTGAGGCAAACTCGTTACGAATTCCATGTTCACTTCTTCCCACTTCCAAGTAGGAATAATGAACTCATGCATAGGTCCACTAGGCTTATGATGCTCTATCTTAACCTACTGACATGTAAAGTACTTAGACACAAACTTTGCAATATCTCTCTTTATCCCACTCCACCAATAGACTTCTCGTAAGTCGCAGTACATCTTTGTGGGCCCTGGATAAATAGAGTAGCACGCACCATGCGCTTCTGCAAGAATTTGCTGCCTTAATTCATCTACACCTGGAACATAGAGATGACCCTGACAACGCAAAACACTATCTCCTCCTTAGGAGAAAACCTCTACTTTTTGATCCTAAACTGACTCTTTCAACTTGGCAAGGATGGGATCTATATCTTGTTTTTCTTTCACCTCAGAAACTAGAGATGATTATGAACTACTCTGAACCCATATATCACCCTCATCTATATCGACTAAGAAAATGCCTAATCTGGCAAGCTGATGGACTTTCTGAGCTGACTTCTTCTTACTGTCATCCATATGAGCAACACTACCTATAAATAGTCTACTGAGAGCGTCATCCACTACATTGGCCTTGCCCGAATAATAGAGAACACTTATGTCATAATCTTTCAAGATCTCTAACCACCTTCTGTACTGAAGACTCTTATGATCTGTGAAGACATCCACATGAACTCCGTAGAAATAATGCCTCCAAATCTTCAAGGCAAACACTACAACTGCTAACTTAAGATTATGAGTAGGATAATTCCTCTCATCGTGTTTAAGATGTTTGAAGGCGTAGGCTATGACCTTACCATGATGCATATGCACACAATTTAGACCCACTCTGGATGCATCACAATACACTACAAACCCATCTGAACCATCTGGGAGAGCTAAGACTGGATCTGAGGTGAGTCGAGTCTTTAACTTTTGAAAGCTCTTCTCACAAGAATCTGACCACTGAAAGTTGACTTTCTTCTGAGTCAATTTATACATAGGGGATTCAATAGAAGAAAATACCTCAAGAAACCATCTGTAATAGCCATCCAAACCCAAGAAACTCTTGATATCTGATGGAGAGATAGGTTTGGGCCAGTTTTTTACTGCTTTGATCTTTTGAGGATCAACTCTAATGCCATCACCGAAAATGATATGACCAAGAAATGCTACTGACCTTAGCCAAAACTCGCACTTACTGAATTTAGAGAATAGCTGATGATCTTTGAGAGTCTGAAGTACTTCCCTGAGATGGTCTGCATGATCACACTCACTGCGGGTATAGACCAGAATATCATCTATGAAGACTATGAAGAACATGTCCAAGTACTACTTGAACACACGATTCATCAAGTCTATGAAAGAGGCTGGGGCATTGATAAGACCAAATGACATGACTAGGAATTCAAAGTGACCATACCGGGTATGGAAAGCTATTTTTGGAATGTCACATTCTCTGACTCTGAGAAGATGATAGCCAGATCTGAGGTCTATCTTAAAGAAATAATTAGAAGCCTGAAGCTGGTCAAACAAGTCATCGATTCTAGGAAAAGGATACTAGTTCTTGACTGTGACCTTATTGAGTTGACGGTAGTCTACACACATCCTAAGAGAACCGTCTTTCTTGCGCACGAATAATATTGGAGTGCCCCACGGGGAAATGCTGGGCCTGATGAATCCCTTATCTAAGATATCTTTTAATTGTTCTTTCAGTTCTCTGAGTTCTGTTAGTGCCATTCTGTATGACGAAATAGTTATAGGCTGAGTATCTGGAAGAAGATCAATGTCGAAGTCTATTTCCCTTTCAGGAGGAATTCCTGGAAGATCTTTGGGAAAGACATCTGAATATTCATTCAATATTGGGACTGATTTAAGAATGGGAGTCTCTTAATTGGAATCCTTATCATGAGCAAGATGATAGACACATCCCTTAGATATCAATTTTCGTGCCCGAAGGTAGGAAACAAGCTGACCTCTGAATGCTGAAATATTACCCTTCCACTCAAGGATGGGTTTATTTGGGAACTAAAACTGGACTATTTTGTTTCTGCAGTCCACTGTTGCATAGCAGGAATGAAGCCAATCTATGTCGAGAATGACATCAAAATCAGTCATCTCTAATTTGACAAAGTTTGCTGAAGTGACTTTCTGAGATATCATAACCGAGAAGTTCCTGTATACCCGCTGGGCTATGATGGTTTTACCCACTGGGGTAGAGGCTGAAAAGGGATCTGCTAGAATTTCAGGACTGACTTCGAAATCGACTGCTATATTAGGAGTAACAAAAGACAAAGAAGCTCCTGGATATAGCAAAGCGTAAACATGCACATAAAAGATCTGTAACGTACCAGTAACTACATCAGGAGAATTTTCTTGATCCTATCGGGACCGAAGATCATAGAGATAATTTGGGCGTTGCCCACTAGTAGTACTGGAGGTGGCACCCTGCTGATTTGGGTGGTCGGATTGAGCTGAGGAGCAGTTATGACTCTGATAACCTGACTGAGGGTAGTCTCTGACTCTGTCTCCTAGCTTTTCACAATCAAAACAGACATCGCTACCAGCTCTGCAAACAGCCTTGTAGTTCTTACCATAAGTCTGACAAAGGAGATTAGTTTGGGCATTGCTAACACTGCCCTGAAAACTATAGCCTTGCGCTCTATCTTTGTTACCCTCCTTAAACTTAGGAACTGGAGCACTGGGTGAAGAAGAAGCTAGAACTGATGACTTAAGATTAAACTGGGAACGGTTTCCTTCTTCTGATTTAGGTGGAGCGAAATTGAAACTACCTGTCTTCGCTCTCTCATTCTGCTTCTCCCTTTGCTTAATATTTTGCTTCTCTATCTACTGAGCATGAGTCATAAACCTAGCTAAAGTTATGTCACTATTCAGCATGGCAGATCTGCACTTATTTACCACGCTATCATTTACCCCTGAAGAAACTTACTCATCTTGGCTCTGCTGTCTGCAACCACATGAGGGGCATATATGGCTAATTGAGTAAACTTAAGAGAATACTCTTTCACCATCATATTTCCCTACCTGAGGTTGAAGAATTCTAGCACTTTAGCCTCTCTAAGCTCTTGGGGAAAGAATCTGTCTAAGAATGCAGTGACAAACTCCTCCCACTCTATAGGACCTGCATCATCTGACCTTTCTGACTTCCACTATTTGAACCAAGTATGAGCCACATCCTGCAACTGATATACGACTAGCTCAGCACTCTCAACAGTAGTCACCCCCATGATGTTTGTCACCTTCTGAACCTGATCAATGAATTCCTGAGGGTCCTTATCTACCTTAGACACGAGGAAGGATGGAGGATTCATTTGGGTGAAGTCCCAAATCCTATCTGCGACTGAATTGGCCACTGGGTTGGCTGGAATAACTACTGTCCATTCATTTTGAGAGAAAACTGACTGAGCAAGATTAATTAATGCGGCCCTGAACTCCGCATGAGAAATATGATCTCCCAAAGGATCTTCGGGCTGAGGGGCTGACTGATTTCTGCTTCTTTTTAGGAGGCATGTTCTGTAAAAGAAAGGGAGAAATAGATTAGACTGAGAGATTGACTTAAGATTATGCTCACTGGCACGACATGAATATTGAAAGAGAGGAAACTGTTCCTAAAACATCTTATACCCTCTTGTACATAAATGTGACGCGCAACACACCCATGTACAAGACTCTACTAGATGCGGCTTCCAGACTTCCTAGGACTCTATTAAACCTTAGGCTCTGATACCAAGTTTGTAACACCCCAAATCTGGTACCCAAAATGCTACACGGTGCTCATGACCTTGAAGGACCACAAGCTAACCCATGACTGATATTTGTACCTGTACACTGCATAATATGACATAATAATGCAGAAATATGCAATGAAAGGCCATAAGGTTCAATACTGAACATGATCTAAATGATATAATATCTGTGTGGGGTAATTGAATACCTAAAACAAAACTAAACATACTGAAGTTTAAAACATGATAGTTTTAAAAGCCTCTAACTAACTGAACTATCTGAGTAAGGAGTTGATGGGATATGTCCCCAACTAACTCCAAGTAATAAACTGATTAATGAGATAATAGGGAAATAATCATGTCCTACAAAGATGAGGACACACTTCTAACTCTGTCTGCAGATATCTGGAATCTACTGTTGCTCTAGAGCTCGTGTCTCTAAACCTATGGTATAAGACACCATAGCGCAAATGTGTTAGTACTTTGAATGTACTGGTATACATGTAAGGTAGGCTGAATTCATGGGGTTCATATGGATGAACAATAATAATAACTGACTATCATGAGCGTGAGAATACATGCATGAGATATAACAACAAACACTAATACTGTGATAACATGACTACTAAATCTGAATATGACTGATAACATGAGTGATTGTATCTGACAGTCCTAAATCTGATGGAACTATCTGAGTTCCATACTGTATCTGAGTTGACTATATCTGACAGTCCTGAAATTTGAAGAACTATCTGAGTTCTATCACTGAGATGGATTGACTCTATCTGACAGTCTTGATTCTGTAACATGAAACTGTGGGAAGTAGTTATCTAACCAATATGCCCTTAATATACCATTATGGCTGAGTTGGGGTCCAATCTGTAACCACAATTGGAAAGGGTTTCAATACCACGCCACTAGTAAGGACAATATGTGGTTGACCTTCATCTGATAGTGTCCCCAAAATAGAACGGTGGGCCCCTTATCTGACAGTGTTTATCCACCCCATCAACCCTCATCGGACAGTGTTGATGTCTCAACCTATACAGGCGACATAGTTCTGGAATACAAGGATGACTTCTAAGAATCACACCCTCATCTTATAGTACGTGTTCCCATCCTTGGGTTCACTCGGTGCTAATTCCTACTCCCATCTGAATAGACTCTGAACATGATTTACTGAACTGAACATAGGCTGAGTTACTGAATTCTGTTGACTGACAGAATACTACTGATATCTGAAGACTGACTGAGTTCATGAGATCATGGAGATTTCCTGAGTCATAAGACTGTCTAAAGTCTAAGGATTCAAATCTTGACAGAGAGTATTGTGAAAACATGACATGGCTCTAGGCCCACAGCTAATGTTTTGAGTACGAGTACCCCAGGACTCAATGGAAGGAAAATTACTAAGCATAACTTACTTTAATATATAACTAACATCATAATCCATAATACATTTATAGAAGCATTTCATTAAAACATATGATAGGCATAACTTGTACATACATGGGGATTTCATGGTATCATACAAGTTAGGCACTTTTCCATCATCTAAGCATTTAATCAAACACATCATAGGCATAATATATGTAGACACCATTATTCAACAATTACACATCATGATTCAACATCTAATTTCATCATCCTAGGGTTTACTCATAGGTTCATATGAATATACATCTATACAAATCAGTTCCACATAACATTAATCACCCAACATGGCTTTGAATTCAATTGATCATTCCCAACATAAACAAAATAAACCCAACATAAAGTTCATAAAGAAAATCTAAAATCTTGACTTTAGAAAAGAGGTTCTTGGGCTTCATGGACGAAAGAATTCCATGAATGAACATTATGCATACCTTAGTTTGTGATTTCGTGAAGATTGACAGAGGAAATTCTTGATTCTGAATCTTTTATGAAAAGCCCTAGGTTGTTCTTGAGTGATTTTTGAGAGAAGAGAGTGTATTTTGGGTGAAAAGTGGCTGAATCATATGTTAAAGGGCTTAAATAGGGGTGGGAAATTGACTTTATTAACCCTGGACACGTTTTGTAATTTCAATAAATTTTTTCTGAATTGAACCCCTGGCACGACACGGCGCGTCACTGGAATTTAGCAATTGGGAAACTGAGGGATGGTACGATGTGGAGCCATCGCGTTGCCCCTTCTTTTGCGACCTGAAACTTTTGCACGACATGGAGAAAATCGTGTTGAGACACTAGAAAAGGAAAATTGCCATTTTAGCTTGTGGCGCATCGCGCCACTGACCAATATTGCGCTGTTTTACGATGGAAACTTGAAATAGTCGTAACTTCTGACCCGATTATCAGATTTGGGCGAATATTATATCGATGGAAAGCTTATTGAATTTCCTACATGAAAAAAAGTAAAAATATTGAAAGTTTCTCATTGAATAACCATTATTCAATTTAGAAGATTATACTAGACATTCTTGAGATGAAATTAGCTAGGAAAAAGTATGGGGTATTACAATATCTCCCTCTTAAGAACATTTGTCCTCGAATGAGACTAACTGAGAGGGGAGAAAATAAAACTGATGTATATACTGAACATGAATAACTGGAACATGATCTCATGACTGACATTACTGACAAGCTAAACATATAATACTGAACATACATATCTTATGCATGACTTAGTGTTCTGAAGAACTAATTTCTCATAATGAGAATGTATGTCTGATGCATAATTGCATAACTGAACTGATACATAAGTGCATGACTGAATATGCAATGGTACTTGATACCAAGTTTCTAATGGGAACATGAGCATGAAACTACATACTAAGTTTGTGATGAACACTGAACATGAAACTGAGTATGCGAAAGGAGAACTGTTACCTTGAGCTTGATCTGAGTTGGCAAAGAAGAGATGAGGATACTTGGTATGCATGTCTTCCTCTGCTTCCCAAGTAGATCCCTCGATGGACTGATTCACCAAAGAACCTTAACTAGCAGGACTTCTTTGTTCCTCAATCTACGAGTCTGATATTCTAGGATTTTGATTAGAATCTCCTCATAAGAGAGACTGTTCTGAACATCAATGCTTTGAATAGGGACTACAACTGTTGGGTCATCTATGCACTTCTTGAACAAAGATATATGAAAGACTGGATGAACTGAGGCTAGATCTAAAGGAAATTCAAGCTCATAGGCTACCATGTCAAAGCGACTGAGAATCTTGAAGGAACCAACATATCGGGGACTGAACTTTCCCTTTTTGCCGAATCTCTTCACTCCCTTTAGAGGAGAGATATTTAGATAGACATAGTCACAAATATCGAACTCAAGATCTTTTATACCAACATCTGCATAAGACTTATGTCAGCTATGAGCATCCTGGAGTCTTTCTCTAATCATCTGGACTTTTTGTAAGGCATTGAATACCAAGTCAGGACCTATGACTGAGGCCTCACTAACTTCGAACCAACCAATTGGAGATCTACATATCCTACCATAGAGATCTTTGAATGGATCCATGTGAATACTGGAATGATAGATGTTGTTGTATGCATACTCAATCAAAGTCAAGTGGTCATTTCAACTACCCTTGAAATCAATTGCACGCGCCCTTAGCATATCTTCTAGAGTCTGAATGGTCCTTTATTCTTGACCATCTGTCTGAAGATGGAAGGTTGTACTAAGATAAACTTGGGTACCATGACCCTTTTGGAATGCTTTCCAGAAATGAGAGGTAAACTGGGTACCTTTTTCTGAGATAATGGACAATGGAACACCGTGCAATCTGACCAACTCCTTGATGTAGAGTTTGGTGTAATCCTCTGCTTAATAAGAGGTATGAACTGGAAGGAAATGAAATGATTTGGTCATTCTGTCTATAATAACCCAGACTGAATCATGTTGATGACTAGTTCGAGGCAAACCCATCACGAAGTCCATGTTTACTTCTTCCCATTTTCAAGTAGGAATAATGAACTCCTACATAGGAACACTAGGCTTCTGATGCTCTATCTTAACCTGCTAACATGTAGAGCACTTACCCATAAACTCTACAATATCTCTCTTCATCCCACTCCACCAATAGACTTCCCGCAAGTCGTGGTACATCTTTGTGGCCCCTGGATGAATAGAGTAGCACATACTATACGCTTCTGTAAGAATTCACTGCCTTATGTCATCTATCCTGAAACACAGAGACGACCCTGACAACTTAAAACACCATCTCCCCCTTGGGAGAAAACCTCTACTTTCTGATCCTGAACTGACTCTTTCAACTTGGAAAGGCTGGGATCTCTATCTTGTTTTCCTTCCACCTCAGAAACTAGAGATAATTCTGAACTACTCTGAACCCATATATCACCCTCATCTGTATCGACTAAGTGAACGTATAGTCTGGCAAGATGATGTACTTTCTGAGCTATCTTTTTCTTACTGTCATCCACATAAGCAACACTACCCACAGACAGTCTACTGAGAGCGTCGGCCACTACATTGGCCTTGCCCATGTGATAGAGGACACTTATGTTATAATATTTCAAGAGCTCTAACCACCTTCTCTGACGGAGATTGAGATCTTTCTTAGGAAAGACATATTGAATACTCTTATGATCTGTGAAGACATTTACATAAACTCTGTAGAGATAATGCCTCCAAATCTTCAAGGCAAAGACTACGGCTGCTAACTTAATATCATGAGTAGGATAATTCCTCTCATGAGGTTTAAGCTGTCTGAAGGTGTAGTCTATGACCTTACAATTCTGCATGAGGACACAACCTATACCCACTCTGGATTCATCTTAATACACTACGAACCCATCTGATCTATCTGTGAGAGATATGACTGGAGCTGGGGTGTGTTGAGTTTTTAACTCCTGCAAAATTTTCTCGCAAGGATCTGACCACTGAAACTTGACTTTTTTCTGAGTCAATCTAGACATAGGGGATGCAATAGAAGAAAATCTCTCAATAAACCATCTGTATTAACGATCCAAACCTAAGAAACTCCTGATATCTGATGGAGAGAAAGGTCTGGGATAGTTTCTTACTACTTTGGTCTTTTGAGGATCAACTCTAATGCCATCACTGGAAATGATATGACCAAGGAATGATACTGACCTTAGTCAAAACTTGCACTTACTAAATTTGACGAATAGCTGATGATCTCTAAGAGTCTGAAGTACTATCCCGAGATGGTCTGCATGATCGCGCTCACTGCGGGAATAGACCAGAATATCATCTATAAAGACTATGATGAACATATCCAAGTACTGCTTGAACACATGGTTCATCAAGTCCATGAAAGCGGCTGGGGCGGTGGTAAGACCAAATAATATGACTAGGAATTCGAAGTGACCATACCGGGTATGAAAAGCTATTTTCAAAATGTCACATTCTCTGACTCCGAGCTGATGATAGAAAAATCTGAGGTCTATCTTAGAGAAATAACTGGCACCCTGAAGTTGGTCAAACAAGTCATTAATTCTGGGAAGAGGATACTTGTTCTTGACCATGACCTTATTGAGGTGACGGTAGTCTACATACATCCTAAGAGAACTATCTTTCTTTCGCACGAATAATACTGGAGTGCCCTATGGGGAAATGCTGGGCCTGATGAATCCCTTATCTAAGAGATTCTTCAATTGTTTTTTCAGTTCTCTTAGTTCTACTGGTGCCATTCTGTATGGCGGAATAGATATAGGCTGAGTATCTGGAAGAACATTAATGCTGAAATCTATTTCCCTTTCGGGAGGAATTCCTGGAAGATCTTCAGGAAAGACATCTGAATATTCATTCACGACTGGGACTGATTCAAGACTGGGAGTCTCATAACTGGAATCCTTAACATGAACAAGATGATAGACACATCCCTTAGATAGTAATTTATGTGCCCAAAGGTAGGAAACAAGCTGACCTCTGAACGGTGAAGTACTACCCTTCCACTCAAGGACGGGTTCATTTGGGAACTAAAACTGGACTATTCACTGGGGTAGAGACTGAAAAGGGCCCTGCTAGAATTTTAGGATTGACTTCGAAATCGACTGTTATATAAGGAGTAACAAAATACAAAGAAGCTCCTAGATCTAGAAAAGTGTAAACATGCACATGAAAGATATGTAACGTATCAGTAACCACATTAGGAGAATTTTCCTGATCCTGTCGGGACTAAAGAGCATAGAGACGATTTGGGATTTTTCCACTAGTAGCACTGAAGGTGGCACCCTACTGATTCGAGAGACCGGACTGAGTTGAGGAGCGGAGATGACTCTGATAACCTGAATGAGGGAAGTCTCTGACTCTATGGGCTAGATTGCCACAACCAAAATAGACATCGCTACTAGCTCTGCAAGCACACTTATGGTTCTTACTACAAGTCAGACAAAGCGGATTAGTTCAGGCATTGCTAAAACTGCCCTGAAAACTAGAGCCTAGCGCTCTATCTCAATTACCCTCCCTGAACTTAGGAACTGGAGCACTGGCTTAAGAAGGAGCTGGAACTGATGACTTAGGATGAAACTGGGAACGGTTTCCTTCTTCTAATTTAGGTTGAGAAAAGTTAAAAATACCTGTCTTCACTCTCTTATTCTGCTTCTCCTTTTACTTAATATTCAAATCCACTATCTACTGAGAATGATTCATAATCCTGGATAAAGTAATATGGAAACATGCACTGAAAGGCTCTGGCAGTCCAGAATCTGATGGAATTATCTGAGTTCCGTACTGTATCTGAGTTTCGTACTGTATCTGAGTTGACTATATCTGACAGTCCTGAAATCTAAAGAACTATCTGAGTTCTATCACTGAGACTGATTGACTGTATCTGACAGTCCTGATTCTATAACATAAAACTGTGGGAAGTAGTTATCTAACCGACATGCCCCTAATATGCCATTATGGCTGAGTTGGGGTCCAATCTGTAACCCCAATTAGAAAGAGTGTCAATACCACACCACTGTTAAGGATAAGTTGTGGGTGACCCTCATATGATAGTGTCCCCAAAAGAGAACAATGGGGCCCTTATCTGACAGTATCCACCTCATCAACCCTTATCGGACAGTGTTGATGTCTCAACCTATGCTGGATACATAGTTCTGGAACTCAAGGATGACTTCTAAGAATCACACCCTTATCTGATAGTGTGTGTTCCCATCCTTGGGTTTACTCGGTGCTAATTCCTACTCCTATCTAAATAGACTCTGAACATAATTTACTGAACTAAATATGGGCTGAGTTACTGAATTTCGTTGACTGATGGAATACTACTGATATCTGATAACTGACTGAGTTCATGAGATTATGGAGATTTTCTTAGTTTTAAGACTGTCTAAAGTCTAAGGATTCATAGCTTGACTCAGAGTATCGTGAAAATATGACATGGCTCTAGGTACACAGCTAATGCTTCGGGTATGAGTACCCCCAGGACTCGATGGAAGGAAACTGACCAAGCACAACTTAATTGAACATATAACTAACATCATAATCCATAATACATTTATAGAATCATTTCATTAAAACATGTGATAGGCATAACTTGGACATACATGGGGATTTCATGGTATCATGCTAGTTAGGCACTTTTCCTTCATCTAGGCATTTAATCAAACACATGATAGGAATAATATATGTAGACACCATTATTCAACAATTACACGTCATGTTTCAACATCTAATTTTATCATCCTAGGGTTTAATCATAGGTCACATAAATATACATCTATACAAATCAGTTCCACATAACATTAATCACCCAACATGGATTTGAATTCAATTGATTATTCCCAACATAAACAAAATAAGCCCAATATGAAGTTCATATAGATAATCTAAAATCTTGACTTTAGAAAAGATATTCTTGGGCTTCATGGATGAAAGGAGTCCATGAATGAACACTATGCATACCTTAGTTCATGATTTCATGAAGATTGACGGAGGAAATTCTTGATTCTGAATCTTCTATGAAAAGACCTAGGTTGTTCTTGAGAGGTTTTTTAGAGAAGAGAGTGTATTTTAGGTGAACAGTGGCTGAATCACGTGTTAAAGGGCTTAAATAGGGGTGGGAAATTGACCTTTTTAACCCTGGACACGTCTTATAATTTGAGTAAAAATTTTCCAAATTGAACCCCTGGCGTGACACGGTGCTATCGCGCCATGTCACTGGAATTTGACAATTGGGAAACTGAGGGATGGGGCGACGCGGAGCCATTGCGTTGCCCCTTTTTTTGTGACCTGGAACTTTGGCGCAATGCGGAGAAAATCGCGCTGAAACACTAAAAAGGACAATTGCCATTTTAGCTTGTGGCACGGCGTGCCACTGACCAATATGGCGCTGTTTTATGATGGGAACTTGAAATAGTCGTAACTTCTAATTCGGTTATCGAATTTGGGCGAATATTATATCGATGGAAAGCTTATTGAATTTCCCACATGACAAAAAGTGAAAATCTTGAAAATTCCTCATGGAATAACTATCATTCAATTTAGAAGCTAATACTAGACATTCTTGAGATGAAATTAGATAGAAAAAAGTATGAGATATTACAGTTGGGCGCCTCGAGAGCAAGGGTGCTTCGTGGGATTTGAAGGGTGCTTCGTGGGATTCGAAGGGTGAGGGGTCTACTGCCCAATGAATTTTTGATTGACAATAATAATAATAATAATTAGGTCATATATTTTTTTATCTTATGTAGTTTATTTTATCAGATTTACCTAACGTTGTAAATATTCTTTATGTAATGAATAAGAAAATCTATATTTAATTGACTGAGTTTATTCTTTTTTTCATTCTGTCTATCTTATTAAGATGTTGTGAGGTGTAGGTTTTTTAGCGTTCGAGAGTGGTAAGAATCAATTACAAGAAAAAATGTGTTTGGATAAGAGCAAGGTCATAGACTAAAATTAAATAACAACATAAGATTATTTACTATTACAACAAAATTAAAGATAGATTGATAGCAGATGGCCCTTCTGTTTCAACAGATGAGTAATCTATTGGAAATGATCAAGTAGATAAAGACATCTATTGCAACAGATTGATCGACTGTCCCAACAAATTAGTAATATGTTGAAAATGACCAAACAAATAAAGACATCTGTTGTAACAGATTAGTTATTTATTGCAACAAATTAGTAATCTATTGGAAATGTCAAACAGATAAAGTCATATGTTGCAAAAGATTGGTCATTTGTTGGAAATGACCAACAGATAAAGACATTTGGTACAATAGATGACCAATCTGTTGCAACATATGTGTATCTGTTTGATAATTTTCAATAGATTACTCATCTATTGCAACAGGTTAAATCTGGTGCAATAGGTTATACACTTAAATGATCATGTAATAACTATGAGATTAATTGAAATTATAATTATTAAATCAATTTGGCTATTACTAATAATGGCTTAATTTGAATCATTTCAAATAAAATTAGTCAATTGATCACTCTACTCAGAACGAACACACTAAGATGATCATGTAATTAATATGAGAATAATTGAAATCATAATTGAACTTATCAATTCATCTTTAGTTTTAGTTAAGTCAATTTGTTATTACTAATAATGTCTTAATTTGAATCATTTCAAAAAAAATTGGTCAATTAACACTTTACTCGAGACAAACATACTTAGATGATCATTTAATTATTATGAGATTAATTGAAATCGTAATTAAAATTATCAATTCATCTTTAATTTTAGTTAAATAAATTTAATTATTACTAATAATTGCTCAATTTTAATTATTTCAACTAAAATTGGTCAATTGATCATTCTACTTAAGACTAAACACTTAGTTGATCATTTAATTACTATAAAATTAATTGAAATTGTAAGTGAACTTACTAATTCATCTTTAATTTTAGTTAAATTAATATAGTTATTTCTAATTATGGATTGGTTTGAATCATTTCAAATAAAATTGGTCAATTGATCACTCTACTCAGGACGAACACACTTAGTTGATCATGTAATTACCATGAGATTAATTGAAACTGTAATTGAACTTATTAATTCATGTTTAATTCTAGTTAAATTAATTTATTTATTACTAATATAATGGCTTAATATGAATCACTAGATGACTAACATGTTGTAAAACATGAGGTAAAAGATGAGTAATTTATTAAAAATGACCAAACAGATAAAGACATCTGTTGCAACAGATTAGTCATTTATTTCAACAGATTAGTAATCTGTTGGAAATGACAAACAAATAAAGTCATATGTTGCAACATATTGGTCATCTGTTGAAATGAACAACAGATAAAGACATTTGTTACAATAGATGACCAATCTGTTGCAACATATGTGTATATCTATTTGATAATTTTCAACAGATGATTTATCTGTTGTAACATGTTAAATCTGTTGCAATAGGTTATACACTTAAATGATCATGTAATTACTATGAGATTAATTGAAATTATAATTATTAAATTAATTTAGCTATTACTAATAATGGCTTAATTTGAATCATTTCAAATAAAATTAGTCAATTGATCACTCTACTTAGAACAAACACACTAAGATGATCGTGTAATTAATATGAGAATAATTGAAATCATAATTGAAATTATCAATTCATCTTTAGTTTTAGTTAAGTCAATTTGTTATTACTAATAATGTCTTAATTTGAATCATTACAAATAAAATTGGTCAATTAACACTTTACTCGAGACAAATATACTTAGATGATCATTTAATTACTATGAGATTAATTGAAATCATAATTAAAATTATCAATTCATCTTTAATTTTAGTTAAATAAATTTAATTATTACTAATAATTGCTCAATTTTAATTATTTCAACTAAAATTGGTCAATTTATCAATCTACTTAAGACTAAACACTTAGTTGATCATGTAATTACTATAAAATTAATTGAAATTGTAAGTGAACTTACTAATTCATCTTTAATTTTAGTTAAATCAATATAGTTATTTCTAATTATGGCTTAGTTTGAATCATTTCAAATAAAATTGGTCAATTGATCACTCTACTCAGGACGAACACAATTAGTTGATCATGTAATTACCATGAGATTAATTGAAACTGTAATTGAACTTTTTAATTCATGTTTAGTTCTAGTTAAATCAATTTAATTATTACTAATATAATGGCCTAATATGAATCAATAGATGACAAACATGTTCAAAAAAATGAGTAATTTATTGAAAATGACCAAACAGATAAAGACATCTGTTGAAAATGACCAAACAAATATAGATACATATTGCAACAGATGACTAACCAGTTACAATAAATGACTCATCTATTGAAAATTATCAAACAAATATAGACATTTGTTGCAATAGATGATTAAGTTATTGCAATATAAGACTCACCAGTTGAAAATTATCAAACATATAGGATATATCTTGGAAAATAATTTAAAATACTAAAGCTCAGATATTTTTAAGAGAACTCAAATGTTTGTCCCCTTGTCTAAGGTCTTGTCTTTAATTTTAATTAAATCAATTTAGTTATTACTAATAATTGCTTAATTTGAATCATTTCAAATAAAATTTATCAATTGATCATTCTACTAAGGATGAATACATTAATTGAAATTGTAATTGGACTTATCAATTCATCTTTAATTTACATAAAATCAATTTAGTTATTACTAATAATGACTTAATTTGAATTATTTCAAATGAAATTAGTCGATTGATCACTCTCCTCGAGACAAATACGCATAATTGATCATATAATTACTATGAGATTAATTGAAATTGTAAGTGAACTTATCAAATCATCTTTTAGTTATATCAATTTAGTTATTACGAATAATGGCCTAATTTGATTCATTTCAAATAAAATTGGTCAATTGATCACTCTACTCATGACGAATACACTTAGTTGATCATTTAATTATTATGAGATTGATTGAAATTGTAATTTTATCTTTAATTTTAGTTAAATCAATTTAGTTATTACTAATAATGACTTAATTTGAATTATTTCAAATAAAATTGGTTGATTGATCACTCTACTCGGGACGAATACACTTAGTTAATCATGTAATTACTATGAGATTAATTGAAATTGTAAGTGATCTCATTAATTCATGTTTAATTTTAGTTAAATCAATATATTTATTACTAATAATGGCTTATTTAAATCATTTCAAATAAAATTGGTCAATTAATTATTCTGCTAAGGATGAAACACTTAATTGATCCTGTCATTACTATGAGATTAATTGAAATCGTAATTGAACTTACTAATTCATCCTTAATTTTAGTTAAATCAATATAGTTATTTCTAATAATGATTTAATTTGAATTATTTTAAATAAAATTGATCAATTAATCATTCTACTTAGTACGAAACACTTAATTGATCATGTAATTACTATGAGATTAATTAAAATAGTAATTGAACTTACTAATTCATCCTTAATTTTAGTTAAATCAATATAGTTATTTCTAATAATTACTTAGTTTGAATCATTTCAAATAAAATTGTCAATTGATCATTGTACTCAGGACGAACATACTTAGTTGATCATGTAATTACCATGAGATTAATTGAAACTGTAATTAAACTTATTAATTCGTATTTTATTTTAGTAATCAATTTAGTTATTACTAATAATGACTTAATTTGAATCAATAGCTGACTAACATGTTACAACAGATGAGTAATCTGTTGGAAATGACCAAACAAATAAAAACATCTGTTGAAAATGACCAAACATATATAGATATCTGTTGCAACAGATGACTCACTTGTTGCAATAACTAATTCATCTATTAAAAATTGTCAAACAGATATAGACATCTATTGCAACAGATGACTAAGTTGTTGCAACATATGACTCATCTGTTGGAAATTATTAAATAGAAAAAATATGTATTGAAAAAACTATTTAAAATACTAAAGCTCAAACGTTTTTTAGGAGAACTCAAACGTTTTCCCCTTGTCTAATGTCTTGTCTTCAATTTTAATTAAATCAATTTAATTATTATTAATAATCGCTTAATTTGAATCAACAGATGACTAACCTGTTATAAGCGTTTGTTGCAACAGATGACTAATTTATTGCAACAAATAGGTCATCTGTTGGAAAATAATTAAAATACTAGGAAACTCAAACATTTTTAGGAGAACGCAAGTGTTTGTCCCATTGTCTTAAAAACTTATCTTTAATTTTAGGTAAATCAATTTAGTTATTACTAATAATTGCATAATTTGAATCAACAGATAACTAACATGTCACAAGAGATTATTCATTTGTTGGAAATTATCAAACAGATAGAAAATTTGTTATAACAGATGGGTCATCCATTAGAAAGCAATTTAAATACTAGAGAACTTAAACATTTTTAGGAGAACTCAAACGTTTGTCCTCTTGATCCTTTTGGATTTGATGTATGATATACTATTTTTGTCTTCTTTACCTGTTTCATGAAATTTTTTATGTGTTTCACTTATTCGTTGTGCCCCTATTGAAATTTTTGAAATTTTTTTAGGTCAAATTTTATTCGTATATCCTTGGACATTACTGCATAGGTGATTTTGTAAGTATAATTATGATTTTTGTTGATTTTTTATTTGGTATATTTGTTACTGCTACAATGGATAGAACTTGCAACATGAATCTAACATATGAGTTATTTGTTGCAACATATGACTAATCTGTTGCAACAGATGACCTATATGTTGGATTCATGTTACAACACTATAATATGAATCCAACAGTTGAGTAATATGTTGTAACAAATTAGTCATATATATTGCAACAGTTTTCTTATTTATTGCAACAGATTAGTCATATATGTTGCAACAGATTAATCATATATGTTACAAAAGATTACTCATCTGTGCAACAGATTACTCATCTGTGCAACAGATTACTCATTTGTTGGATTCACGTTACATGTTTTATCCATTATTGAAAAAACATCAGTAGCAGATACATCCAAATGAGAAATTCAACTAAAAATAATAATTTTACTTAGTAAAATCACCTAATAAGTAATGCCCAAGTGATATACAAATAAAATTTGACCTAAAAAAATTTGATCAAGTAGCAACAGTAACGGTAACAACAACAATGTTCAACAACAAGAAGATGATGATGATGAACAAGAAGAGATGATAATGAAGAAGATGATAAATAAAGCAACAACAATGAACAACAAAAGTTGCAAAGAGAGAGAAATGTTCCTTTTTTCCCTCTGTTTCTAGTTATATTAGGTTTTACATTGGATCAAAGTGTAAATTAAAAATCTTGTAGGCTATTTTCAAAATTCTCTTAATTTCTTAATCCTTAATAAAGTAATTGTCACATCAACTCAATTATTAAGACTTGTGTCTCCCACACCTCATTTTAAAACTCTTTGTCACCTACAGTCCAAAGCCCCAGGATATTTTTTAAATATCTTTTAAGGTGATTCTACGCATATATATATATGTGTGTGTGTGTGTGTGTGTGTGTTCATCAACAAAAGGTAAGAGTGTGATTTCTCATTCTTTCAATTTCAAAACATAAATTTTCTATTTTCTCTATTTTGCTTCCAGTTATGAATTTTAATAATTTTATGTTAGACTGAGATCTCACCTCGAATTCATGGATTTAATATGGTATTAGAGCAATACATTCTAAAAATTGAGTGATTTTCTTCGATTATCTTTCTCTTTAATTTAGATGTTATATGTATTTTATTACTATTTCATTATGAGATCTGACAAATTTTTGCATAGCAATTTGCTTTCAATTGTCGAGTTTTTTTGGCAGTTTTTCTGTTGATTGAGTAGAAATTTATTTTCTTTTCATCAAAGTTCTTTTTTACGATTGAGTTGTGAATCTTAGATCCATGGCGGCTGAATAAGGAGAATCTAATTCTGAAGATGTCAATTATGCAAATGGTGCACTATATATGCAACCCTTTGATAGTCCTGGCATTATGCTAGTCCCAATACATTTTGATTGCGCAGGATATCGATGCTAGAGACTATGTGTTTTACTAGCCCTATCGATGAAATAAGCTCGGTTTTATTGATAGAAGTTTTGAGAAACCAAACGCAAACTCATCACAACTCCATCAATGACAGAGATGCTATGACATAGTGACGTCATGGATATTGAATTTCTTGACTAAGAAAATATTTAATAATGTAGAATGTGTGAATAAATTTACAGAGCTTTGGAGGTACTAGAGGATAGGATTGATTGAGCTAATGAAGTTACGCTATACCAAGTAAAGAAGAAGATCAATGATCTTACTCAGGGAGTGTTGGATATTACTGTTTACTATACAAGGATAGAAAAGCCATGGGAGGAACTAAGTACACTCAATTTGAAGTATCTATTCAATTATGACTGTGTTTGTGGAGCTACGATTAATATACATAAGACAAAATAAGTTAGGCATTTGATTCAATTCATGATGGGATTGAACAAGGTATATACAATTGTGAGGGTAAATATTCTCATGATGAACTCCCTCCCATCTATGGGCTAAGCTTTATCTTTGTTGAGCCAAGAGGAAAAACAAAGGGAGTTCAAATTTGTTGGTCGATTTTCAATGGAGTCGACTTCTCTTAATGTCAATACTTACACTAATGGAAAGAATCTCATAGGATGAATCTTCAAAACAAGTTTTTCTAATAACTATTAGGAGCCAATAGTATCTATGTTGGACCCCCAGGAGTTTGAGGAAATAACTTTTTCTCACACAATAGTAGTAATAGAAATGCTTTACTTTGGGATTAGAGAAAGAATCCAAGGCACACCAAATATAGGTGTTACAAATTTCTTTGGTGTCTACCATCAAACAATAATCAGAATGGTTAGTTGAATTTATACACTAGTCCAAACAATAATCAAAGATTTGGGAATCATAAGGGCAAGAGGCCTATGGAAAATGTACTTATTGTGCATAGTGGCGTGATAAATGCATATGAAGAAGAACAACCACACAATTATAATCATTCAAATGTTAATATTACAAAGGAGAATATGGAAAACTTATAACCCTACTGTAGTAGTTTCAAATTGAAAACTCAAGAAAGGAAGGCAACATTTCCAATGCAATGTTGGTTCTGTGAACATTGCAAGTATAGTGGTTTGCATTTCTTCTCTTTAATTTTGGCAATCCATCATGCAAATATTTTAAATCAAGTGCTATTTTATGGATCATAGACTTAGGAGCATCCAATAACATGACCTTTAATAAGATATGTCTATGCATCATAAATACCTTGCCTTACCCTATATTGATTTCTATTCTATGGATATAAAGTTAAGGAATTAGAATTTGATGATGTAGTACCCACCTCTAAAATTATTTTGCACAAGGTGTTGAATGTGCGCTCTTTTAAGTATAATCTTATCTCAGATCACTCTTTAACTTTCTAAATAAAGTGAATGACTTTGTTTACTGAAGAAATTTGCTTGTTACAGGGCCCTTCAATGAACAGGCCTTAGTTGATTGGTAATAAGTAGTATGGACTCTACTTTCGTTGCTCAAAGTGCTTAAAATTTTTTGATAATGACACAGACCTTATGGACTCCATGTGTTGTTGCTTTTATGCTTACAACTCCTTCCATAAGAAGCCTTTTTCTATTAATCCCCATGTTGTAAGAAACCACAGTATATCCACTAGGAACGAGTGTGTATCCATTATATTTTTTTTCATTTCCTACTATTTGTAGGTCTGTGTTGCATAATAAAAATGTTCTTTTGTTAAAAGTCCATGTGTATCTTCTGCTATTCAAGATATATGTATGTCTTCTAGAAACAATATGGATTAACTATGGCATAATAGACTTGGCCATGTAACCTTTGTAAAAATAAGATGTATGCTTAACCTTCCTGCAACTTTTATCCCAAAAAACTCCTTTTAGGCTCCCTATGTCCTATGGCAAAACAGACCAGACTACCTTTCAATCAATGTAATAGTCACTTCAAGATCTAATTTGAGTTACTCCATGTTGATCCGTAGGGATCGTGTCATGTAGCACTATATGACAATTATAAATATTTCATCACACTAGTAGATAACTATAGTAGGTCTACCTGGACATATCTTTTAAGCACCCAAAACAATGTCTTTAATGTACTCAAAGCCTTCACAAACATATATAAAATCAGTTTCAAATTTCCATTATAATCATTAGTTCAGACAATAATCTGGAGATCACCAATCATGAAACAAATAAGTTTCATACCAAAGGTATCATCCATCAAAAAAGTTATCCTTATACACCACAATAAAATAATATAGTGGAAAGAAAGTGCAGATATTTACTAGAAAAGTACAAAAGCTCTTTTGTTCCAATCTAAATTATCTATGGAGTACTGCAGTAAATGCATACTTACTATAAATAATCTAAAAAATAGAATTACGTCAACTTATCTCCATAAAAAATATCCATATGAGTTAGTCGATAACAGAAAACAAAACTATAACTAACTTAGATCCTTTGGTTATTTATGTAATCCCATAGTACATAAGGTGTATATATATAGTTTTGAACCTAGAACCACTCTCCATGTCTTTGTAGGATACTTTTGGGACAAAGGGATACAAGATGATGAGTCTTGCTGTAAAATGAATACATGTATCTAGAGATGTAGTCTATCATAAGAATGTTTTTCCTTTTACTCTTTTCTTTGAAAATAACTCTTTTCCTTCTATCTTAAAGTTTGTTCATGTGAATAATTTTAATGATTATACTAAATTTGGCACTACCACTAATTTATTTAATGATTGTAGAAATCAGACAAGTTGTGACACTACATCTTCATCTCATTGCACTCCACCTAGTGATCTTATTTCTCATTTACACCATCTGTACCACCTCTAATTCTATCAATTGAAGTTGTTCAAAGAGGGAGAATAAAATTCCTAAGCATTTGATTGATTATATTTGTTCCATCCCTATATTGAAACAACCTTATCCTATCACTACTCGATATACCAATTTTTCTCTTACTACTCTACTCACTAATCATCATCACATTTTCGCCCACTATTCATGCTCACCATACTCAAGCACTTATTGCAAACGTCTGTCATGATAGTGAGCCGTCATTATTTGAAGAACCAACGGTGAATCCTACCTGGAAAAAGGTCATGATACAAGAGTTTGAGGCACTCCATGCCAATGACACTTGGAATCTAGTTAAGCGACCAACATAAAACAAGTAGTAGGTTTTAAATGGGTGTACAAAGTAAAACATAAGACTGATGGTAGAATAGAAAGGTTCAAGGCTAGATTAATAATGAAAGGTTACACACAACAAGCTGGAATTAATTATATTGAAACCTACTCTCTAGTAGTCAAGATGACTATTGTAAGGACTTTAGTAGAATGTGCTGTAAAGAAAGGTCGGGACATATTCCTACTTGATATCAACAATGCTTTTCTTTATGGTCATCTTTATAAAGACATACACATGCAAGTCCCTAGAGTTCTTAATCACTTTATGATTTAAAGAAGGATAACATGCAATGGTATGTAAACAAATAGAGGCCTTATCCATGAGAGGATATGCCCACTTTCATCATGATTGTTCCTTGTTCTATAGAAAGTCTAATTCTTTAGTGGTTTTTGTAGAAATGTATGTTGATGATATTATCCTGATAGGAATTGACATCACTGAAATTCTCAACCTCAAATCCTATTCATAAGACATATCACATTCAAGATTAAGGATCTTGGAAAGTTGCATTATTTCTTAGGAAGATACTTGATACTGAAGGAGGGGTTATCATATCTTAAATAAAGTTTGTTCTTGATTTACTGAAGGAATATGACTATTTCAACTATTGTGCCTTCTCCTCTTGATCCCATTGTCAAATTTAGAGCTAAAGAAGGTACTCTTCTTCCTGATCTAACCTATTACAGAAAACTAGTGGGGAAGTTAAACTTACTCACAAATACTAAATTGTATATAGACTTTAGTGTTAAGCAGTTAATCCAATATATGAAGGATCCTAGAGCTCCATACTTACAAGCTGCATTCTATTTGGTCATATATTTGAAGGGTAATCCAACACTAGGCGTGCTCAGGTCAAGTGATCCTGATTGCATTGTAAAAATATATTGTCATTATGAGTGGGACTTATGCCCAGACTCAATAAAATCTTTGAGTTGTTGCTTGGTTTTACTAGGGAATAGTGTTATTAGTTGAAAATCAAATAAGCAAGAAACCATATCTTTGTCCATAACAGAAGTAGAGTATAGGTCTCTTAGGAAAGTGATGGGAGAATTAACTTGGTTGCTTATGTTATTCACGAAGTTGACTATTATTGACTCTTTACCCATTACAGTTTATTTGTGACAATCAGTCAGCAATCCATATTGCTCATAATCCTGTGTTTTATGATCACAAAAACACATTGAATTTGATGGCCATTTTATTCAAGATATGCTTCAGGAGGGGCTCATATCACTTCACCGTATATATACCACAGCACAGTTTGTAGTCACTTCAAATAAGTCACTCACTAGTGTCAAACACAGTGTAATTCTAGGTAAGTTAGAAGTGAGATCCTCACCACCATCTTGTAGAGGGGTATTGTAAAGTAGTTATGTTAAGTCCTTAGTTTTGATGTTTGACAAAGTGCATGTTGGGGATCTATTTCCTAAATATTATGTGATAACAAAGATGCTACTACTCAAGGAATAGGTTGGGCCTACCTATCACTATCACAGTTAGGGGTGTTCATAGGTTTGGTTAAACCAAACTGTAAACCGAACCAAACCGATTAAAAAAACCGAATTTTGGTTTGGTTTAGTTAGGTTTGATTTTAAATTTTAAAAAACTGATGCTATTTGGTTTGGTTATGGTTTTACTTAAAAAAAAATGTGAAAATAATCAAACCGAACCGATAAATTTTATATATCTATATTATAATTATTTATATATAATTTATAAATAAAATATAAATATTTTATTAAATTTAATTCCAAACTAAATTTTAATCTATGTCTAGCCCAACCAATACTTTAGCCCAATTTCCCAAAGCCCCAAACCCAAGCCCAACTCTACCTACTATTACTAATAAGTTAACCCTATGGTCCCTACCTCACTTTTTCTACTTCATCTTTCACAATACGAGTTACCATGGTCCCTGGTTCAAATGGTAGTTTTATGTCTCCTTGTTTATTCAATCGTTTTTCGATATGATCAGCTCACTTAGCTAGTCTTTAAAGTAAACAGATAACTCAAATTTGCCCAACTATGTCTCTTCTTGTAGTACACTGCAACAGAATACAAAGCTCTATTTTACAATGTATATGTATGTGTTTGTATGTTGTTGGATAATCTTAGTGCCTACAATACAAAGCTGGTGCTTTTATCATCTCAATGTTGGTTTTGCTTAATGTGTTTGTTCTGATTTTTAAGAGTTTATAGTGTCATTTGTCCATCACTGTATAAATATTTTATGAGAAATTGTTCAATACGATACTCTTTTATATAGGTTAAAAGAAGGAGTGTATGCTAAAGATGGTTGGAGTAGGCTAGTCAATAAAAAAAAAAAAAAACCAAACCAAACTGACAAGAACCAAACTGATGGTTGCTTTGTTTTTGTGGTTTGGTTTGGTTTTAGAAATTCAAAAACCAACTAAATTGGTTTTGGTTATGGTTTTAACCACTAACCGATCCAAACCGACCCATGAACACCCCTAATCACAGTCAACCCCCACAGCTGGGCACAAGTATAAAACTTGGTGAAAAGCTGTTGCCACCTTTTTGTATCACCAATGACATTCCTCCTAGATTTTCTTGTGTCATAATATATATTTCTAATTTTCTCCAACAAGAAAACCAAGTTTTCATAAACTTACAACATATATTTATCTTAAAGCTCTTAAAATGATGACTCGCTTTAAACAAGGAACTGATAGCTTATCAAGTTTTATTTTATTTCTTTGTTGTTTTTGAGTCTTTGTAATGTGTTCTTAAAAGTTTTCCTACTGCCGCTTTTAAGATTATTAGTAGGTGTTATGGTACAAACCAGATTTCTTTGTAATCATCTAGAGTTAGGTGATTCACAAGCAAGAGTTAGATTATTTGTTCAGTTAGAGTTAGCTAGAGTCTATGCCAGTTGAGTTACTGCTTATGTCTTCTTATAATAGATTTATTACTAGAAGATAAGTGATTAGGAGTCCTTGGAGTTTGGAGTTCGTATTCAACTTTTCTTAGATATAGTGGATCTTAGAAATCCTGGAGGCAGGTCGTGGTTTTTCTCCCTTGAGCCAGGAGTTTCCACGTAAAATTATTGTGTCTACTATTTACTCTTTCCTTGCAATTTATTATTAAGTTTCTCTTAGTCTTACTATTTGTGATGTCCCAAGTTGAGGAGAAACCCACTGCAGTTCTATATTTGGTATCAGTGAAAGGTCTTTCTATAAAGGTTAACAACTTGGAAGGATCTTGAAAATAGTTGCTCCTCCTAATCTTGAAGAAGGACACTCAATTACTAGACCACCTAGATTCAATGGTGAGTACTATGGGTGGTGGAAGACAAGGATGCATGATTTTATCATTGTTGAAGATTCTGAGCTATGAGAAATCATTGAGAATGGCCCTTTTGTTCCTATAAGTGGAGTAAAGGTTGGAGATATGACCACACAGGCTCCCAAAATTATAAAGGAATATGATGATGCAGATAGAAAAAAAGATTGAGAAAAATTATAAGGCAAAGAAGTTGCTAGTTTGTGTTATTGGTCCAGATGAATACACTAGGATCTCAGCCTGTGAATTAGCTAAAGAGATTTAGGACTATCTTCAGACAGCCCATGCGGGAACATTCAAGTGAAGGAGTCCAAAGTAGATATGCTGACCAATCAATATAAGACCTTCACCATAAAAGAGGAAGAGTCCATACAAGAGATGCATACCACTTTTATACCCATAACAAATAAGCTTCATTGCTTGGGAGAACATATAAGAACCACTAAATAGGTCTGCAAAGTCTGAGTATTCTTTCTAAGAAGTGGGAGAGTAAAGTCAATTCTATCACTGAAGCTAGGAATCTTCACACAATGACTATGGATGAACTCATTAGCAATCTCAGAATTTATGAGATGTTAGAAAATTTTGGGAAGTTGGAAAGTGATCCCAAGGTAGAGAAGAATCTGGTTCAAAAGGCCACTAAAGAAACCCCAAATACTGAAGATGAGAAAAATACTTACATTTCAAAGTGATTTATCAAAGCTTTGAAGAAGTCAGGAGCCTTTTCCAGAAAAGGTAAATCCAGCAGATATGTCACAAATAGAAAAGTCAATGGTATATGTCACAAATGCGAAAATCCTGGTCACTACATCAAGGATTTTCGCTTGCACATAGTAGAGTACAAAGATTATTTCAAGAAGAATGGTGAGAAATAAATAGGCAGGAAACAGGTTAAAAATACAACAAAAAAGTTGAAGCTGAGAGAGTGTCAATGCAAGTCATAGATGCTCTGGGTGATTCTTTCTATGACACTGATGAGTCTGAACAACTTAAAGATGTCTCCATGATGGTGGTGAAGGATGATGATCAGTTGTATAATTTATTCTTTGCTTTAGTGGTAGACTCAGATGAGGAAGACAATGATAAGGTAACACTCTTAAACATCAAAGAAAACCTCAAAAACTATTCTCTTGAAGAGATGAAATCTCTTGTTGTTATATTAGTTGATATCGTAAATGATCTCACTACAGATAAGAAATGGCTAAAGTTAAACTTTGAAAAATGTGAAGAGAAGATGGTTGAATTAAGTGTGCTAGTTTCTTAACTTCAAGCAACTTTCCAACCTCTATCTATTGAAAATGATTCTTTCAATGAAAAACTGAATATAGTGTCTAGTGTTAACTCAAAAGGGAAGATTGAAAAATATCAAGTTCAACTGGAGTTAGAAGAGAAACTGACTAAGGTTAGTATAGAATTAACTGCCTCTCTTGAGAAAAATGTTGAACTTGAAAGGGACCTGGTTAAGTTGAAGGTTGAACTTGAAAAGGCCTTGAAATAGAACTCTTCATCTCAAGTACTGATAAGTCTTGTCAGTCAAAGGCCGAGTAGTAAAAAGGGATGGGATTGCACAGTATTTATCCTACGTATAACCCCTTTAGCAAATATGTTTTAGTCAAGGATAATTTGTTGTACATCCACTATAGGAAAAATGGTCATACAAGAGTGTCATCTCCTGCTAGAGCTATTGTTCTAAAAGGAATAAAAGGTTTTTCTTCCCAAAAAAAAAAGTGTAAACCTACCTGGCTAGATAAAGAAGAACTTAATCTTTCCACTATCACTATACTGGGAGCTTAAGCTAAAAAATTAATCACTGATAAATATTGTAGTGAAAGGCTAGTGGAAGCAACCGCCACTATATTATGGATAATGTCTATTCAAAGCACACGACTGGAAGAATTAAAGACTTTCTCTCGCTTAAGGTTTATGAAGAAGGCAATGTCTCTTTTGGTGATGGTAATAAATGATACATGGTTGGAATTGGAAAGATTGGGAACATTTTGGATAAGGCAATTGATGATGTTCACTTTGTGGATGGACTCAAGTTCAATTTTGCAGAGTGTTGCTCTAATCTGTGATAAAGGAAATAAAGTCAAATTCAGATCAGACAAGTGCACTGTTATCAGACTCAAAGATGGTAAGGAAATGTTGACAGCATGGAGAAACAAGAATATGTATATTACTGATCTGGGGTCCTGTAAGTCCAAAAATATGACATGCCTGAGTGTATAAGAAGATGTTGCTGATATATGGCATACAAGGCTGGGTCATGTTAGTTGCAAACTGCTGAACAAATTGGTAAAAAGGGACTTAGTTTGAGGATTGCCAAAAGTGAAATTTTCCATCTCTAAAGTGTGTGATGCATATGCAAAAGAAAAGAAGATTGAATCTTCCTTCAAGCCTAAACAGAAAGTGAGTACATCTAGGCCCTTGCAACTTCTTCACATAGATATATGAGGACTTGTAAAGCTTACCAACAGTGGTGGCGAAAAGTACATTTGGTAATTGTTGATGATTATTCCAGATTCACCTAGACTTTCTTTCTAAAATCAAAGGATAAAATATTTCAGGTGTTTGAAGCTTTTGCTAGATAGGTGCAAGTGAATTATGATGAGAAGATTGTAGCCATCAGGTTTAATCATGGCATAGAATTTGAAATGGCTAGATTCAATCAACTGTCCAAGGAACTAGGTATTAATCATAATTTTTTATCTCCTAGAACACAACAACAAAATGGTGTTGTGGAGAGAAAAAATAGGACTCTTGTGGATATTCGGAGAACCATACTAATAGATGTAGGGATTGCTTATAACTTTTGGGAAGAAGCGATCAACACAACTTGATATGTGACTAACAGGTGTCTTGTGAGGCCTATTCTGAATAAAACTCCCTATAAACTTTTTACCAAAATGAAACCACGACTGAGCTACTTCAAGCCATTGTGCAAATATTTTGTACTGAATAATGGCAAGAAGGATCTTGGAAAATTTGATCCAAAAAGTGATGGGGGGTATTTATTGGATATTCATCTATCAGCAAGGCCTACAAAATTTACACCAAAAGGACATAATGTGTGGAAGAAAGTGTTCATGTCATGTTTTAAGAAGCTGGTGACATCAACAAAAGCAACACCCCTGATGATGATGATGATGATGAATCAAGAAATCTCTTAAAGGTGTTAGATCAACAAAATGAAATTGATGATAATGCTGACTCACAGGGACTTGAATTAGGACCTGAAGATAAAGATGGAGTAGATCAACAAAATAATGATACTTTACAAGGACCCCTTTCAGATCCTTACCCTCAATCCAGTGAAGAAAATGATTAGTATCCTGACGGTAACACCTCAATGGGAACTGGTTCTAGTGCAAGTTATTCCATTCCCCTCAGATCCAGTTGGAAGCATCAGTCTTCATATTCTCTTGGCAATCTACTGTCCCTTCTAAACTCAGGCATGCAGACCAGGAATAGAGCCACAAACCTTTGTGATTTCTCAGTATTCTTGTCACATATTGAACTTAAAAATGTAAAAAAAGAACTAAAGTATGCAGATTGGATCAATGTTATGCAGGAAGAGTTTCATCGGTTTGAAAGGAGCAACGTTTGACATTTGGTCCCACGGCCATCAGATAGAACTATCATATGGACTAGGTAGGTGTACAGGAATATGAAAAATGAGCATGGAAACATCATGAGGAACAAAACTAGGCTTGTTGTGCAAGGATATTATAAAAAAAGGGATAAATTATGATGAAACATTTGCTCCAATAGCCAAAATAAAGGCAATTAGAATTCTTGTTGTCTTTGCTTCATATATAGAGTTCAAACTATTTTAGATGGATCTAAAGAGTGTCTTCTTAAATGTTTTCCTTAAAGAAGAGGTGTTTGTGAAACAACCTCCAGGTTTTGAAAATATTGACTTCCCTAATCATGTGTTCAAATTGGATAAAGCTCTGTATGGATAGAAGCAAGCCCCCAGGGCTTAGTATGAAAGACTGTCCAAGTTCTTGCTTGATAATAGGTTCAAAAGGGGGAAAATTGACAACACTCTATTCTTGAAGACTAGAGGAAGAAATCTGCTCATTGTCCAAGTTTATGTGGATGATATCAATTTTGGAGCTAAAATCAACTCCCTTTGTGATGAATTTACCAGGTTGATGAGCTGTGAGTTTGTGATGAGTATAATGGGTGAACTCAATTTCTTCCTTGGGTTCCAAATTAAGCAAAGTGCAGCTGGGACTACTGTATGCCAACATAAGTACATACAGAAACTGCTCAAAAGGTTCCATATGGAGGATGGAAAGCCTATTGATACTCCAATAGGCACCTCCTCGAAATTGGACTTAGATAAACCTGATTCCTCTATCAATAAAATTATGTATAAAGGGATCATTGTTTCATTGATCTACTTAAAATCTAGCAAACCTGATATTGTATTTAGTGTTGGTATGTGTGCTAGATTTTAAGAAAGTCCAAAGGAATCTCACTTGAGGGCTACCAAGAGGATTTTGAGATATCTTAAAGGGACCCCTAACCTGGTTCTCTTCTATCCTGCTGGTGACAATTTCAACCTTGTTGGATATATTGATATTGATTATGCTAGGTACCTGGTTGATAGAAAAAGCACCGCATAAATGGTTCATTTCTTTGGATCATCTTTGATCTCTTGGGGTACCAAGAAGCAGAACTCAGTGGCACTCTCCACTACTAAAGTTGAATATATTGTAGTCGCATTATGTTGTGCTCAACTACTGTGGATTAAGAAATAACTTGAAGATTTTGGCATTCTCTATGATTGTGTGACCTTGTACTATGACAACACATTTGTTGTCAATATGGAAAAAATCCAGTTCAACATAAAAGAACAAAGATTATTGATGCCAGACATCACTTTCTGAGTGATAATATGGAAAATGGCTTGATCAAGATGGTGTTTTGTAGCATTGAAGATCAGATTGTTGACATCTTTACCAAGGTACTTAGAAGAAAGCCTTTTAAAAGAAATAAGTCAAGACTAATGGGGTTGATGAGACCAAGTTGAATGCATGCTGATTATACTCTCAATATGGCTATGACTTGGTAAGCAGGTATCCAGGCTGGATTATTTCACCTATGTCTAACTCAGTCTCATATCTTTTGATGATATACACCCATGACAGTGAGGAAAAAATAGGGAGGAGAGTAAAATAGCTCAAGTGCTGAGTATTTAATGCACTCAGGCTATTATGTAGGGACCAGGTTCCTAATTAGGTTAGTATCACACTCTATTACAAATTAGTGGTCATAATTCCCTTTACCAGCAGATGTGTCATGTAAATTGTCATACTCTAAAATGCCACACTCCCTCCTATTCCTTATTGTGAAAGGAGCAAAGAGTGTAGCTACTGAACTATTTATGATTGATGAGGGATTTCACAGTTGGAGGGTATGCACATATACAAAAAAGGAGAAAAAGAGGTTGTTTCCCAAAAATTATCTCTCTATTTGACCCTAGCACTACTTCTTCTTCTCATTATGGACCTCTGTCTGAATAGTGTTTGATACTTTCTCTTGATTCCTGCATGAGTTCTCTTGATGCTATTTTCTCTCTTCCTTGTTCCATCTTTCCTGCTCATGTAAGTGTTGCTTCAATGGCCATGGGTTAATATGTCTGTGTATCTATGCTTGGTTTACTGTTTAACCTCTTTGATAATGCCAAGAGGGAGATGTTGAGATGTAGCTCTGCATAGTATATGAATGAGGAAAAATGTATGGGGGAAAGAAGTATGGATGGTATATGAGGGAGAATAGGGGATGGTGAATAGTGAATAAAACTGCGGTGGTTCTTACACTCAAGAGGAACCTTTGGGTGCTCATAGATAGGAGGAATATGTGAGGAATGCTTAGGGGTATCATAGGCAGGCAGAATTGGGGAAAAAACAGGATTGAGGGCATGTGTTTCTAAGTTCTGTTGTATATGATATGTGTTATGTAGATGGTTGAGGTTACAGAATGCTTGCATGGGTTTGTGTTCATCAAAAAGGGGGAAATTGTTAAGTCCTTAGTTTTGATGTTTGACAAACTGCATGTTGGGGACCTGTTTCCTAAAGATTATGTGATGACAAAGCTGCTACTACTCAGGGGATAGGTTGGTCTTACCTGTCACTATCATAGTCAACCCCAAAGTTGGGCACAAGTACAAAGGTTGGTGAAAAGTTGCTACCACCTGTTTGTCTCAACCAATGACATTCCTCCTAGGTTTTCTTATGTCATAATATTGCTCATCTTCTCCAACAAGAAAACCAAACTTCCATATACTTACAACATATTTTTTTCTTGAAGCTCTTGAATCGAAGACACACTTTGCAACAAGGAATTGATAGCTCATCAAGTTGTATTTTATTTCTTTCTTGTATTTGAGTCTTTGTAATGTGTTCTTAAGCGTTTGCCTATTGCCACTTGTAGGATTATTAGTAGGTGTTGTGGTGCAAACCAAATTTCTTTGTAATCATCTAGAGTTAGGTGATTCCCATGTTAGAGTTAGATTGTTTGTCCAGTTAGAGTTAGATGGAGTCTGTGACAGTAGAGTTACTACTTGTGTCTTCTTGTAATAGAGTTATTACTAGGAGATAAAGGATTAGGAGTTTAATCTTTGGAGTTTGGAGTCTGAATTCAACTTTTCTTAGATATAGTGGAGCTTAGAAATCCTGGAAGCAGATCGTGATTTTTCTCCCTTGAGCAAGAAATTTTCACGTAAAATTTGTGTCTACTATTTACTCTTCCCTTGCACTTTATTATTAAATTTCTCGTAGTTCTTGCAATTTGTGTCTGTCTGGGAACAAGTCCCAAGTTGAGGAGCAACCTACTACAGTTCTACAAGTTACCATTTACCTTTCATTAAATTGTAACTGTAATTATATTGTATCATATTTAACTAATCTATTACCATTATTAGTTAGTTAGCTGTAACTTTTTGTTAGTCATTAATAGACTGTTAATGACAATTAGTTAATTAGGATTGTTTCTAGAAAATTTTCAAGTGATTCCAAGCTGGATCACCTTAGCATTAGGATTATATATATATATATATATATATATATATATATATATATATTAAAAGTGTGAAGACCCTTATAAAAGTGATTTAAACTTTTTGCCCCTCATTAAAAAATTTCACAGTAGATAAAATCGTCTTTTTACTAATTTGCTAAAATTATTATTTAATTATTTTAATAATATTAATTATAATATTTAATCCAAAAATATATATGGAAAGAAAAAATCAAGAGTCCTAAAATTTATGATACTAAAAATATACTACGGTAAGAAGAATTTTTTTTAAAGTTAAACTACTAATCAGCTAAGTTTTAGGAACCATATGTGTGTATAATTTTTTATTTTTTATTTTTAAATAAGAAAATAAAGCCTATTTTATATTAAACAAAAAGCAAACAAAAGTTTTCAAAGAATTATAAAAAAAAAAAAAAAAAAAAACGCACAGTGATGCCTATTCGTAGTAGCTTATTATTTTTGGAATTCATATTCTTTTACTAGTTATTTGGGGGAGAGGGGGATATAAGTTTACCATATTTAGATACTTTTTTTTTTAATAATTCTTTTTGGAATTAAAATTAGTAGTTATTTAGGGGAAGGGTATATAAATTTACCATATTTAGATAAATTTTTTTTTGAAGAAAAAAGGTTTAGGACTTCTATAAATTGAGAATCCTTCTACAACAATACAATAGCATCTTCAATAAACATATGAAACAAGATTATTTATTACTTTTGATCTTAGATCATTGTTTATTGTTTTCTTTAGAATTGTTTTTTACGTCAAAAAATATTTTTGCAATATTTAATTTACTTTGAGGTGCATTGATTTTGTAGGTATCTTGAAGATAGATGATGATGATAATATATATAGATAGTTGATAATCCGAATTTTGAAAGGTGATTAATTTTGCATGGCAATTTTTAGTTTTGAATGATATAAATTGTTGTAGCTATTCATTCTTATTCTTTTCATATTATGATCTTTTATTTGCCTTCTTTTATGATATGCTATGTAGTTTATCAAATTTTACAATAAAGGAAAAATTGGTCTAATGAAAGGCATAACTGAATCTGATCATAAAAAAATATAACTATGCGACAAAGAGACACAACAGGAGACAAGAAAGAGAACAAGAGATTTTTTTCTCCAAAAGTATTCACAGTAAGGAAGAGTTGATAAAGCGTTTCTCCAAAAATATTCATGAATGAAGTAAGAATTCAACGTACAGTACAATTCTTGGGTCTATTTGACAGGACATATGAAGCATGAGGTTTGGCTAAATTAACTTCACCTTTTGAGATTACTCATTTTTTTGTAATAATATTTTGAAAGGTGGAATTGGGAGTATTCATTATTATATTGGAATAATTTCTCTTTTCATTAATTTTTTTCATCTCATATTCATCAACAAAAGGGAAGAGTGTGAGTTCTCTTTTTTGCAATTTCAAAACACACATTCTCTCTGTTTTCCTTCTTTCGCTCCCAATTATGGCTTTCAGTAATTTCGTGTTAGATTCAGCTCTCACCTTGATTTCATGGATTTAATAAGGGATAACAACATAACTTAGCAAATATATACTTCTAATTATCCTATTTAGCCTAAGGTTCAATTAATTATAATTCATAGCACCCTCTTGCCTATTAATTATCACTAATTACAATTCATAGTCTCTGTATTTTCTCTATTTTCTATCACTCTCCTTTTTATTTCTTTTTTCGGTTTTTATCTTCATTTTATCTTTATCTTTTTTTTTTTCACTTTTTTTTTCTTTTTCATTTTTTTTTTCATTTTTCATTTTTTTTCTTTTTCTTTTTTTCCTTTTCATTTTTTCTCATTCTTTTTTCTCTATTTTCTATAACTCTCCTTCTTCTTTTTTTAATATATTTTTTCTCCTTATTTTTCTCTCATTTTTTTTTCTTTTTTTCCTTTTTATTTTTCTCCTTCTTTTCATTTGTGTGAACTAGCAAACACAAATAAAAGAGCGAACTATAAAATACAAATACAAATACGAACTATAACATAAAAATACAAGTGAGAACTATAAAATATAAATACAAATGCGAACTATAACATACAGATACAAGTGTGAACTGTAAAATATAAATACAAATGCAAACTATAACATACAAATATAAATGCGAACTATAACAGACAAATATAAGTGCGAACTATAAAATACAAATAGAAATACTAATTATAACATACAAATACAAGTGCGAACTATAAAATACAATTACAAATGCGAACTATCATTTGTATTTTTTAATTCTTGAAAAGGAACGACTGATTTTCTTTCTACGGATACTTGTTTGTATTTAATGATACGAGTTGTATTTATTGATACAAATAAATACAATTTGAATTTTCACATAAATACAGTATATACAAATACATATTATATTTGTAAAATCATTTGTTTCATTTATTTGTAATTAAATTTGTATCAAGTGATATTTGTTTATTTACAAATACGAATAATAATTTTGAAATACAAACACAAAACGCTACATTTGTATCAAATGATACATTAAATATTTATATATTTTAGAATCAAGAAAATACAATTAATGCATTTACTTGTTTGTATACAAATACAAATAATAAATTGCACATAATCACGGCTAAATACAATATGAAATCAACTTACAAATACAAATACAAAATAATTCTTTAAAAATAAAAAGGCAACGATGAAAATAGAATACAAATACAAATATAATCTAAATATCCAAAACATAATAAAATCACAATACAAATATTATTCAATATAATATATAGTCAATTATAAAATACAAATACAAAATAGTTCTTCAAAATACAAGTGTGAATTATATAAAATATAAATGATGGTGCGAACTAACAAATACAAATACAAGTGTGAACTATAAAATACAAATACAAATACAAATGCGAATTACAAAATATAAATACAAGCGCGAACTTTAAAATACAAATGCAAACACAGTTGTATCAATGAATACAAAAATATAAATGACGTTGTGACTACAAATATGATAAATAATTGTGGTGTTTATGTTATCATCCATGACTTATGCTCGAGTAGTCATATTTTTCGAAAATACATAGAATATAAAATAAAATTTAAAAATAATGATAAAGAAAATAAGTACAAAAAAGAAAAAAATCAAAGAAGAAAGAGAAATAGAAGAGAGAAAAAAACAAAAAGGAAAAAATAGAAAAAAGAAGAAGAAAAAACAGGAAAACATGAAAAAGAAAGAATATAAAAAAATGAAAAAAATGGTAATGTTTTTTACGAGACTAAATATGTAGTGTATTTATGTTTTTTTATGAATATAAATCACTGAGTAAAAGTGAATACAACGGCTGTGAATAGAATACAATGGCTAAATACGTACTGTATTTATATTTTACTCCCTCCGTTTAAAAAAGAATCACCCACTTTCCTTTTTAATCTGTTTAAAAAAGAATGACCTCTTTCCTTTTTTGGCAATACTTTAATTTCAATTTTCCACATGACATGTTTAGGACCACAAGATTAAAGTGCATTTTGATACATTTGACACAATTTTAATTTAAGGCCACAAGATTCAAAAGTCTTCTTTATTTTCTTAAACTTTGTCTCAAGTCAAAGTAGATCATTCTTTTTTAAACGGAGGGAGTATATGAATGCAGAATATTGATAAAACCGAATACAACGAGCGTAAATTGAATACAACGGTTATAAATAGTAATTATTTAAAATATGACTATGAAATGCGAATTTTACAGCAAAGTATAACTATTTTTGAAAGATCTCCATTTAATAATAAGACTTGGTTCACCAACCGAAGCTTATTTATCTAAATACGTTCATGAAAAACACTATCTTCATACTTTATTTTACGCTTTATATGATTGTCCCTTAGTTTATGTCCAACTAATAAATCCAGAAAAATTATTCAGAATTTTATGTTTTGATGGTAAAACAGATTCGACATACTAAAAATATTTTAATTTCTTCGATACCAAATAAAATTCTCCAACTAAATAGGCACGACTGTCTTGTGACCACAAATCCAACAATAAACGGTACTGATGCTGACGTATCATAAAGGATAATGCTGAAAATTAACAAATTACTAGAAACTTATGTTGACGACGACTTCATATATAAGGAAAAGAACAACAGAAAACTACAGGTCATAATGGTGCCGAATACATAAATGGTAAAATGCTCTATTGGATCCATATAATATATCAGTTTTGTAAGTTAAACACTTCTACTTACACATTTGTCATCTGGATCCCTGAACCCATAAAAAAACTACATTTTAAACACTTTTTTGGAGAGTGTAATACACTCTCCCATGTCAGCTACCACATCAGCTGCCACGTATGTCATGTCATCTGTCACGCGTGCCACATCATTTAAAAAAAATAGAAAAAATAGTACATTAAATTCAAAGTCATTTTTAAAATGCTACATAACAAATTAAATATTAAAATTAATTTAATTAAATAAGAAAAATTTATAAATTGTAGAAAAATTTGAATAATCATGCTTTTAAAATTTGAAAAATTTGAATAATCATTTTTAAAAATAAAAAATAATAAAAAAAGTATTACATTAAAATTAATTAAATATTAAATTTAATTTAATTAATTAATTAAATATTAAAATTAATTTAAATTTTAAATTTAAATTAGTGAAAAATTAATTAATTAAAATTCTTAAATAATTAATTTATTTAAATTAATTAATTTATCAAATTAAAAATTCTTACCTAATTTAAATAAATTTTACTTAAATAATTAATTAATTTAAATATGATTTACACATTTAAAATATTTAATTTAAATTAATTGTAGGGGGAGGGGCTGGGTGGGGGTGGGGGAGGGCTTGAGTGGGGTGGAAGCTGGGGGAGGGGGCTGCGTGGGGCTAGGTGGGGTGGGGTCTGGGGTAGGGGTTGGGTGGGGTGGGGGGCTGGAGAAAGGGGGTTGGGTGAGGTTGGGGGCTGGGGAAGGGGGTGCGTGGGGCTGGGTGGGATGGGGACGGGCTAGGGAAGGGGTTGCGTGAGGCTGGGTAGGATGGGGGACGGGATGGGGAAGGAGGAGGGGTTACGTGGGGCTAGACGGGCTGGGGTGGGGTGGAGGGCTGAGGGAGAGTGGTGGGTGGGGTGGGGACGGGCTGGGGTGGGGGTAGGGGAGGCTGGGTGGGGTGGTGAGGGGGTGGGGGAGGCTGGGTGGGGTGGGGAATGAGGTAGGAAAAAAATTTAAATTTATTGTTTTTAAATTTTTAAAAATATATTTAAATTTTTAAAAATATTTTTAAATTAAAAAGGATGGAGGAAAAAAAAGAGGGGCTAGGGGGTGTGGGGGTAGGGGAGGATGGGTGGGGTGGGGAGGGGCTGGGAAAAAAAATTTAATTTATTATTTTTAAATTTTTAAAAGTATTTTTAAAAATATTTTTAAATTAAAAAGGATGGAGGAAAAAAAGGACGGACTGGAGGGGGGTGGGGGTGGGGACGGGCTAGGGTGGGTGGGGAGGGAAAAAATATTTTTTTCAAAAAAAAATTAAAAATATTTTTTAAATGATTTTTTAATTTTTAAAAATATTTTTAAAATTTTTAAAATTATTTAAAAAATATTTTTAAATTTAAAAAGATGGAGGGAAAAAAAGGATCCTTTTTTATTTACTTTTTAAATTTTAAAAATATTTTATTTTTAAAAAAATTTTAAAATTATTTTTAAATTTTTAAAAAGATTTTAAAATTATTTTTAAATTTAAAAAGATGGAGGAAAAAAGAGGACCCTTTTTATTTTTATTTTTATTTAAATATATATATTTTTAATTATTTTAATGTAAAATTGGCCAAAAATTGACTTCCACTCGCACCCCTAGGCGAGTGGTTACACTCTCTTTGTCCTAGTCACCATGACTTTGCCACATAGGCAAGGTCAACGGTTAAAGAGCGAAATATTTCTTTTTGATGGGTTCAAGTGTCCAGATGACAAACATGTAAGTAGAAGTGTCCAACTTACAAAACTGACATAGTACAGGGGTCCAATAGATCATTTTGCCTACATAAATTACTAGGAATTTTAGAGTTAGGTTGACGAAGACTTATTATTGTCTCAGCTATCACTTTCTCTTAGCGTGTTATAAGGTACTTATAAATTCGTCTTGGTGGAATTAACGGGTTCAAATCAAATCTCCCATACGTTTTTCATCCCAATTTACATGAATGTGATTGATTGAGCATAGAGTTTAAGCAAAATAAAAGACTTTTAAAACGTCTAATCTAAAATAAGCCATGAAAACTTTTGTGGCTGTAAATCATCTCATTAGGAATAAAATGAGAAATTTTAAATTACATTATCACTAAAAATAGAAAATATCATTTTTTTGAGAAGAATTCTGAAATGACTACATACTGAAAATCAGTTATTGATTCCAGTCGGTTGATGACTATGGAAAATATAACCAAGAAGCACATTTAATACTCTTCTTCGATAGAAGCACCTTTCCACATTTGTCTAGAGGCGAAGCTTTTGTAATTAGCTATAATATGTGTACAAGTCCTAATCATAAAGTAGTATCTTTTGGGTTATATGTGTACGAGTCCTAATCATAAAGTAGTATCTTTTGGGTTATTTAGTCTAATTTGACGAGACAAATATGTAATTAGCAGAATAGTGACATGAGATCCGACATACTATTTTTATCTGTTTACTGAAGGATTTTAGGAACTTCACCTGTGGCTTGGAGACACATAAAAAAGAATACAGGAGCTTTAGAGGGTGTTTGGAAGAGCTTCTAAATTGGTCAAAATGGCTTAAAAGTCACTTTTTAATTTTAGAAGTATTTGATAATTTTAAAAATTGCTTAAAAAAAGTCAATTTTGGCTTAAAAAAAAGCTAAAAACTAAAAGCTCAAATTCCTTACTTATTTTTTTTTAGCTTTTAAACCATTTTAGTTTGACCAATTAAAAGATATTTTTCTCCCTCAAAATTCTCCCTTATTCCAAAATTATCCTTGTGTAGCCTCAAAATAGCTTTTAATGCTTAATGCTTGTATTAATTGAATATTTTCACTTTTTGTATTTATGACGAATTTAACTCTAACTATATTAATACTTCTTTTGTATGAAACTTCTAATTTATGAAATATGAATTTTTATATATTATTTTTCTTCTTTAATATATTCTTTTAAATTTGAACAATTATTATTGTACAACATATGGATTTCTCTAATAAAAAAAATAAGTCACCAACCAAAATATATTAAAAATACTTATTGAAGATATACAACTTCATGGACGATTAGTGAATGATCCATCTATATTTCACGACGCAACATTTATATTCGTCAATGTTTTAATAGTGATAATCATTACTCAATCAACGAGTAATATGTTTTCTAATTAAGAGTCTTTTTATCAAACAAATAGTATCATTTGTGACCAACTATATTTATCTATTTATGTAATTATAATGATTAGTAACATATATATTTTGCTTAATGATTTAAACTTTTTTAACCAAAAAAAAGTTTTTTAGCGCACAAATTAATATTCATTCATGAATATATATGTATATATATATATTAAAATATATATTAATTTTAATTTGAATTATTTTAGAAATAAAAATTAATAATAATCAACTCTATATATTGTTAATAACTTTAAGGGTATTTCAGACATTTTGACAAAAAAAGTGCTTAAAAGCACTTGTTTACCAAACACATTAATAACTTTTTCTCAGTTTCAGCACTTTAATTCAAACACTTAACTGTTTATTTTTAAAATAAGTTCACTACTTTCAAAATCACTTTTCAGTCATTTTTTTTTCGCTTATCCAAATGGATCCTTAGTAGTCATGAAAACTCGAATGATGTGGGTGACATATGGTCAATCTCCATATAAGCTCATGAGCCCAATAATTGATAGCAGAACCAATAATTCAACAAGACGAGTACGGAGAGGACGAAATAATGGCGCAAGGCCCCAGATTAGTGCCTTTGCCTGTCTATGATGACTGATTACTATCCTTATCGTAATTTTGGAGACATAACAAAAATCAGTGGCCTTTTGTGATCGTAAATACTTGGTTGATGTGGGCGTCACACACAGTTAATCTCTTGATAAATTCATGAAGTAATGGGCATGTGGAACTTCATCTGAAAGGAGAGTGTTAGATTGATTTATAAAGTCCCACATTGATAACTAAAAAAACAAGAAGTTACATGTAAGTTCTAGAGATACGTTTAATGATTTGAACCTTTTGAAAAACTCATGTGGATTTAATCTGATGATGTTACATCATGTTAATAAAGGATTTTTGGGCAAGGTTATCCCCACAATTTGTACTTTTTGTTATTCGTCGAGTAGTTGACTACTTAGTGCTATGCATTCAATATCAGGAAAAAAATGGATACACATTGATACAAATTACAATGATACAAAAGAATGAAAGAACAATATACTGTACTAAATAAGAACTCGATCATTCGCTATAAATTGAAGGTACAATCAACTACTGTTAGTACGTAACGAAACATATCTTTACTGTTAAATTGTGCTACCTAGGCATTAAGATCCATTGATAGAAGAACAGCTTGAGAGAGAATGAATAGAGGAAAGAGGATATTTTATTTTGAGCTAAGATGAATCCATTATATTTCCAATGTAACAGTACATCTCTCTACTTATACTATTGTGCAAAATCCTCTAACAACTAAACAACTAAACACAACTAATTACAACTCATTTACAACTGGCATTTCAGCCCCAACACCTAGTGCTAGTAACTAACTTTTCTAACTGATTTTATCATACAATGCTTTAAGTAATTCCACTCTCAACACTCCCCCTCAAACTAGTGGGTACAAACACATTTAGCACTCCCAGTTTGGACATCAAATAATCATGTTGATATCTCAGCATTTCCTTGGTTAAGATGTCTGCTTGTTGTTCCTTCGAACCAATGTGATGCGTTTGTATCAACCCTGCTTGAATTTTTTCTCTAATGAAATGGCAATCAATCTCTATATATTTGGTACGCTTATGATAAACAGGGTTAGCTGCTATTTGCAAGGCTGCCTTGCTATCACTAAAGAGGTCTACTGGTTTTTTCAATCTTATTCCCAGTTCTTCATATAAGCTGATCAACCAAAATATTTCTGATAATGTTGTTACCATACTTCTGTACTCTGATTCTGCTGAACTCCTAGAGACAATTATTTGTTTATTTGATTTCCAAGATATAAGTGACTTCCCATGCTTCACAATGTATCCGGTTACTGATCTCTTAGTTCTCGGGCATAAGGCCCAATCGGCATCGCAATAAGCTGTCAATGTATCATCCTTTTCACTGCTCAATGGAATTCCCATGCCAGGATCTTTCTTGAGATATCTGACCACTCTCAAAGCAGCTTCCCAGTGAGATCTTTTGGGTTGCTGCATGAATTGACTCGGTGTTTGGATTGCAAACGCTATGTCTATCCTCATATGAGTCAAGTACAATAATCTTTCTATCAACCTCTGATATTTCACTTTATCTTTCAATAGTTCATCATCCTGCAAATCCATCAATGTATCTGTTTCCTTTGTTGTGAGTTTCTGATTGAATTCTAAAGGTGTGCAAGCTGATTTGGATGCACTCAAGCCCAAGTCATTGATTAATTCAAGAGTGTACTTTCTCTGGTTCATTAGAATACCTTTGTTTGATCTTGAGAATTCCATTCCCAAAAAATCTTTCATTTCCCCTAAATCATTCATCTTGAATACTTTCTGTAAATCTGATTTGGTTGTCTCTATCAATTGAGTATTGTTACCTATGATGAGCATATCATCCACATATACAAGGATCACCACTATATGATATCCATTTCTTCTGGTAAACAGAGAATAGTCTGAGCAACTTTGAACAAAGCCAAGGTTGACAAGTGCATCTTTCAATTTTACATTCCATTGTCTGCTTGCTTGTTTTAATCCATACAAGGATTTGATAAGCCTACATACTTTGGGAACACCATTAACAGACTCCCCCTGGCTATCAAATCCTTGAGGGATCTGCATGTATACCTCATCATGTAAATCACCCTGTAAAAAAGCATTATGGACATCTATTTGGTGGATTGGCCAGTCAGAAGATGCAACAATAGATATCATAGTTCTAACATTAACAATTTTGACAATAGGAGAGAATGTCTCATTATAGTCGAGCCCTTTTTGTTGGTTATAACCTTTGGCTACCAATCACGCCTTATATCATTCAATTTCCCCATCGGCTCTATATTTGATCTTAAAAATCTATTTGCACCCAATAGGTGCCTTCTCAGGTGGTAATGGAACTAGTTCCCAGGTCTTTTTGTCAATAAGAGCTTGAAGCTCAGAGTTCATGGCATCAACCCAAAGAGGATCTGAAGAAGCCTCTTGGAAAGACTGAGGTTCCACGATTGAGGTAAAAACAGCTAAAAACTGTCTGTATGAAGGTCGCAGACCAGCATAACCAATAGAGTGAGTCATGGAATAAGGGCCAGCAATAGAAGAAGATATGGATGAAGATGTTGTTGTGATAAAATCAGTTATCCAAGAAGGTTGTTGTCTAGGTCTACTTGACCTTTTTTAGGATTCAACGAGAGTTGGAACTGGTGGAACTATAGGAGGTGGTTTAGAAATAGGGTTTAAATTGGGATCAACGGTAGGAGGAGAAGGCTCAAAAGTATCTGGTGAAGGTGGTGAGGGATCAGAAGTTGATGGTGATATAGGAAAAGGTATGAGTAAGACATCACTAGCAAGTGGAATGTCATGAAAAAAGGGATCCCGTGTAGAGGCAGTAGTCTTGCATTTGAAGGGAAAAAGGGATTCTCTATAAACAACATCCCTATTAATGAAAAAAGTAGAACTAGCTAAGTTAAGAAGAATATGCCCTTTTTTCAGGTCGGAGTAACCCATCATAACAACTTCTACTACTCTAGCACCAAACTTGTCCTGCGCAGGCAACTTCTTGGCAAAACAAAGATGGCCCATGGTTCGCAAGTGATCAATAGAAGGTTTCTTGCCATAAAAAATCTCATATGGACTCTTCCCTTGAAGAACTACAAAGGAAAGTCTGTTAATAATATGTGTAGAAGCTAAAACACAATGTCCCCAGTACTTTAATGGAATATTTTCCTGAAATCTAATCCCTCTCGCAATCTCTAGAATATGTTTGTGCTTTCTCTCTACAACCCCATTTTGTTGAGGTGTATAAGCACAAGTTCTTTGATGTTGAATGCCATAAGAGTGGAAAAGGGCAGCACATCCAGCATTCACGAATTCGCCACTATTATATGATCATATCATTTTCATATTTCTGTTAAATTGGTTCTGAATTACCAAAAGGAAATGTTTCAAGACAACGAATACATCAGATTTCAATTTGAGCAAAAATAACCTGGTGATTCTGGAATGATCATCAACAAAAGTCAGAAACATTTTATTCCCATATAAGTATGGACATTATAGGGATCCCAAACATCAACATGAAGTAGATCAAAATTATCAGAAGTTAAACTAGTACTTGTAGGAAAAGGCAATCTAGAATGCCTAGCCATAGGGCAAACAGAAAGATTCTCAATCACATCTAAACCATCAAGTTGTGAGGAACCAAATAGCTTCTTGATTGTTCCAACAAAAGTATGGCCCATCCTTCTATGCCAAAGACCAGCATTGACTTTAGGAATTTGTGTGAATAAGCTTGCCTACTGCGGCTTTATTGTAGAATTAAGGGAAGAAAACAAGTATAGGCCACCTCATTCTCTACCAATCCCCTTGATCTTTCCAGTTGAAAGGTCCGGGAAGATGCAGAATGCAGGGAAAAATAGTACTGAACATTTCAGTTCTCTAGTAAGCTTAAAGACTGAAATAAATTATAGTGAAAATCAGGAATGAACAACACATTCTCTATAATGCCTGTACCCGGAATCTGACAAGAACCTGTATGGGATGCACTAGTGGGATGGCCATTAGGTAAATTTACCTCTTTAGATGAATGACCATCAAGTTTTACCTTGTTTTGAAGCATGGAACCCAGATACCAGTGAGGGACGTCAGTACGGAAATATGTACTGAGTATGTAAGGCAGTGAGTATCAAGATGAGATACAAAAGATCAACAGAACCCAGATACCAGTGAATAAATAGTATGAGTAGACCACACTTAAAAGAGCTGATGGGATACCTGCACATTACTTTCATATCATTACTTCCCGTATTCCTTATCAATACATAACATATGTCATACAATGGCCAACTGATCAGTGGTACTAATACAATACATCATGGACCACCCCTGGAATAGCATATATACATAATCTTTATAATACAATGGCCAACTGATCAGTGGTACTAATACAATACATCATATCATCAATTTAAAATAAAGGCATTCCATTTCTTAATTCAATTAATCTTTGAGATTGGTTACTTTGTGGTCACACCTTATGAAACTTGAAACCATAATACCTCAATAGGAAAAACATGTAAATAGGTAATCAATATCATGAAAATGAAGTAGAGAATCATGGATACCTCATCAAACCATTTCGGAGTCAACAATAGTATATGGACATTTTTTTTGACTAGCCGGACATCTTAAAAGTGAAAACAAGTTCAATTGGTAGTGTCGAAGATCATATGATGTTATTATGAGTCATGTGTCGTAGGACAATGTTGGAAGCTTACTTGAGAGTGCCATGGGTCATTATTCATGCCAAAGATTAGATAGAGTATGTCTTACATACCTTGATATAACCACTTCAATACAAGTCCAACTTGACTTCCCGTACTCTTCGAACACTTATCTACAATAAGTCATTTGTGGCAAACTAGTATTAGCAACCAAACCTTACCATTTAGGTATTAACTTCACCAAATAATATCTAGGAAGTAATCCTTTAACTCATCAATAAGAGTGCTACATACATCCTCTTATACTCTTATTACATTCACATATCATGCATTTTCATGCAATATCCCTCAACATCACTCTTAGCCTTTATTTCCCCTCTTAATCACCATCCAATACCAACATGATCACTAGGCATACATAACCACTAATATAATGATATATCACCACAATTCATCCTCCATAATCCAATACCAACAACTTCCATAATTTACTACTAACAATTTATACAAAACAATTCATAACTATGTTTCTAGTTATCTTCCAACATCAAGACAATACTCATAATCCCTTATCAATACTTATTCATGGATAAGAATCAAGAATAAACAATATTCATACCTTAACAATGAACTCTTGTATTTAGAATCCTCCTTACATAACCATGGGGTGCTTCTCGAAGCTTTCGAGATGGTGAACACAACTACGGAACCGATTCGAATTTTCTACGGTTGAATCACAAAATATTTGAAGTTGAAATTAGGCTAGGGTTTCACCTTCTCTTAATAATTGGATGATATATGATATATATGAGGCTAAGTGTATGTTTATAAAGGCCAATTTTCGTCCAAGAGGTAATAGAAAATGACTATTTTGCCCTAAAAATTTAAATAAATCCGAATCTGTCCCCAGTGGACAGTTTTGACAGGCTGAAGTAAATCGATCATAACGCTTTGCTCCGGTATCGGATTTGGGTGAAACCAATTGAATTGGAAATATAATTCAAAGGGATTACATTTTCATATAAAGTATACCACCCAGTTCTTCCTGTACAAGGAGTTATGGTCGTTTAAAGTTGACCCAAAAATCTGTCCCAAAATTCTGTTTTTTTTTTATAGGCTGTAGTAAAACGGGTATAGCTCCTTACTCAGACATTGGATTTAGATGAAACCAATTTCATCGGAAAGAAGACTCTCGGAGATTTTCGTCGATATATAGCAGCTCACACAGTTGTTTTTGTACAAGGAGTTATGATCATCTAAAGTTGATCCAAAAAAAATTGCCTAGCTGCAGTAATTTTCCTGCAGATTTACTGTTCACAGGCTTCCCGGCCACCGTTTTGAAATTTCGAATGTGCTCGCTTATATGAAATACTCCTCTGTTTTGGACAAACTTTATATCGTTGGAAAGCTTATTCTAATACCTACACATAAAACTATTAACAGGATACTTCCGAACACCATAAACTTAATTTAACCCATACGTAAGCCTTTAGGACTCCATATAATCGCGATAAGTGTACGAAAAAATTTACGGGGTGTTACATTCTCCCCCCCTTAAGAACATTCGTCCTCGAATGTTAGCATAGTTACTCAATTAAGACATGTCCAAGCTTTCAATTAACATATTCATCATCATAACATACTTGCATAAATATAAACACTTACTTGTTATTGTTCTTCTTCCGTCTCATGAACTTCCTCCTCATCGTTGAATAGGTAAGGGTACTTAATCTTCATCGCTTCCTCGGCTTCCCATGTGATCTCCTCAACTTGTTGATTCCTCCAAAGTACTTTTACCGATGCCATCTCTTTATTCCTTATCTTTTTAATTTGGCGATCAAGAATAGCAATAGGCATTTCTTCAAAAGTGAGATCTTCTGTAACTTGTACTTCTTCCGTAGTAGTGATGTGCGATGGATATCCGATGTACTTGCGAAGCATCGAAACATGAAATATGGGATGAACTGCTGAGAGCTCTTGAGGTAGCTCTAACTCATAAGCAACTTGTCCAAATCTTTGAATGATCTTGTACGGACCTATGTATCGTGGATTTAACTTTCCTTTCTTGCCAAACCTCATCACTCCTTTCATTGGTGATACTTTCAAGAATACCCAATCGTCGATAGAAAACTCAAGTCCTCTTCTTCTAACATCCGCATAAGATTTGTGTCGACTTTGAGCTATTTCAAGCCGTTGTTGGATCACTTTAACCTTCTCCATTGCTTGATAAACAAGATCCGGTCCAAACAAGACCGCATCACCTGCTTCAAACCATCCTATTGGCAATCTACACTTTCTTCCATACAATGCTTCATATGGTGCCATTTTGATACTTGAATGATAGCTATTATTGTAGGCAAACTCGATAAGAGGTAGGTGATCATCCCAGTTGCCTTTGAAATCTAATACACATGCTCGTAGCATATCTTCAAGTGTCTGGATGGTACGTTCCGCTTGTCTGTCCGTTTGAGGATGAAAAGCCGTACTTAGATTTACTTGTGTCCCCAAACTCCTTTGAAAAGACTTCCAGAAATTCGCGGTAAATTGGGAAGAAATGATACAAAATCAAACCAACAACACCAAGAGCTTCAAGTAGGCTCGGATTTTCAGTCCAACAACACAAGAACAACAAGTTTAAGTTTCGGTTTTTCAGTCCAACAACACAAGAACAACAAGATAGATAACAATGCTAGTGAATCGAAAAGAGCCCCACACGGCTTCACTAGACTTTAAGATAACAAAATCAACAACAACAACAAGATAAAGAAAGATAGATAACTTGACATATAACATTCAAGAAACTAAGAACCCTAACATCAAGAGAGGACCCTAAGTCTAATGAATATAAACACCAAGTTCTTACGAGGACCAAGAGGCACTCAACGACCTCAAAACCCTTGTTTCTAGCCAAAGAGACAACACAAGTATCCCTCTACTTGTGAGATAATAGGGACGGCTTCTAAGAGTGGAAGAGAGAGCCGGAATGTTTAGTGTTTTTAGGTTACAAAATCAGCATTCACAAACTAAGGAATAACTCTCTAACATGTTCTATTTATACTACAAACAAAAGGGGTAAAATGACCCATCCGCCCTTGCTTCTTGTGCCAACCTTGAAGAGTAGTTTATTACACATTAAGACCTCTCTTCACACATAAAAACGTTTAGGTCCTTGGTTGGTTCAATCACCAACTCACACACGGCCATTTGCATGAACAAAGCTTGGAGTTTTTGTAATTCCCGAGCTTGGCTTCGTGTGAAAGGCCGTGTACCTGTGGAGGCTGCCCCAACCGTATCATCCTCTCCATCTTGAGAGGAATTTGACCTCAAATTCAGCATTTGGTCATCTTCAACCGCATCCATGAGGGAGAGATCACCAACGTTGAAAGTGTTGTGCACTTGATATTCCGGTGGAAGGTCAATCTTGTAGGCGTTGTCATTGATTCTCTCAAGTACTTGGAAAGGACCATCACCCCTTGGCAGCAATTTGGACTTCCTTTGAGCTGGAAACCGATCCTTTCGAAGATGCACCCACACCCAATCTCCGGGTTCAAGCACAAGCCTTCTTCTCCATTTGTTTACCCTTTTTGCAACCTCTTGGTTCTTCTTTTCAAGCTTGATCCGCACCGTCTCATGCATTTTCTTCATTGCCACGACTATTTTATTTCCATCTAAGCTTATAGTGATTTTGTTGATGGCTCTACAATCGACGCACATGCGCCAAGTTTCGTCCTTCTTCGGTACCAAAAGCACCGGAACAGCACACGGACTCATGCTTTCCTTGATGTATCCCTTGTTGAGAAGCTCCTCAACTTGTCTTTCAAGCTCCTTAGTGTCCATGGGATTGCTCCTATAGGCCGGTTTGTTTGGAAGTTGTGAACCCGGCACCAAATCAATTTGGTGCTCAATTCCCCGAAGTGGGGGCAATCCTTGCGGAAGTTCTTGAGGAAATACATCTTCATACTCCTGCAACACACAAGAAATCAAAGGGGAAATGGAAGAATTAGTGGGGTTAGTATTAAAACAATGGGCCAAAAGTAACATCGGCTTGTTTTCATCATGGTCCACGAAGAGTTCTTTCCTCCTAGCCAACATCACTACGTTTTCCATCTCCCTTGTCGTTGGGACAGCCTCGGATGTCCCTACTTCCTCACCTACGGCATTCCCCCCCTTTTCTCCCTTTCCGGATTCATTCCCCTTTTCTTTCAACTCTCTCATCTTTTGATGCCACTCATTTACTTGGGAGGGTGAAAGAGGATGAAGTGTGACCTTTCGGCCATCCTTCTCAAGCGTATACCGGTTGGACCTCCCATCGTGTTTAGTAGACCTATCATATTACCATGGTCTACCTAACAACAAGTGACATGCTTGCATTGGGATCACGTCACAAAGCACTTCATCGTGGTAGTTTCCCACCTTAAACCGAATCACACATTGCCTTGTGACCTTTAATTCACCACAATCGTTCAACCATTGTAGCTTGTAAGGACTAGTGTGTAGTGTAGTTGGTAGCTTCAAGAAATTTACCATAGCATGGCTCGCAACATTTGTACAACTACCACTATCAATCACCAAGGTGCACACACTCCCCTTTACAAGACACTTAGTATGGAATAGATTTTCCCTTTGACTCGGGTCATCTATCGCCTTACTAATCATGACACGTCTAACCACAAAGTTTGGAACCACACACTCCCCTTCTTGTGGATAGACATCTTCACTACCATCTACTTCATCATCATTCGGCCCATTTTCAGCTCCCTCTCCATCTTGAGGCTCGGCCTCATCCTCCCCCCTTTCGGAAACCACCTCCTCACCAAGGTAGTACACTTTCCCTTCTCGTAGGATCACATTGCGCCGGTTCGGACATTCATTGGCCTTATGCCCCCAACCTTGGCACTTGAAGCATTGGAACCCCTTTGGGTTGGGATATTTGTGAGCCTCCGGTTTCGGAGGGAATTTAGGGACTGTTTTGGACTCGGGCAGCTTCGTAGGGGCGGGTTGGTCCTTGTTTTTGGGCCAACCCGAGGGGGTTTGTACCCTTGCCTTGAAGGATGATCTCTCCTTAAGTTCCCTTTCAATCTCAAGGGACGCTTGGAATATACCGTCAATGGTTTCAAACCGGTGAAGGGTCAAATGAGTGGAGATCTCTTTGTTCAACCCACACTTGAACCGGATAATGTCGTGACTGATTTGCTCCCCACGATGATCAAGTTTCAACATGAGTTGTTGGAACTCGTCAAAATAGGCCATCACACTCTTGCCTCCTTGCCGCAAGCCATATAATCTAGCAAGCAACTCATGACGATATCTCTCGGGAAGGTATTGTTGTCTCATCAAATACCTCAACCGATACCAAGGTGGTGGCTGCCCATCAACTAATTCATTACCAAATCGTTTAATATACTCCCACCAAGTGTTAGCATAGCCCTCGAGGTGAGCTATAGTGTAGCAACTCTTCTTTTCTTCCGAGATGTCATTAACTTGGAAAACTTTATCACAAGCCGATTCCCAAGTTAAGTAGGTCTCGGGGTCACTTTCACCCTTAAAGATGGGTAGGCTCAACTTGATGGTGTTGATGCCTACGTCTCTCTCTTGGTGTCGGTTTCCCCTATCTCCATACCCCCGGTATCTCCTAGGTTCTCCTCGACCCCCTCTTAACTCCTCCTCCCTCATATAAGCATCATCAAAGGCTCCATCTTCTTCATACTCCTCTCTACCGTATCCTTCAAAGTGGGCTGGTCGGCCTTGGCCGTTTTGATTCGGAGGATTTGGAATTTGCGGTCTTTGGGTTAATGGAGCTTGGAATGGAGGGTTCGGATTTAGTGGAGGTACTTGGCGTCCAAATCCCTCTTGTGGAATTGGAGGGGCTTGGAAATGTAGTGGTCTAGTGGGGTCTCGGTTTGGAGGAAAATAGGTAGTTTGGCTTGCGGTATTTAGTGGAGCTTGGGGTGCATTTAGCATTTGGTGGACTGTTTCGGGGGTGATGGTTGCGGAGGAGGTCCTATCATGACCATTGGTAGATACATGTAGAGGAGTAGAAGGACGAGAGTTCCTTTGACTCTCCACTTGTTCTAATCTCCCACTAATAGTCGACACTTCCCCCTTTATTGCTGCCAAGTCCCCTCTCACGGCCCCAAATTCCGAATTCAACCTTTCAAGTGTCCGGGTAACGGCCTCAAGAGTGACCCTCATAGAATCAAGGGCATTAGTATCCACATTATGAGACGTAGCTCCTTCCATTGTCAAGGTATTATCCGCTTTAGTTCACCACAAGTTCGTGTTCCACAAGTGTTGTATAATTGGCTAGTAACCGTGAAATTTTTAAGGTATGAGTAAGCTCTTATCCGGAATGGATTCTTGTTTTGAAGACTCAAAGAATTCTTGCCGGACTAGAGTCAAAAATCAGCAATTCATTCAAACGAATAAAAGTACTCAAATAATCGTTGACACGAACAAACGGTTCAAGGAACTAGTTGACAACCTAGTAGGAATGTACTAGTTTGTTAATTAGTTCTAGGACCAAGTAAGGGAAACCAAGGATCAACAATTAGCAACCAAAGAATATCCTAAGTTGAGCTTATAGTGACGTGGCAGCATGCAATGGTTCCACACGTTCTTCTTCTCTTTTTTTTTTTTTTTTTTTTTTTTTTCTTTTTTTTAATATTCACACAACTTGTTATAGTTTGCAAAGTGTTTTTGGTGGGAAAAATAAAATCTTGTAGTATTTCACCCTTTTCAAACTCAAGAAAGTGAGGTTTGGTTGACTAATCCCACAAAACAAGACTCCTTGAATTAGGGAAAAGTGATTGACAAGACTAGAAGGTGATGGGTGCAAGTCTTTCACAACAACTTTATAGCTTGTCTTACAACTTGAGCACACAACAAGATGAACAAGATGAACAAGTTCAAAAGATGAACACCTCAACAAACTTCATCAACTTCTTTAGCACATAAACACACAACCACCAATTTTTTTCTTTTGGTTATCAACAACACACAACTTTCGGCCACTTCAAGTCACTACAACAATGTTCAAGTTTTCAAGCTCAACTTTTGGATCTAGACACCTTAGTGTTGGTGAGAAAGAAACCAACACTAGAAACTCACTAAACAAGCAAAATAACACCTAGATCTAAACATACAACATCATTCTCGGTTTCAACTTTTAATGGACAGATTTTCAGCATTTCTTTTTGGTGTTGTTTGTTTAAGCCGTGAACTAGCCCAAGATGGGTTATGTTGGAACACAACCGGTCTCGCTCTGATACCAAATGATACAAAATCAAACCAACAACACCAAGAGCTTCAAGTAGGCTCGAATTTTCAGTCCAACAACACAAGAACAACAAGTTTAAGTTTCGGTTTTTCAGTCCAACAACACAAGAACAACAAGATAAATAACAATGCTAGTGAATCGAAAAGAGCCCCACACGGCTTCACTATACTTTAAGATAACAAAATCAACAACAACAACAAGATAAAGAAAGATAGATAACTTAACATATAACATTCAAGAAACTAAGAACCCTAACATCAAGAGAGGACCCTAAGTCTAATGAATATAAACACCAAGTTCTTACGAGGACCAAGAGGCACTCAACGACCTCAAAACCCTTGTTTCTAGCCAAAGAGACAACACAAGTATCCCTCTACTTGTGAGATAATAGGGACGGCTTCTAAGAGTGGAAGAGAGAGCCGAAATGTTTAGTGTTTTTAGGTTACAAAATCAGCATTCACAAACTAAGGAATAACTCTCTAACATGTTCTATTTATACTACAAACAAAAGGGGTAAAATGACCCATCCGCCCTTGCTTCTTGTGCCAACCTTGAAGAGTAGTTTATTACACATTAAGACCTCTCTTCACACATAAAAACGTTTAGGTCCTTGGTTGGTTCAATCACCAACTCACACACGGCCATTTGCATGAACAAAGCTTGGAGTTTTTGTAATTCCCGAGCTTGGCTTCGTGTGAAAGGCCGTGTACCTGTGGAGGCTGCCCCAACTGTATCAGCTCCTCGATCGGATATAATGGAAATTGGAACTCCATGTAACCGAACGATCTCCTTAATATACAACTTCGCATACTCTTCCGCCATATAAGTTGTCTTAATTGGTAAGAAGTGCGCGGATATGGTAAGCCTATCAATGATCACCCATATGGAATCAAACTTCCGAAATGTACGAGGCAAACCCGTGATGAAATCTATATTGATCTTGTCCCACTTCCAGATGGGAAGATCTATACATTGCATGTAACCACCGGGTTTCTGGTGTTCTACTTTGACTCTTTGACAATTCGGACATTCAGCTACAAATTCGGCAATATTCTTCTTCATGTCATTCCACCAATATATTGCTTTCAAATCTTGATACATCTTAGTCGACCCTGGATGGATGGAATACCTTGAACAGTGTGCTTCTGTCATAATTCTCTTTCTTAGCTCAACTACATCAGGTACACATAAACGATTCTGACACTGAAGCACTCCTTCTCGCGTAAGCTCAAATGCCTTTGTCGTGCCACTCTGCACATCCTCCTTAAGCTGCAATAAAATTGGATCTGCATACTGCTTCTCTTTCACTTCAGCTATCAATGAAGATTCCGCTGCATTACGTACAATAACCTCTTCATCTGGAGTTTCGAGAAGTCGAACTCCCAAATTAGCTAGTTGGTGAAGATCCTTAATCATCCCCTGCTTTTCTATAGATGCCATTTTAGACTTACGACTCAGTGCATCCGCTACCATATTCGCTTTCCCTGGATGATACAAGATATCAACATCATAATCTTTCAACAATTCAAGCCATCTCCGCTGCCTCAAGTTTAGATCTTTCTGACTGAAGATATATTGCAGGCTCTTATGATCGGTATATATGTCAACATGAACCCCATATAAGTAGTGGCGCCATATCTTCAAAGCAAATACAACTGCAGCTAGCTCAAGATCATGCGTGGGATAATTCCTCTCATGTGGTTGCAACTGTCTAGAGCCATAGGCTATTACTCTACCATGTTGCATTAATACGCATCCTAAGCCAATTCTCAAAGCATCACAGTACACTGCATACCCTTCTGTGCCTTCAGGAAGTACCAATACCGGTGTAGAAGTCAACTTGCTCTTCAGATCTTGGAAACTCTTTTCACAGGCATCATTCCATTGAAACTTGGAGGCTTTATGCGTCAACTTAGTCAAGGGTGCAGAAATAAAAGAAAAACCTTCAACAAACCTTCTATAATAACCTGCCAACCCGAGGAAACTACGAATCTCCGTAGGCGTCGTGGGTCTTGGCCAATTCTTCACAGCCTCAATCTTTTGAGTGTCAACTTTTATGCCTTCACTGGATACAATATGGCCCAAAAATACCACTGACTTGAGCCAAAACTCATATTTAGAAAACTTTGCATACAACTTACGATCACGAAGAATCTGCAACGCCTGCCTTAAGTGATTAACATGATCCTCTTCTGATCTAGAGTAGACCAGAATATCATCTATGAAAACTATCACGAACACATCTAGAAACGGCTTAAACAGCCTATTCATCAGATCCATAAAAACTGCGGGTGCATTTGTCAGCCCAAATGACATAACCAGGAATTCATAATGACCATACCGTGTTCAGAAAGCTGTCTTGGGTATATCTTTATCCTTGACTCTCACTTGATGATAGCCTGATCTCAAGTCAATCTTGGAAAAACACTGGGCACCCTGCAACTGGTCAAATAAATCATCAATTCGGGGAAGAGGGTATTTATTCTTGATATTCACCTTATTCAATTGCCGATAGTCAATACACATCCTCAGCGAACCATCTTTCTTACGTACAAACAATACTGGTGCTCCCCAAGGGGACATACTAGGCCTGATGAATCCCTTCTCTAGCAAGTCTTTCAGTTGCTCTTTCAATTCTCAAAACTCTGCTGGTGCCATTCTATAAGGAGGAATTGAGATTGGCTGTGTGTCTGGCAACATATCAATACCAAACTCCACTTCTCGTTCAGGAGGTAAACCTGGTAGTTCTTCAGGAAATACATCCGAAAATTCATTCACAATCGGAACGGTCTGAAAAGTTGGCGGCTCTGCCTCTGTATCCCTTACTCTAACCAAGTATGGTTCCAATCTATCCACATAGTGATGAAGTAGCTACCACATTAGAAGCATATCGAGACAAGGAGTTAAATCGAAGACTATACTCCCTTACACTCATATTACCCTGACGAAGATTTAAGAATTGATCTGCACGGGCCTGACGAGTCTCAAATGGAAGATAATGATCAATAAATGCATCTTTGAACTCTCCCCACGTAGTTGGAGGTGCATCAATACCCCTAGATCGTTTCCAATTCTCGTACCACAATATAGCCTCTCCTTTCAGTCTATATGCTGCTAGCTCAACCATCTCTTTACCGGATATGTGCATAACATCTAGAGCCCTTTGGGTTTGATCGACAAAGTCCTGCGGGTCTTCGTTAATATCTGATCCGGTAAAAGTAGGAGGATCCAGTTTCAGAAAATCCTGTGTCCGAAGGCTATCTGCTCTATCCGTACCACTAGAACCCGTGGTAGGAATAGCTTGCCCTTGAACTTGACCGACAACTATACGCGTCAGAAGTTGTACTGCATCCCTCAAATCTCGATCAACAGCATTAATAGATGGCCCTTCCGGAGGAGAAGAAGCTCCTGATATATGCTCAGCTTGAGACTCACTTTGTTCATCTTGTGCCGGTGGTGACTTACTAGTACCTTCTCCGGCCACTACAACTACTCGCTTTCACTTATTCTTTCTCCTTGTAACCGGCATCGTTACTATAATAAATAAATAAAAAAACAATTGGATTAAGCGATCGATTATGACTTTATCTCTAATATGGGCTCTATTGCACGATCTAAGAAATGAAGAATGGAAACAATCCCTAAATGTCCAATAGCCTCCTGTTTATAGATGTGGTGCACAACACACCGATAAACGAGATTCTACGTAGACACGGCTTTGTAGACTCACTAGGACGAACTGCTCTGATACCACTTCTGTCACGCCCCAAATCCTATTGGAGCGGGCTGGCACCCGTAGCCGAGGAGGCCCGGGAGAAGCCGTTCATAACCTATACTTTCACATTTACATTACTTATGAAAATTAGAAATTTGGGCAGCACTTCGTTGTAAATAGAAGAAAACAGTACCTGTATCAGCCCAGCAGACACGCATATATATATATATATATAAACAGTAATTAGCCGTCAGAGCCATCACGTCTATCAACCAAACACTCCTATGGCTGTACAATATGTCTACAAAAGCCTCTACATAGATACACAACTGAGTTAGGGTCGGGACAAACTCCCGCCCACAAAAGACTTTTATACAAATACCAAAAGTACATATAGAAACGACTTGGGATGCCCCGAAACAACTGGAGCTCACCACTATCAACAGAAAGTCCTGGCTCTTACTGCGGAGGTGTACGACCTGAAGTACCTATTCCTGCAGGCATGAATACAGGTCCCCCGTGAGGGACGTCAGTACGAAAATATGTACTGAGTATGTAAGGCAGTGAGTATCAAGATGAGATACAAAAGATCAACAGAACCCAAATACCAGTGAATAAACAGTATGAGTAGACCACACTTAAAAGAGCTGATGGGATACCTGCACATTACTTTCATATCATTACTTCCCGTATTCCTTATCAATACATAACATATGTCATACAATGGCCAACTGATCAGTGGTACTAATACAATACATCAGGGACCACCCCTAGAATAACATATATACATAATCTTTATAATACAATGGCCAACTGATCAGTGGTACTAATACAATACATCATATCATCAATTTAAAATAAAGACATTCCATTTCTTAATTCAATTAATCTTTGAGATTGGTTACTTTGTGGTCACACCTTATGGAACTTGAAACCATGATACCTCAATAGGAAAAACATGTAAATAGGTAATCAATATCATGAAAATGAAGTAGAGAATCATGGATACCTCATCAAACCATTTCGGAGCCAACAATAGTATATGGACATTTTTTTTGACTAGCCGGACATCTTAAAAGTGAAAACAAGTTCAATTGGTAGTGTCGAAGATCATATGATGTTATTATGAGTCATGTGTCGTAGGACAATGTTGGAAGCTTACTTGAGAGTGCCATGGGTCATTATTCATGCCAAAGATTAGATAGAGTATGTCTTACATACCTTGATATAACCACTTCAATACAAGTCCAACTTGACTTCCCGTACTCTTCGAACACTTATCTACAATAAGTCATTTGTGGCAAACTAGTATTAACAACCAAACCTTACCATTTAGGTATTAACTTCACCAAATAATATCTAGGAAGTAATCCTTTAACTCATCAATAAGAGTGCTACATACATCCTCTTATACTCTTATTACATTCACATATCATGCATTTTCATGCAATATCCCTCAACATCACTCTTAGCCTTTATTTCCCCTCTTAATCACCATCCAATACCAACATGATCACTAGGCATACATAACCACTAATATAATGATATATCACCACAATTCATCCTCCATAATCCAATACCAACAACTTCCATAATTTACTACTAACAATTTATACAAAACAATTCATAACTATGTTTCTAGTTATCTTCCAACATCAAGACAATACTCATAATCCCTTATCAATACTTATTCATGGATAAGAATCAAGAATAAACAATATTCATACCTTAACAGTGAACTCTTGTATTTAGAATCCTCCTTACATAACCATGGGGTGCTTCTCGAAGCTTTCGAGATGGTGAACACAACTACGGAACCAATTCGAATTTTCTACGGTTGAATCAGAAAATATTTGAAGTTGAAATTAGGCTAGGGTTTCGCCTTCTCTTAATAATTGGATGATATATGATATATATGAGGCTAAGTGTATGTTTATAAAGGCCAATTTTCGTCCAAGAGGTAATAGAAAATGACTAGTTTGCCCTAAAAATTTAAATAAATCCGAATCTGTCCCCAGTGGACAGTTTTGTCAGGCTGAAGTAAATCGATCATAACTCTTTTCTCCGGTATCGGATTTGGGTGAAACCGATTGCATTGGAAATATAATTCAAAGGGATTACATTTTCATATAAAGTATACCACCCAGTTCTTCCTGTACAAGGAGTTATGGTCGTTTAAAGTTGACCCAAAAATCTGTCCCAAAATTCTGTTTTTTTTTGATAGGCTGTAGTAAAACGGGTATAGCTCCTTACTCAGACATTGGATTTAGATGAAACCAATTTCATCGGAAAGAAGACTCTCGGAGATTTTCTTCGATATATAGAATCTCACACAGTTCTTTTTGTACAAGGAGTTATGATCGTCTAAAGTTGATCCAAAAAAAATTGCCTAGCTGCAGTAATTTTCCTGCAGATTTACTGTTCACAGGCTTCCCGGCCACCGTTTTGAAATTTCGAATGTGCTCGCTTATATGAAATACTCCTCTGTTTTGGGCAAACTTTATATCGTTGGAAATCTTATTGCAATACCTACACATACAACTATTGACGGGATACTTCCGAACACCATAAACTTAATTTAACCCATACGCAAGCCTTTAGGACTCCATATAATCGCGATAAGTGTACGAAAAAATTTACGGGGTGTTACAACTCCTCTCCTCCTCCTCCATACTCTTTCATTATGCTCACCTAATTTCATCTTCAAAAAATTTTGGAAATACTACGGATCAATTAGCATTGCTTTCCTTCAAGAAAGGAATTGTCTCCGACCCACTAAAGCATTACATCTTCATGGAACGAATCTGCCCATTTCTGCAAATGGATTGGATTAACTTGTGGTCGCAAACATGACCAGCGTATCATCACGATGGACCTACGGTCTAGCAGATTGGTGGTTACATTGTCCCCAGCAGTAGGTAATCTAAGTTTTCTGCACCAACTCTGGATTGACAACAGCAGTTTTACCGGACAAATCCCCCAAGAGGTTGGCAAACTATCAAGATTGCAAACATTAGTTCTCAGAAATAACTCATTTTCTGGTGAAATACCGAGGAACATTTCACGTTGCTCAAAATTGATCATGCTTCATTTGGGTAGGAATAAACTAAAGGGCAACATTCCTGTGGAGTTTGCATCGTTGAATAAGCTTGAGGAGATGCACTTTTTCTTCAACAATTTGTCCGGAGAGATCCCATCTTGTTTTGGCAACTTTTCTTGATTCGATTGATCAGCCTAATAGCAAATAATTTCCATGGAACCATGCCAGATTTTCTTGGAAAACTAGGAAATTTAGAGATTCTTGAACTTGCCCAAAATAATCTCTCCGGAGCCATCCCTGCATTAGTTTTCAATTTGTCATCATTGGGCAATCTTGAGTTATCACTGAATCAACTTGAGGGACTCATTCCATCAAGCATGGGCTTTACACTTCCAAAACTAGAGGTTTTTAATCTGGGGGGCAAATCAATTAACTGGAGTGCTTCCTGCATCAGTATCAAACCTGACAAATCTTCAACCTTTTGCTGTTGACACCAACAATTTCAGCGGAGAGGTCCCTAGCTTTGGAAGTTCCCAAAATTTGTATTGGCTAGGTCTTGGTGAAAATTGTCTTGGAAATGGAAAGTTAGATGGCTTGCTTTTCATGTCTTTCTTGCAAAATTGTTCCACCCTGCAACTTCTCCAGATCGATGACAATCAATTTGGAGGAGTTATTCCGCGATACTTTGGCAATATGTCCAGCCTTTTGTACTTAACCATGTCAAGACATCTTATCCATGGAATCATTCCTGTAGAGATATCGCAACTTCACAGCTTGCAGGAACTCTCTTTGCAGTAAAATCATCTCACTGGGGAAATTCCTGATTCTAATGGAGAATTTGAGCTGCTAAATGAGTTGCACCTCAATGAGAACCAATTGTCAGGGAAGATCCCATCTTGTATTGGAAATTTGACAATGCTGACTAAACTCAGCCTTGGGGCAAATAATTTGCATGGTTCTATACCATCCAGTCTCGGAAAGATCAAGTTTCTGTCCCTCCTGAATCTCAGCAGGAATCATCTTAGCGGCGATATACCAAAAGCGATTTTGCAGCTCCCAGAGGCACTTCTACACCTAGACTTATCAAGAAAACACATCACGGGTTCACTGGCGCCTGTAAGCAACACTATTTGCTTGAAAAGCTTGGTCTATTTGCGCCTCTCCAACAACAACTTATCTGGTGAAATACCAAGCAGCTTCAAAATATTGACAAGCTTAACAGAGCTCTATGTCGATAATTATTATCTCCAAGGAGCTATCCCTCCATCCTTAAGTTCTTTGACAAGTCTTGAATTCATTGATCTCTTCACACAACAAATTTGTGAGTAAGATACCTGACTTTCTTGCTAGTCTCAGATCCTTGAAGTGTCGGATGGAGTTTTCAGAAACAAAAGTAGATTCTCAGTTACTGGGAATAATAAGCTTTGCGGAAGCATTCCAGAGTTCAAGTTACCAAAATGTAGATTCTCAGTTACGGGGAATAATAAGCTTTGCGGAAGCATTCCAGAGTTCAAGTTACCAAAATGCCCCAAAAATGATCCAAGTTCTGGAAAATCATCTCGAATGATGATTTTGATCATAGCATTAGTTGTTGGAGGCATCGTGGGCATCATAGCAGTGGCAATCCTTCATTGGCGGTATAGTAAAAAAAGAAAGCAGAGGGTTGCTGATAATCAGGGTTCGACAGTTATGGATGCAGTAATCCCCAGAGTGACTTACCAAGGCCTTCAGAAAGCAACGAATGGCTTCTCTCTGGAGAATTTGATTGGTTGGGGGAACTTTAGCTCTGTATACAAAGGCATTTTAGATGAATCAGTTGATGGAATTAAGCAGATTGCTGTAAAGGTACTGAAACTTCAAATGAAAGGAGCTAGCAAGTACTTTGTTGCTGAGTGTGAAGCGCTGAGGCATATCAGACATCGAAACTTGGTGAAGCTTTTAACTTGTTGTTCAAGTGTTGATCACCAAGTTCATGATTTTAAGGCCATAATTTATGAGCTCATGAGCAATGGTAATCTGCACAATTGGTTGCACCAAAGTTGTTGGACGAATAGTATTACGGATGAGGAGAATCATAAGCAGCCAAGAAGTAATTTAAACATTAAAAAAAGGCTGGCTATTGCGATAGATGTGGCCAGTGCATTGGATTATCAACAGAATCAATCTGGAATGCCATTAATACATTCGATCTCAAACCTAGTAACGTGCTTTTGGATGAAGAATTTGTTGCTCATTTAGGTGACTTTGGATTGGCAAGATTTACGCAAGCTGATGCCCCACATGTACTCAACTCAGTACAGAGCAGCTCTAGCACAGTAAAAGGGACGCTAGGATATATACCGCCGGGTAAGTATTCCCTCTGGCTGCCGAAAGCCTTCTGCACTTTTAAATGCTTATTTTTTTTATGAGATTGACTTTTAACAGTTCACCATATACTCAATATTTATACTATCAGGTCACTTAATCATAGGTAATTTTATTCAATATTTTTAGTTCAATTTAATTTGTACTTTTCATTTTAATCTCTATTTAAGAAGAATGATCACTTTTTATATTTAGTAACTCTTTAATTCTAATATATTCTCACATAGCCCGAGATGTAAATTAAGGACATTTCAATACATTATAAACAGTTTTCTTTAAGTTTAAAATTCACAATATTTGAAAATTGTCCTTTTTTTTTAAACTCGATGTTTATTCAAACTAAGACACATAGGAAGGAAAATATGAAATAACATTGATAAAATAACCTAGAATAAATGGTGAGTAACATGTTATAACAAGTTATATTACATTGATGATATATATATAACTTATTAAATTCATTTTTCGGATAAGTTTGCGGATCTTATATACCAAGATTTTCCTTTTTTTTTTTTATAAAAATTAATTAATCAACCAATATACATACCATGCAGAATATGAGACAGGGAGTAAGTTGTCAACCTATGGTGACATGTATAGTTATGGAATTCTAGTGTTGGAAACATTAACAGGAAAGAGCCCCACAGATGAAATATTCAAGGATGGCCTAAACCTTCATGATTTTGTGAAGATGGCCATACCTGAACAAGTATTGAATGTTTGTGATCCTACACTAGTTGACCGTTGCCTTGAAAATAAAAATGTTAGGACGGAGAAGTGCCTGTGTTCAGTGTTTAGAATCGTGATTGCTTGCTCTATGGAGTTGGCAGAAGCACGCATGGACATTGCACATGTCCTTAAGGAGCTGAAGTTCATTAGAGATGATCTCTAATCACAAGAGCATTTAAGATTTAAAATTTATAAATTTCTTTAGTGATCTCAATTATATTAATATGCAATAATTATAATTGATTTCACTGTTATAAATTTATATGGTATATTTTATGAATTGCTTGATAGAAGTATAAGATTTATGCAAAAACTAGTGAATACTATATTCTACATTCGCCACTGCCTCTCTCTTGGCGAAACTAAGCTACAAAATCTTCACACGTTAATTAGGCTACTTCATTATGTTCTAATTTTATTTTTCTTGTCTCTATATTTACCACTATTTATTTTAATAAATATCAGAAGAAAATATGATATATGTGACCTTTGGAAGTATCTACCATTGACCACATGTGAAATTTATAAATTCTTTCTGAAAGAATCAAATTCTGACCGAATGATTTCTAAATCTATTGTACGTTACCTTCAGTAATTTTATTTCCTCACGTAGCTAAACAAAATGAATGGAGATCTCTAGCTATTTGGTTCAAATTTCTACGCCATAAAAGGTATTTTTACAAGAATTGTTGTCTTAACGCCAAACAATTAACCCAACATCACTAAATTTAAAAGGTTTACACCTTGTCATTGTTGGGTTTAATTGGTGTGAATGGAAAATGGAGGGACACAACCTTTGAGCAAAAGACATATTATTTTGGAAAAGGTGTGACTGTTCAGATAGTTGTGTCTATTCAGAAAAAGACACAATGTTCGAATGAACAGACATGACTCTTTCAAAGGATACACCTTTTAAGTGAACCATTGCCATCTTTTAGAAGAGGCATCTGATGGCTATATAAACCTGCTTTAATCGACAGGTTTAGATATGAATGAAAAATTTTCTGAAATAAAAACTCTTCTTGTCTTCAAAACATTCTTTGTGATCAATCAAATCGTTGAGTGAGTTCGACGAATCCAATTATTTGAGGTACCACTATAGTTGGATTGAAAGTCATTTTATCCTGGGAGGAAGATTCCAAAACCTTGGCTACAATGAGGGGAATTATTCCTTAAGGACATTCCGTGAAGTCGAGGGACTTGGCTTTATATTTTTGTTTCATCTTAATTTCTGAAAAAAATTAAAATACACTTCTTAGAAAGATCACTTTGATCTTGTGTTGAGGGTGTTTTTGTACTTCATAGTGTTCTTGTTTTAAACTTGGTTGAAGTTGTTGTGCCTAAATACAGATTCTTGTACCCGAAAACACCATAAAATAACAATCTTAAGGAATAAAACTTGCAGAATCTGTATTGCTTATTTTTGGAGATTAAGGCTTTAAGCTTTTTACTCCGTTTGAACTTAACTAGTGATTCAAAGACATAAAATTTCCATCACAAGTTAAAGATCATTCGGTTGACAATTGAAAGTCATAAAAACTTCATCGTTAACTAGAAACTAGAAGAAGAGTTTAAAGTTGCTTAACTTTATAAATAGTATTCTGAAAATACTAAATTTTGTTGTCTTGTGGTGACAGGAAAAATGACCGAAAGTCAAATACAAGATGCGGCTACGACTGTGGGGGCAACTAGTATTGCCTCAACAAGTCGAGCAAATGCTCCGCAACCAATGGCGCCTGCGGAGAAGACCAGAAAATTTGCGGGCATTGACTTTAAGCGATGGCAGCAAAAGATATTCTTTTACCTCACCACTCTATGCCTTCAAAGGTTCACTAGTGAGGATGCTCCTGAGGTGCCCGAGGGAACCTCGAAAAAAGAGCATTTCATGATTGTAGAGGCTTGGAAGCACTCAGACTTCCTTTGCAGGAATTATATCTTGAGTTGTCTCCAAGACGACCTCTATAATGTTTACAGTGCAACTAAGACATCGAAGGAATTATGGGGGGCACTAGAATGGAAATACAAGACAGATAATGCGGGAATTAAGAAATTCTTTGTTGCAAGGTTCCTGGACTTTAAAATGATTGATAGCAAATCGGTTGTCTCTCAAGTGCAGGAATTGAAAGTAATCATTCAAGATCTCCTAGCGGAAGGTATATCTTTGAAAAATAACTTAGTTGAACAAATTGAAAATGTTCTTAGTACTCACATAAACTGTTTTGTAGGTTTGATTGTGAATGATGCATTTCAAGTAGCAGCGATCATTGAGAAGCTACCACTTATGTGGAAAGACTTTAAAAACTACTTGAAGCACAAACGCAAGGAGATGACTGTCGAAGATCTTATTGTTTGATTGCGTATTGAAGAGGATAATAATGTTGTCGAGAGAAGGTCAAAAGGGAATTCTACAATTAATGGAGCACATATTGTAGAAGATGACCAAAACAATCCTAAGAAAAGGAAGAAAGTTGAACAAGGAAGTAATCAACCCAAAAAGAAATTCAAGGAAACGTGTTTCAACTGTGGCAAGATTGGCCATAAGTCCACGGATTGTCGTGCCCCTAAGAAAGGAAAGAAAAAGGATCAAGAAAATATGATTGAGTCCAACAAAGAATGTGATGATCTGTGTGCTATATTTTCAGAATGCAATTTTGTGGAGAATCCTCGCGAGTGGTGGATGGATTCTAGTGCCACCCGCCATGTTTGTGCCAACTAAGAGTTGTTTTCGTCATTTGCTTCGGCTCAAGTAGAAGAAATGATCTGCATGGCTAACTCCGCTACGTGTAAGGTAGAAGGAATAGGAAAAGTGGGCTAGAAAATGACTTCAGGAAAGGTCTTGACACTTAACAATGTCTTGTACATTCCAGAATTACGTAGGAACTTGATTTCTGTTTCACTTCTAGACAAGAACGGATTCAAATGTGTAACTGTTTCTAAAACAATTATAATTAGCAAAGGAGAAGTGTATGTAGGAAAAGACTATCTCACCAAGGGCCTTTATAAGATGAATGTAATAAATGTTGAAATAAATAAAAATTTAAATTCTTCTTACTTGCTTGAGTCTTATAATTTATGGCATGAACGTTTAGTCCGTGTTAATTACAAAACATTACGAAAATTGATTAACTTAGAAGTTTTGCCAAACTTTGAGTGCAATAAATCAAAGTGTCAAACGTGTGTGGAATCAACGTATGCTAAGCATCCTTATAAGTTCGTTGAAAGGAATTCTAATCCTTTAGACTTAGTACACACTGACATTTGTGGTATGAAGTCAACACCATTACGTGGTGGGAAAAAGTATTTCATAACTTTTATTGACGATTGCAATAGATATTGTTATGTCTACTTGATAAATAGTAAGGATGAAGCAATAGATACGATAGGCAATACAAAACTGAAGTAGAAAATCAGTTAGAGAAAAAAGACAAAAATGATAAGAAGTGATAGGGGCGGAGAATATGAATCTCCTTTCGCCAAAATATGTGTAGAGAATGAAATTTTCCATTAAACTACGGCCCTGTATTCACCTCAATCTAACGGATTTGTGGAAAGAAAAAACCAAACTTTAAAGGAAATGATGAATGCCTTGTTTATAAGTTCCGATTTACCACAAAACTTGTGGGGGGAGGCTATCCTTACAACCATTCGTATACTCAATAGAGTTTCCCATAGTAAGACACAATCAATTCCTTATGAAAAATGGAAAGGAAGGAAACCCAACTTGAAATATTTCAAAGTGTGGGGGTGTCTAGTAAAGGTCCAAATTCCTATACCTAAGAGGGTTAAGATAGGACCTAAAACTGTGGACTGCGTGTTCATAGGATATGCTAAAAGCAGTAAAGCATGTTGGTTTTTGGTTCATAAATCCGAACATCCGAATATAAATAAAAATACGGTAATTGAATCAGATAATGCTGAATTCTTTGAAAACATTTACCCGTATAAAACTAGACATGCACAATCTAGTGGATGGTCTAAATGACCCCGAGATGAACTAAGTGAGAATGTACATAATGAAGAGAATCCAAGACGTAGTACATGTCAAAGAACTTCTACTATATTTGGATAAGATTTTGTAATATTTCTCTTAGAAAATGAGCCTCAAACATTTAAATAAGCGATGTCGTCGTCAGACTCATCTTTTTGGAAAGAGGCAGTCAATAGTGAGATTGATTCAATCTTAAGCAATCACACGTGGGAATTGATTGATCTTCCTCCAGGAAATAAACCTTTAGGTTCTAAATGTATCTTCAAAAGAAAAATGAAAGCAAATGGTACTATTGATAAATACAAGGCAAGACTTGTAGTAAAAGGCTTCAAGAAAAAAAAAGGCCTTGATTACTTTGATACATACTCACCAGTAACAAGGATAACATCGATTCGAATGTTAATTGCCTTAGCGACAATATATGGTCTTGAAATCCATCAAATGGATGTGAAAACCGCATTCCTAAATGGAGAATTGGAGGAAGAAATTTACATGGAACAACCTGAGGGTTTTGTGGTTACAGGAAAGGAGAATAAGGTGTGTAAACTTATTAAGTGGTTGTATAGACTAAAGCAAACACCTAAACAATGGCATGCGAAGTTTGACCAAACCATGTTGGCAAACGGGTTCAAGATAAATGAATGTGATAAATATGTTTACATTAAAGACACTCTGAATCACCAAGTCATTGTTTGTTTATATGTGGATGATATGTTGATCATCAGTAGAGATATTTCAGACATAAATGCAATGAAATGAATGCTCGAAAGCAAGTTCGATATGAAAGACCTTGGAGTTACGAATGTGATCTTAGGTATAAGAATCCATAGAACTCTACAAGGGTTGGCATTGTCATAGTCTCATTATATCGAAAAGGTACTTGAAAAATTCAAGTATATGGAATTCGGTATTGCCAAGACTCCTTTAGATGTGATCTTTGCACTTTGAAAGAATGAAGGTGAAAGTGACTCACAATTGGAGTATGCAAGAGTATTGGGATGTTTAATGTATATAATGAACTGTACATGACCAGATATAGCATGCGCTATTAGTAAATTGAGTCGGTACATAAGTAATCCCAACAAAACTCATTGGATGGCAATGAAAAGAGTTTTGGGCTATCTTAAATACACTCAAGACTATGCCTTGCATTATAATAAATATCCTGCGGTACGTGAAGGACATACTAAAACAAATCAAATCACCGGATCGAACAAAGTAAAATCCGCAAATGGATATGTATTTACTATCGGTAGAGGAGCAGTCTCTTGGAAATCATCCAAACAGACTTGTATTGCTCGCTCCACAATGGAATCTGAATTTATCACATTAGATAAAGTCGGTGAAGAAGCAGAATGGCTCCGGAATTTCTTGGAAGATATTCCTTATTTTCCCAAACCAGTGGCACCAGTATGTATACACTTTGATAGCCAAACGGCAATAGGTGTGGCAGGGAGCATGATGTATAATGATAAATCTCATCACATACGACGAAGACATAATACCATTAGGGAACTTCTCTCTAGTGGAATTAACACTATTAACCATGTGAAGTTAAAGGATAATGTGTCGGATCCACTTACAAAAGGCCTATCTAGAGAAGGAGTGAAAAAGATATCCAAGGGAATGGGTTGAAGGCCTAGGACAAGTCAGCATGACGGTAACTCTACGTAGTAGACTGGAGATCCCAAGAGCTAGGTTCAAGGAGATAAAACAAAGTTGTGTCTGACAGGTTCAACATTGTCAATTACCCAACCCATTCTCATGATGCAGACAATGTTTAGTAAACAAGGATAAGACTTAAGGTGAATTTTTTTTAATGATTATCTAAATTTGGAAGATTTTACCAAATAGTTTAATCTATAAGATTGAATGTTAAGAAATAACCAATGTGAGGGAAAAGTGGATGCCACTTCAAGGAGAATGTTAGTAAAGACCTATTCTCTAAGCTCTCATGAAATTGGGACGTGTTCATAGATGAAAAGAACAAAACCGTGAGAACCATAAATAGTAAAAGGTTGGTTGTGTGACATGTGTTGTCTAGGTGTACATTAAAGCTCGAAGGTTCAAAGATATCAAATCTACCAATTGACCGAGTGCATCCGATGCATGTTCACTACGAAAAGTTCAAAGGGAAACCCACTTATCCAGATGCAATTAGTCTTTGCTTGATGATCACATACTTGTCCGTAAATTTTTACAAACAATAGCCATTCCCCATTCATATGGGGGATTGTTGGGTTTAACTGGTGTGAATGGAAAATATAGGGACACAACTTTTGAGCAAAAGACATTGTTTTCGAAAAGGTGTGATTGTTCAAATAGTTATTTCTATTCAGAAAAAGACACAATATTTCGAATGAACAGACATGACTCTTCCAAAGGATACACCTTTTAAGTAAACCATTGCCACCTTTTAGAAGAGGCATCTGATGGCTATATAAACCTGCTTTCATCCATAGGTTTAGATATGAATGAAATTTTTTTTGAAATAAAAAATCTTCTTGTCTTCAAAACATTCTTTGTGATCAATCAAATCGTTGAGTGAGTTCGACGAAGCCAATTATTTGAGGTACCACTATAGTTGGATTGAAATTTATTTTATCTTGGGAGGAAAATTCCAAAACCTTGGGTACAGTGAGGGGAATTATTCCTTATGGACACTCCGTGAAGTTGAGGGACTTGACTTTATATTTCTGTTTCGTCTTAATTTCTGGATAAAAATAAAACACACTTCTTAGAAAGATCACTTTGATCTTGTTTTGAGAGTGTTTTTGTACTTCATAGTGTTCTTGTTTTAAACTTGAACTAGTGTTGAAGTTGTTGTGCCTAAATACAGATTCTTGTACCCGAAATCACCCTAAAATAATAGTCATAAATCTAAATTGCTTTCAAAGTAAGGTAACCGCATAACTTGTCGACCCCAAAATGAATCTTTTTCTGTATAAGGATGATGATGATATGTGTATATATATAACATAAGAATTTTTTATTTATTAGGTTACTTTTACATACTATAGCAGAAAACCTATCAATTTTTCAAGATTACATAATTTGTAAGGCATAATTTATATTGTCTTCTGAATTGCTCAGTTACTTTTAGGGGCGCAAAGAATAAGCAAAAGAGACCTAAGGACTTTTTAAAGTCACAAGAAATAAATGTCAAAATATCCCCCAAAGTGCATTGCACACCACAATTAGGGAATTGTTCTTGTTTGTTAGAAATATGATTTAACTGAATTTGTATGAGTTCAATGACATGCTTCTTAGCTTAACTTGTTAGATTTGATGTAGTTAAATATTATGAAACCAATTAATAAAAGATGAGCTAAAGATAATAAAATAAATAAAGTAGTATGAAGCATAAGAACTTGATAATATATTGTATCCATTATTGTATGAGAATTTTGGCTTTCTATTTGAGGATGATTCAATAAATAAATAAATGCAAAAACTTAAAGAAAAGTTAGAGCACAAGAATAATAATATATTGATGTTGTATTCCTGGGAATCAGAATAGTCTGTAAGTAACAGAAAAAGTTTATTTATAGGATACAAAATGAGGCATTAGCCAATTGGAATTCTCCACTCAAACTCTAAAGTACCTCGACCAATGGTTACTAACCACATGGAAAAACCATTAGTGGTAGCAGCTAATATTCCTCTATTGTATTTACACTATTTATATGAGTATATCTGGTGTATCTGTCCCTTTTATCCTTTTATCTATGTCATCGGACACGAGTTCCTGCCTTGTTCATCGGCACCAACGAGCTCTTGACTTGCCCCCAATAATAATAATTCTCATATCACCAAAACCTCTTCATGAAAATTTCATGATTTAGAAATCGAGGTTATGATAGAACCTATTCTAATCCATCTTTGGTAGGTAAGTCAAATTATACAACAGATAAGTAATGTAAATTAGGCAAGAAAAGAAGTATACGAGATTCTAGACATCAAAAATTTGCGGAACTCTACAAGATGAGCCAGATCATGCTAGGGTTCTTGGAGGCTACTCTACCCTAAACCCTAGATTGAAAACTACTCTATCTATATTCTAAATTATGCCTATTAAAGGGTAGCATGTTTTTTTGAAGAACCATCTCAAACATTACATAAGCTCATGGAATATCACAAAGAGATCACGACTCTCTTCTTGATAATCAAATACACCAGGAAGAAGCAAAAAACCCACCCTTCATGAAGAGCAAATTCAAATCATCCTATATTTTAGAAATATGCTATTAACAACCCTCAAATTATGAAGAAAATCTAGAGAAAAGAAACAAAGGAGAGATAAAATTACACCCACATATTAATCAATAAAATATTCTTGTTTTTCTTCATTTTTATTTATGGTTAAAGTTTATTTTTCATGAATTAAAATTTGTTACAAACAAATTGAAACACATAGTGAGACCAAATCTGTCCTTCAGATCTTCTCTGACAAATTAGATCTGTAACAAAATTTGTTACAAATAAATTCAAACACACAGAGACCAAATTTGTCCTTATCTCTTCTCTCATAAATTAGCTCTGTAAATCTGGAATCACAAAATGATAAAGATGGAAATTTCTTCAAGCCTCGTCTTTGAGTTTCATTAAGTCTAAACTCTGAAAAGTCTTTAAGTAGGGGGCATTTGTAAACATTAAAGATTTGTGGGACTTTACAAGATGAGCCCAATGCTGTTAGGGATCTTGGAGGCTACTCTACTCTAAATCCTAACTTGGAGGCTACTCTACATAAACCCTAAATTATGTCTATTTGAAGGGTATCATGTTTTCTTGAAGAACCACCTCAAATATTTCAAAAGCTCATGGAATATCATAAAGAGACAAGAATCTCTCTCCTTGATAATCAACTACATCAGGAAGAAGCAAAAACCAACCTTTCATGGAGATCAAATTGATACTATCCTCGTTCGAAAAATTCGTTATTAATGACCCTCAAATTACGACGAAAATCTAGAAAGAAAAATTAAAGGAGGAACATAATAGCATCCACATATATATCAATAAAATAGATTTGTTTATTCATATTTTATTTATGGTTGAAGGTTTTATTTTTCATGAATTAAAATTTATTGTAAATAGAGCTTTCTAGAATGAAGTCAGACCATAATCATAAAACTAGAATATCTAAAACAAATACGCCAAATCCCAAGACTTGACGTTATGAGCATAAATAACATCTAATTCAATACTGAAAATCTGAATATGCATTAATGTCTCTGAAAGGCAAGTAAAGTCATAAAAGATAGAGGGAGTCTGCAACAGGGTTCCGAACGAAGAGCTTACTAGATCTTCAAATCAACTCTCACTATATGAATCAGATGTTATGGGTCGCACTCATATTGAAACCTACACAAAAAATATACAGATGTAGAAGTGAGTATGATCCACTAGTATTCAGTAGGTATCATCAGCCGACTGAGCAAAGCAAAAAATTAAACACATAAAGGATACTATGAGCACGCTTTTATCAGCATACAAAAAATCTTCTAAAGAATAGCTCACACCGTATCTCATAAAAATTCTACAAGTATAATATCAATATAAAAATAAATACAAATGAATATATAAGAATAATTAAACACACAACACAACACATCATATGACCTCCTATACAACTTTCTAGCTAAAGCTTTAAGGAACAAATCCATGGGGGGGGGGGAGGGGTCACAACCTTAATCAATCTTGCGGGAAAAGACCTCAATCAAAGTTATTACAAAGTGTTTCAATCAACTTTGCCAACAAAGACCTCGATCAAGGATTTTACAAAATATTTTTCTTCTTTCAAAATTATTGTCTCTCAGTAATACCAATCTCATAAATATGAGTGAATAAAATAAGGATATATGCTTATAAAAAATCAGTATAAAGATAATAATCAATTAAATAATAGTATGAATGAGCTTAAAATCTACTCAATATGTCAATATTTCATGATATAAGCCTTTGTATAGAACTACTAAAATAAATAGTCAGGTAAGACATCAAAATATTAATCCAAAACCTTCTCTCGAGTATCACTATAATAAAGAGGCATGTAATGCTCAAATAAATCCTATGATGTCAATCTATGGTGTAATACCCCGTATGATCCTAGGGTAATTTCCATCTCCTAGTCGTATGTTCAAGAGGTCCAAGGCATAAATTTACACTAAGTATAAGGGACTTAACCATTTTAAGACCCCAAGAATTCAAGGATTTTATTTTTGGACTTCCTAAGTTGGAAACGTCGATTTATGAGTTGAAATATGCTTAGGAATGTTAAAAGGTCCATCCAAGAGAGTTTTGGAATTTTTGGAAAAGGTTCGGGGTGATTTTGGACCTCGGAGGCAGTAACTGAAACATCCTGGGTTTTGGCCCTTGGAAATTTCCTGAGATTTGAGCTCACTGTCCTGTTAATGACTTAACCATACAATTCGATGGTGTAGGTATGGGTCAGGTGACCCTAGTCATTGGGTGCCCAGTGGATGGTGGTTGGGTTTAGGTTTTGGTAATGACTTGGTGGTACGGGTCGTTAGCAGTGGTGACGGACCGTTAGGACAGTCCTTAATCAAATAAGAAACTTAGTGACTTGACTTGGCTCTGAGTATGAGTGTCTCACTAGGAGCCGTAGGGATAAGTTATGAGTGGTAGGGTTGAACGTATGTTGCCCAATATCCTATCTCTTGGATTTTGTTTTGGGTACGACTAGACCATACGAGTCGTATCGTCAGGTAATGAGTGGGTTCATGGAGTTGCATGGTGGACAGTGTATGGGTGTCCAACTCACTGTCTTGGTGATGACTCAATGGTATGAGTCATATATTGTGGTCAGGAGTCAGGGGGTAGACTCGTAACCACCTACGGTCTTTTTACAGTTTTAAGCTGGGGGCACTTTGGACATTTCTCACATAAAACTCTTAAGACCCCACGTCCCATAACACTTTTTGGCCATCCATTCCATACTTTACAAGATTAAACATCCTCTTTACTCTCTCAAAATCCTCTCAAGAAAAAATGGCTAGGGTTTCTCCAAAGTGGTCATTTAAGGGCTTAAGGATCAATTTCTCTTTGTGAGTCTTTGTAATTCAGGCATGTGACTCTCCACTCATTGTTAATTTACTAAAGACATATGTTTTAACGTATGGTTTTCATGGTATTATTATGGTTTTGAAATAAAGGTTTTTTTTTATGTTTATGGTTTATTAATGTTCCTCATGGTTTACTTATGGTTTTTCATATTTTAATTATGATTTTCCACATATGGGTGCATGGGAATGGTGAGTTAGTTGAGGGGTCATGGTTGATCCCCACATTTGATGATTTTGGCTTTTATAATGGCATGCCCTCAACCTGTTTGTGAAATTGTCAATGAGAATGATTTTTGTCACATAGTTTGATTATCCTTGGAAACTTTGCATTGCATAAATGGTTAAACAAACATGAATTGGTTTTGGTTAGTTTCATATGGTTTTGGAAAGGCCTTGATGGCCTTGGTTTTATTATAAATGGTTTTGGTTAGTTGGAAATAATGGAGTCTAATTTGGGTTAATGGTTTATTTGGCATAACGTAATAGACTTACAAGCTCTAATTTTGGTATGACGATACCAATGGTTGATGACTAATTAAAAGACTTCTTGGTAAATGGTTGAGAATGAGTAAATGATTTAATATGGGCTTAACGGAGGTTGAGTAGCAAATCCATGGAAGGTGGGGGTCTCAGAGGGATCGACACTGGAAATTCACATTTGCCAATATGAGGGTGGTCTTGGTGACCATGTTCATGATGCCATACTTTATATTTTTGAGATGCATCTCAGGTTCTTTTCTCCAATCGTGCGGCTAACACATGCTGGAGCCTTTTCAGTAGTGGGCGCTGAACCCATATATCCCATGGGTGGTTTAGGATAGACAAGATACACAACCTAGGTTAAGGATTTAAATGTATGTTAATCCTTGTTCCAATCCCGTCATGATATTATATATATGTATACATGTGATTGTATATGGTTATTTAATTTGGTTTTGAATGATGATATTATTTTATATTTATCCCTAAGTTATATGCTAGCGTTTACCCCGTTAACCATCTTCGGGCACTGTATCCCCATACAAAGTAGGACCGACCATACTACCATTCCTTGTGCTCAGTGACTTAGATTTAGGGATAACTTTGAGTCAGATTAAAGTAGTGACCTTCCATACTCCGAAAGACTCCATTTCATGCTATGGACTTCTTTTTATTATTATTATTATTATTATTAATTCTTTAGTTTTGGTTTTATCTATAGTCGGGGGCATGTCCCGATCAGATGTTCTTTGATTCTAGTTAGAGGCTTTGTCTAACTACTTTAGCCATGTGCGGTGTCGGTATTAGTGTTAACCTTGGTATTGGTATTGACATTGAGATTGGAAATGGATGGTTGATTGGTTATGGTTTTTAACTTTGGTTTTAAGCTTACTTTATTGTCTTTGGATTATTATTTTTTTATCTTGTTATATGCTCGAAATCCTTTTGATAGAGGGAGTAGGGAGGTTATAATTAGGTATTGGTGGTGGTCTCCAGTCCTGTTCGAACTTGAGATACCTGACATGACTAGGCCCTGGTTTGGGTCGTGTTTGATTGGTATTAGATCCCTAGGTTCATGGTCAATTAAGAGTACACAAAGCCGTGTCGATTAAAGTCTCTTATAAGAGTGTATAACATGCCACACTCATAAGGAAGAGAGGCTACGAGGAATTTAGAAATGTTTCTCTTTCTTGTGTTCTATTTTCAAACTGTAGAGTCTAAGGTCCTAAAATCTTCTTAAATATTTATTTGTTCTCTTTTTAGATCATGTCTCCCTGACGATCTGAAGTTCGTGGAAATTTCTGTATCACACCTAAGGACAATGTTTATGGGATCTGTCCTGCTTATGGGGTCTAAACTCGGTCTAGAGTTCTAGATCCTGATTACCCTTCTTGGGTTCTACTGGTTCTCTCCAGTCCTTCTAGAGCTCCTCAGGCTAATATACCAAATGCTGATTTTTTTCAGTCTATTCATGTGTTGGCATAATTGGTAGCTTCTCAGGCCTAGCATGGTTCTTCTGTTACTCCATCTTCTGAGACCATAAGGGTTGGCCAGTTTGTAAGGTTGAATCCTCTAACCTTTATTGATGTTAAGGTTGAGGAGGATCCTTAAGGTTTTATTGATAAATTAGAGAAAATTTTCATGTTATACATGCTACTAATGTGAAGGGTATGGAATTTTCTGTCTAACAACTGAAAGATGTAGCATACAAATGGTATGGGGAATGGGAACAATCTAGGGGTGACGATGCTGAGTCAACCCTGTGGGATGATTTCTTTAGTGCTTTTATAGACTGTTTCTTTTCTCTGGATTTGAGGGAGGCGAAGATGGAAGAGTTTGTTAACCTAAAGTAAGGCAAGATGTATGTCAAGGAATATGTCTTGAAGTTTCACTAGTTGTTTCAGTATGCTTCGGAGTTGGTTTCTAGCATGAGGGCCAGAATGTAGAAGTTCACTTTTGGGTTATCCTGAGACTTGATTTTTGAGAGTAAGGCTGCCTTAATGAACAATGACATAGACATCTCTAGGTTGGTGGTGTACATGCAATAGGCTGAGAAAGAAAAAAAATAGGCTGAGATAGGGGAAAGACAGAGTAAGAAGTTTAGATTTTATGAGTAGGGTGGTGGCAAACAACATAGTGGAAGGGATAGTGGAAAGTGGTCCAAGAAAAAGTGGGGAAGTTCTGGGTCTTACTCGACGGCCAGTGCTCCCTACCTAAAGCCATCGGGTAACAGGCATTTTTATGGTGGCAATAATTATAGGGCACATGGTGCCTAATCTCAGGCCAGTAATGCCCAATCAACTCCATCATATCCTCCATGCAAATTTTATGGATGATTGAATTGGGGTTACGGTGATGAAGAAAAGTACAAGTTCTTTAACTATTGTCATCCTGGGCATATGATTAGAAACTGTCCAATGACCATGGTTGATTCTGAGGCAAACAAAGTTTTGATTACCTATTCATCAGCTTCGGCACCAAAGGGTGCACCATCTGGATCCGATAATGTTTGAAATTGACTCTATGCTCTCACTACCTGTTAATAGTCTAAGGCATCACCTGATATTGTTACTGCTATGTTAAAACTATTTTCTCTTGATGTGTACTGTTTACTTGATCCGGGGTCCACTCTTTCTTATGTGATCCCATTTGTGGCTATGCATCCTGGCTTCTATCCCTAGTGTATTTCAAACCTTTTTTCTATTTTTACCTTGGCGGGTGACTCTGTGGTGGCTAGAAGAGTCTATAGGGGTTTTGTGATATCTGTGGGTCGTCGGGAGACTTTGATGAATCTGTTAAATTAGACATGGTTGATTTCAATGTTATTTGGGGATAGATTGGTTGCACTCGTGCTTGCTTCTTTAGACTATCAAACCCATAAGGTCATCTTTAAATTTCCAAATAAGCTAGTTATTGAGTGGGAGGGTGGTTCCCTTGCTCCTAAGTGGAGGTTCATATCCTATCTTAGAGCTCGGAGATTAATTTTCAATGGGTGTCTCTATGATCTAGTTTGGGTTAAAGATTTTAACTCAAAGGGCCTTTCTTTATATTCCATCCCGGTGGTGAATGAATTTCCTAAGGTCTTCCCTGATGACCTTCCTGGTGTCCCTCCCAATAGGAAGATTGATTTTAGGATAGATCTTGTTTCAGAAAATCATCTTATTTTTATTCCCCCATATAGAATGGCTCCAGCCGAGTTGAAGGAGCTTAAGAAACAACTAAAGGATCTTTTAGATAAGGGTTTCATCCATTATAGTGTGTTTCCGTGAGGTGCATCGGTGTTATTCATGCATAAGAAGGATGGTTCCCTTCGGATATGTATTGATTAATGACAACTGAATAAGGTAACGGTAAAGAATAAGTACCCTCTTCTGAGGATAAATGATTTACTTGACCAGCTTCAGGGTGCTATGTTTTTCTCCAAGATTGATCTCCGATCTGGGTACTATCAACTAAATATTAGGAAGGTGGATATTCCTAATACTTTCTTTCATACCTGATATAGGCATTTTGAGTTTCTGGTTATGTACTTTAGGTTGACCAATGCCTCGATGACATTCATGGATTTGGTGAATAGAGTCTTTCATCAGTTTCTAGATTTATTCTTCATTGTATTCATAAATGATGTTTTGGTGTATTTAAAGAGTGAGGTGGATCATGCCGATCACCTCCGTATTGTGTTGCAAACCCTAAAAGATCAGCAATTGTATGCCAAATTTTTGAAATGTGAATTTTGGTTGAACGTTGTCACTTTTTGGGGTCATGTCATTTCTAGTGAAGGGATCATGGTGGATCCACAGAAATTTGAAGTGGTTAAGAAGTGGCCTAGACCCACGACTCCAACTTATATTTGGAGTTTCTTTGGTTTAGCCGATTACTGCAGGAGGTTTGCGAAGAGCTTTTCGACTATGGCTGCCCCATTGACTAAGTTAGTTTAGAAGAAGGTAAAGTTCTCATGGTCTGATGCTTTAGAGGGTAGATTTGAGAAGCTTAAGGATAAGCTGACTTCATCACCAGTCTTGACTTGATAGGTTTGTGGTCTATTATGATGTATCCCGTGTGGGGCTTGGTTGCGTCTTGATGGAGCATGGAAAAATGATAGCTTATGCCTCTAGACAATTGAAGGTGAATGAGAAGAATTATCTAACTCATGACTTAGAACTGCTGGCCATGGTATTTGCGTTGAAAATCTGTCATCACTATTTGTATGGAGTGCATGTGGATATATTTTCAGATCATAAGAGCCCGCAATATGTGTTTACTTAGAAAAAGATGATCCTTAGGCAAAAGAGATGGCTTGAGCTACTCAAGGATTATGACACGAGTCTTCACTACCATCCAGGTAAAGCTGACGTGGTTCCTGATAATTTTAGCAGGTTATCCATGTAGAGTCTTGCTCATGTGGATGAGGAAAAATGGGAATTGGTGACAGATGTTCACTGTTTGGATAACCTTAAAGTTCCCCTCGTAGACTTTAAGGATGGTGCCGTGTTTGTTCAGGAGGTGGCGAAGTCATCCCTGGGTAGTGAGGTAAAGAAGAAGCAAGTGTTAGATTCTATCTCAATGAGGATTAAGGGTGAAGTAGATGTGCAGAAAGTAATGGCTTTTGAGATTAGTGGTGATGGTACCTTGCTGTACCAGGGGAGATTGTACGTTCCAGATGTGGATGGATTGGGAAAAAGGATCTTGGCCGAGGTAAATGAGTTGCGCTATGCTATTCATCCTGGTTCGACAAAAATGTATCATGACCTTAAGAAAATATATTGGTGGAATAATATGAAGCGGGGGCTTGTTTTGTGGCTAGGTGCGTGGTGTGCCAATAAGTGAAAGTTGAGCACATGAGGCCCGAAGGGTTGTATCAATAGATTAAGCTGCCTGTGTGGACGTAGGAAGTGATCAACAAAGGTTTCGTTACCAGTCTTTCTCAGACTCAGAATTAGTTCGATTTGATTTGGGTCATCGTGGATTGGATGACTAAGTCCGCTCATTTTTTTCCAGTTACCAACTTTTCGATAGAGCATTATGTGAGGTTGTACCTCCAAGAGATTGTGAAGTTGCATGGGGTGCCTGTTTTTATCATCTTAAATCGTGGTATACAGTTTTCATGTCACTTTTGGCAGTCGTTCTAGAAAGGTTTAGGGACCAAGGTAAGTCTTAGTACTGTTTTCCACCCGCAGTTGGATGTGCAAGCAAAAAGGACTATTCATACACCGAAAGATATGTTTAGAGCTTGCATGGTTTACAATGATGGTAGTAGGGTTGAATATTTTCCTCTTATAGAGTTTGCGTATAATAGTAGCTTCTACTCTAGCATTGGGATGCCTACGTTTGAGGCCTTGTATGGTAGGAGGTATAGGTATCCAATTGGGTGGTTCGAGTTCTGTGAGGCAGAGATGTTTGGTTTAGAATTAGTTCATCAAGCCATGGAGAAGGTGAAGGTGATTCGGGATAGGCTTAAAGCCGCCTAAAATTGCCATAAGTCCTATGTAGATGCGAGGCATAGTAAATTAGAGTTTGAGGTTGGGGATAAGGTGTTCTTAAAGGTGTCTCCTATAAAGGTATTAATGCGGTTTGGGAAAAAAGGGAAGCATAGTCCCCAGTATGTTGGTCTGTATTTTGTTTTGAAAAGAGTTTTCAGTATTGCGTATATTTTGGATTTTCCTCCTAGTTTGAGTCCATTCACCTGGTGTTCCATGTTTCTATGTCTAGGATGTGTGTGGGTGATCCGTCACAAATTGTGCCTATCAAGGATATTGATATTTCGGATTCCTTGTCTTATGAAGAGGTTCTTATGGAGGTTTTGGATTGAAAGGTTTGTCGGTTGCGGACCAAAGGATGTAGGTTCAATAAAGTATCTATGGAGGAACCACAAGATGGAAGAGGCTACTTGGGACGCTAAAAAGGACTTGAAGTCCAATTATCCATTCCTATTTCTCGTTCTGAAAAATCGTGCTTAAGGTATATTTTGTTCTTAACATATTTGTTTTATGTATTTGTTAAATGTGGATTGTCAATTCCTTGGTAATCTATTTTCTATATTAAAGGTAAAAGTAGAGATGTTTGGTGGTTAAATTATGCTAGTCACTGCCTTGTCCCATTATTTGAGGACGAATAATCCAAGTGGGGGAGAATTGAAACACCCTGAGTTTTGGCCCTTGGAAATTTCTTGAGCTCTTTGCTCGCTGTCCTGTTGATGACTTAACCATACGAGTCGTATGGTATGGGTACGGGCCAGGTGATTCTAGTCTTTGGTTGCCCAGTGGATGGTAGTTGGGTTTCGGTCTTGATAACGACTTGGTGGTATGGGTCATTAGCAGTGGTGAAGGATCGTTAGGATGGTCCTTAATCAAATCAGATACTTAGTGACTTGACTTGGCTCTTAGTACGAATGGCTCACTAAGAGCCGTGGGCATAGGTTATGAGTGGTAGGGTTGAGTCGTACGTTGTCTAGTGTCCAATCCCTTGGATTCTATCTTGGGTATGACTAGACCAGATGAGTCGTATGGTTTGGTAATGAGTGGGTTCATGGAATCATATGGTCAACAGTCTATAGGTATCCAATTCACTGTCTTTGTGACGACTCAATGGTACGAGTCATATATTATGGTCACGATTCAGGGGGTCAACTCGTAACCACGTGCGATCTTTTTACAGTTTAAAGCTAGGGGCACTTTGGATATTTCCAACATAAAACACTTAAAACCCACGTCCCTATAACACTTTTAGTCATTCATTTCACACTTTACAAGATTAAACATCCTCTTTACTCTCTCAAAATTCTCTCAAGCAAAATTGGCTAGGGTTTCTCTAAAGTGGTCATCTAAGGGCTTAAGGATCAATTTCTCTCTGTGAATCGATGTAATTCAGGCATATGACTCTCCCCTCATTGTAATTTTATTAAAGGCATATGTTTTGAAATAAGGTTGGGTTTTTTGGATGTTTATGGTTGATTAATGTTCCTCAAGATTTTCTTATGGTCTTTCATGTTTTAGTTATGATTTTCAATATGTGGGTGCATATGAATGGTGATTTAATTGAGGGGTCATGGTTGAGCCCCAAATTTGATAATTTTGGCTTTGATAATGGAATGTCCTTAACATGTTTGTGAAATTGTCAGTGAGAAAGATTTTTGCCACATCGTTTTATTATCCTTGGAAACTTTTCATTACATAAATGGTTAAACAAACATTAATTGGTTTTGGTTAGTTTCATATGGTTTTAGAAAGGCCTTGGTGGCCATGCTTTTATTGTAAATGGTTTTGGTTAATTGGAAACGATGGAGTCTAATTTGGTTTAATGGTTTGTTTAGTATAAGGTAATAGACTTGCAAGCTCTAATTTTGGTATGACGATACCAATGGTTAATTCCTAATTAAAAGACTCCTTGGTAAATATTTGGGAATGAGTAAATGACTTAATATAGGCTTAAAGGGTGTTGAGTAGCAAAGCCGTAGAAGGTGAGGGCCCAGGGGGGAGGGAAGGGACCGACACAAATAACTCACATTAGCCAATGTGAAGGTGGTCTTGGTGACTATGTGCATGATGTCACACTTTATATTTTCGAGATGTACCAGTCATCTCAGGTTCTTTTCTCCTTTGTGCGGCTAACACGTACTGAGGTCCTTTCAGCAGAGGGAGATGAACCCATATATCTTGTGGGTGGCTTAGGACGGCCAAGATACACAACCCAGGTTAAGGATTAAAATGAATGCTAGACCTTGTTCCCTATCCCAACACGATATATATATGTATACATGTGATTGCGTATGGTTATTTAATTTTGTTTTTAATGATGGAATTATTATACCTTTATTCCTGAGTTACATGCTAGCATTTACCCTACTAACCATGTTCGGGCCCTGTATCTCTATGCGATGAAGAAACCGGCCAAACTACCATTCCTCCTGCTCAGTAACTTGGATTTGGGGACAACTTTGAGTCAGATTGAAGTGGTGAGCTTCCATACTCCGAAAGACTCCATTTCATGCTATAGATTTCTTTTCATTATTGTTATTTCTTTGGTTTTGGTTTTGGCTATGGTCGGGGGCATGTCCCAACTAGATGTTCTTTGATTCTGGTTAGAGGCTTTGTCCGACTACTATAGGCATGGGCGGTGTCAGTATTAGTGTTAACCTTGGTATTGGTATTGACATTGGGATTGGAAATGGATGGTTGATTGGTTGTGGTTTTAAACTTTGGTTTTAAGCTTACTTTATTGTCTTTAGATTATTATTGTTTTATCTTGTTATATGCTCGATATCTTTACGACAGACGGGGTAGTGACGTTACTGTTGGGTATTGAGGATGGTCTACGGTCTTTGTCAGACTTAAGATATGGACACGACTAGGACCTGGTTTTGGTTGTGTCAGTAAGCCTTTGTGATATTGGTATGTCACGGAGGTTAGCCTCTGTATTAACCTCCATAACATGGAGGCTGGATTTCCGCAATAAGCATTATGACACAGAGGTTTGCTTCCGTGATAACCTCTATTACATGAAGGTTATATTTTCATTATTTCTTAATTAAAAATCCAAAGGGCTTGTCAGTAAGCCTCGGCGATATTAGTATGTCACGGAGGTTAGCCTCTGCATTAACCTCCATAAAACGGAGGCTGGATTTCCGCAATAAGCATTATGACACAGAGGTTAGCTTCCGTGATAACCTCCATGACACGAAGGTTATATTTTCCTTCTTTCTTAATTAAAATCCAAAGGGTAATTTGGTCTTTCCCCCTCTCCCCAAACATCCAAATGACGAATTTAAACCCCAAGATGGGCATCAATTACCCATTACATATCATGCCTTATTTTTCTAGTGATAAGCGGGATTCAACGTGACCACTTTTTTCAGAATTATTTTGAAGGAGTGTGAAGAGTCTCCACCTAACGAATTAAGGTGCATTAAGGCACCGGTATAGGCTAACTACAAACCTATTTTGTCATTTAGTATTAGTTCACCAGAAATTCGAGTAAGGAATCAAATTACCTCGAAAGGAAGGTGTTAGGCACCTTTTGGTGGTTCCCGACCGAATTCGTATTTTACGTGGGGATTCTATGTTATAAGCAAAGGTCAATTATTTTATTAAATTAATGTTAACTAAGTGATAAAGTAATTAATAAACAAACATGTTATTTGGTTATTCATATTTGATAATTACCTATGTAGTAAACAACACAAGAATTAATAAAACAACAATAAAAGGAAAAAATAAGAATGACACAAATTATAGCAAAGGAGACTACTTAAATAAACTAACTACCCCAAATAGACGAGCAAATAAAAATAAAAGAAGAAAATTGAAAAGTCAAACCAAGGAAATGTTTTTGGTTTCATTCGAATCAGAATCCCAACTTGTTTAATCATTATCCGACCCATTAGTTGGAAACCAGATTCTTAGAAAAGTGACAATGTCATGCATCATGTAATATATGTTGGATATCATCACTTCCAAATGACTACTCGTCCCCCCTTCCCCCACCTAGGCTGGTTGTCAAACCTAAAAATGTTCTAGAAAGAAAGGGTAAAACTAATGCCTCTAGAATGCCTATCATCCCACTTATCACCCAAGAGGCATTGGGATTTGATATTTTGGATTTGTGGTCTAGACAAATAAAACTATGTTTCCTAGTAAGACTCATAGCGTGAAACAGATAGGACATCACGTAGCACATAATTGTCCCAAGTTAGCCTCTTGGTTATTAAAGAATGGCTAAGGTGATTAACATTCTAAGACAAGTAATGCAATTACTTGCTTTTATTTAGTTAAGCCTATAGACATGGTATCTAGATATCACATAATCATTTATTGATGAGAGATCATTGTTAAGCCATTTAAAAACAGTGTCATAAATTTGTTAAAAATATGTTGGAGTGATACCAATTAATTATGTCAAAACATGTTATAAATTAGTGAAAGTATTGAGTGTTAATTTAGAGAGAGAGCTAGAAAACTTATTCACTTGCCGAAAATAATTAATATGTTGGAAATTCCTTTTAAAAGTTAAAAGAACAATACTGAAAATTTATTTTATGATCTGAAAATGTATTTCAATATTCTGAAAAGTCAGTTTCATTTTTTATGCGCTGGAAATCATATTTATATGCTGGACAGTAATTTCGGATGCTGAAAATGATTCTTAGCTGCTAGAAAAAGTAAATTAATGTGTTGAAAAGTGACATAAAATGCAGAAAATTAATTACAGTGTCCTAAAAATATTATTTAAAATGATGAAAATATCATGTTGAATGCTGAAAATTAAAATTTGCTTCTTGAGAACGTTATTTAAAATGCAGAAAATGTCATTATAATATGTCCAAAACTTTGTTAAACATGCCATAACAAGTTGTAAAATAAGTTGACATATTCAAACGTATTTTAATAAGGCAAAAGTTAATAACTCCTAAAAGCATGATTTCTAGGTGACGAAATGAATTTATTGTTGATCTTATGATAAGATTTGCCTTGATGATCACATAGCACATAAAGCACGTAGACCTAAATTCTGTTTGCCTACACGATTCATAGATCACATAAATACTTGCCCCCCGAGAAGTCCCCTAATTTTATTATTACACAAATCTTTATACATGACATTATTACAGTCCACATGAATAAAATAAACTAAAAGGAATAATCCGTCCTCCCCGAATTCCCGAGGCAACTCTTCCGATCCCAAAGCATATAGTTGTACCTGTTAGACATGAATGAAACAATAAAGCCAGAAAAGGACACCACAGTCATAACAACCCAAATCGAATAACTCCTATAGACATGATCTCTAGCATAACAAAGGTATCGCATAAGATATGAAAATTACTTCGATAGAAAACTTACTTGTAAACCGCAAAGAAAATAATAATAAAAACTTTAGGCAAAGATGTTTGAAGCAGTAGGATAAAACTGAACTCCTTCTTTAAAACTCACAATGCAAAAGAATTTGTAAATATTTATTAGCTTTTTGTATAAGGAGAAATGTCACTAGTAGTCAGTAATAGCCGATGAAAAGTGTGTCCTAAATAAAAGAAAATGGGCGTTTATATAGCAAAGGGGTAGTGGACTATCCCAATAGTAAAGGGAAAATGGCTGAATCAAATACATCAGTAAATCATGCAAAATTCAACAGAAGTAAAGAAAAATGGATATTCAGAATCAATCAAAAATTTTCTCAACCTTGAATGGATAGATACCATAACTAGCCGAGTAATAATCTATTCCCACATAAATTTGGCATGACGTGATGAATTTAGATAAATAAGCAAGTAAAATAATGTAAAATAATGGATATTCAAAATATTTCCATATTAATATTACATATTGTCAATCACGTAGAAAATAATAACTAATCATGCTACGAATCACAAGGGTATAAAATAACTCATATAAGGAAATCAAACTAGTACTTAAATGCCATGTCCCTTATTTTGAATTTGCACATAATTCCTTTGTTTCAATGATGAGATTCGTTCATAATTTACGGAAACACTAAATAGAACCAAATAATCAACAAACTATTAATAAACATTTTTTCTATTTTAAGAAATGAGACACATATTCTAAAGGTTAGAATAAACACGAACTTGAATGAATTAGGTCAAGAGCATAGTCAAGTTTCCTACAATTTCACATCTGTAAATTTATTCAATAGAAAGAGGAGTTGGAGAAGGTGGCTAAAGTAAATTAACACAAATTTATACAAAAGCAAACCTGGGAGAGATCTCCAAGAATACATCATATATTTAAGAGTTTTCCAGCTATATTTAGTTGGAAGTGGTGGCAGAGGCTGCATGTGATGGAGAGGGGAGGGCGGATCTGATTTGTTGGAGGTTACTGGTTGCATGGCTATCAACGGTGGTGGAGCTAATCGGATTAGTAGAAAGGGAGAGGCGGAAACGCTTGATGGTTGTTGGTGGTTGCATTGCTGGTTTGATTTTTCTGGTGAGGGCGGTTTGCCAGCTATGGCTGGTTTCATAGCGAAGAGGACATTTGGTCGAACCCTTTCTGGGCAGTGATGGTTGGGGTTTGTGAATGTGGCACTTGGAGAGAGAAAGCTAGTGGTGGGACAGGTTTTACCGACGAAGGGTAAAACAAGTGAAAGAGAAGGGCGGTGACTGCTTCGGCGGTGGCAGCCATGGCCACTGGTAGAGAAAGCAAGGAGAGAAGTGCAGAGAGAGGAGGTGCAACTTATTTTGGAGAGAAAGAGGTATTAGGGTTTGATGTTTTGTTTAAAAGGAAAGAGAGGGTGCTTTGGATCTCAATCATTGGATCATTTTTTATCAACGGCTGAGATAAAACATGATTAAGAAAAGGGTTAAAAATTGGAATTTAATTTATGGCCGAATTGAGGTCAATTTCGACTGTAATTGTCACTAATTGAGTATAAAATTAAAAATTAAATACCAAAGCAAAATTGAATGGAATTGACTGCTATTTTAGCATTATTATTATTATTATTATTATTAATAATAATAATAATAATAACAATAGTAATAATAATAATAATAGTTATAGACAATGCATTTAAAAATTGTGAGTGTGCATATTTTCGAAAATATTAAAATCAAATTATGTAAAATATTATATTTGAATTAATAAAGTGTAAAAAATGATAACTAAAAGTAATAAAAATACTTTGTATATTTTAAAATCGTGGATGTGACACGTTGTTATTTATATAACACAAGAATATTGTGTAAGAAAGACTAATATTTAAAATTAGACGATTTTGATCAAATAGCAGCCTAAAAGAGTAATCGGATGATCGAAATTGGGTGTCAACAACTGCCCTTTCATTGCTTGAAAATGATAAAAGAATTGTCAACCAACGAAAGTTGACGTAGTGGCCTATTTTGTCCGATTGAAAAGAGGATTTGTTGAAATGAAGAGAAAGGAGGTGGCTTTAAAAATAGTGTGGCCATTACTTTGGTTTTAAGTTGCCTACATATCTCTAGTTTTATGATAATCAGGACGTGTGTAGTTCTAGATTTAGGAACAAACAATATTCCTAAAGATTGTTATCGATAAAGGTTGGGGTGTCAATAATGGTATCGTGGGTTGGTGTGATTGAAGTGAAGAGAATTTGAAACAACGATGGGCTGAGGGGAAGAAAGGTAGGATGATAGCTCGAAAAGACAAAATTAGAGTGATTTTGAAATGTGGGATGTGAATGCGATTTATGACATGAAAAATGTAAGGTTTCAAGAACCCACTATTGTTTAATTAAGGTTCTTACGAGAACCAAATATTTTCTATTAAGGTTCTACAGGAACCCAATATTATTGATTAAGGTTCTACAAGAACCCTATATTATTGATTAAGGTTCTACAGGAACTCGATATTGTTGATTAAGGCTTTACAAGAACCCAATATTGCTGATTAAGGTTCTATAGGAACCCGATATTATTGATTAAGGTTCTACAGGAACCCAATATTATTGATTAAGGTTCTACAAGAACCCAATATTGTTTATCAATATAATATTAAATTAAATATCATCAAAGTTAAAAGATTGAACAACTTAGCTCATTTCCTATAGTAGGGTTGTAATCCTGGCTTCTTTGATGATATCATAACATTGTTGCTACATTTAGTACCTGTTGTCTGCACTTGACGAAAAATTATCCGTTGAAAAGTATTGTTGATTCATACCTTGCTCGATTTGGACCTTTGATTGTGGTTTCTACTTCATGGACCATTGAGATTTGTACTCCATCATGGTGAAATTTTGAGGATTTCTCAAAAATTTCTGCCCCAGTTTAGAATGAAAAGCACCTTTGCACGTTATTGTGAATTGATACATTGCTTACAAAATTTTTGAGGGTTTTCTTGAAACCTTAAAAATTCTACCTCATTTTTGCTTTTGTGGTCTTATGTTCCCGAGCCACTCAAGGAAAATATTAGTCCAAGATAAATGGTTGTCCTACACATGAACATTGTGACCTCAATTGCAATCTACCTTTATATGCTCAAGAGTTTGGCCTATTAGCCTGACGCTTTGGAGGTGTAAGAATTGGAAAGAGAGGGAAAAGAAAAGGTTTTATTAGATTAAGACCGGACCCAGAGTGGGCTGCCTACATATCCAACTGAAAGTCAGGATGAACATAGTTCATGAGTAATAAGGAAGGTAAACAAGAAAATTTTATTAGCCATAAGATGGATCAAAGGAGGATGATGAAAAATAAGAAATGTTTGCACGTCAATTCATTTGATGTTCTTTACGCTTCTTTCATCAAAGTCTTGAAAATACTTTTGTCGGATCACCTTGAACAAAGATTTCATCCATAGTAAAAAAACCATTGCTTATTGGTTCTCGTTGCAGTTTTATCCTTTTCTTTTCAATCAGATTCTGAATCTTGTACCTTAGCGCCAAGCATTCCTCAATATCATGACCTTGAATATTCGAGTGATAAGAATAATTTTTATATGGATTAAAATAAGAGGGTAGATGTGCAGGGATCCATTATCTCCTTAGTTCCATGATACCTTGGCCCTTAATCTTTCGAATATGTTCGCCAAGTTCTCAGTCAAGGGAGTAAAAGCACGAGACCTCACTTTTTCCAATTGATGGAAAATATTGTGTACTGGATAAGGCCCTTATTGAAAGTTGGGTTGTGTTTGAGAAGTCTCTTGCTGGATAAAGTAGAGTTGGATCTGAAAAGCCTTGATTTGAGATTCTTGTGAGTCATAAGGTTCAATATGTATCCCATGAGAACCAAAAATAGAATGAATCCCTTTATTATTCTAATAGCCTTGTGTCTGAGGTATGAAGGGTGATGAATCCTCTTCTCCTTCCTCGGATGGACTTTTTGGTGTTTGAAAAGTGACCAACTTTGTAAAAACATCAATAATTTTACTCGTTTGAATTTTGTATTGTAAATTCTTTCCAATCAAAATTAGACTCTCAAAACTATAACTGATTAGGAAGAATATTTTTTGAAAGTATATTCCATCTAGTGATCTGAGGAAAAGTTGGACCAACTCCTCTTCAGGTACGGAAGAACGTATCTTAGAAGCTTCTAACCGCCACTGTATTGCATACTCCTCAAAAGATTCATGGTCCATTCTCTTTACCTCAAACAAATCCCACATTGTTTGACTAGTATTGATGTTAAACTTATATTTCCTTGTAAAATCTTGCGCCAATTCTTCCCAATTATGCCGTTTGTCAAAATCTTGTTGGGCGAACTAGGTGAGCGCCATTCCTAATTGGCTTTGAACAAATAATCTTATCAGAAGAGCCTCATTATGTCCTATGAAAACTAGTCTTCCACAGTAGTCCTTTGGATGTGTGATTGGATCTCCACGCCCATAAAATATGTTAAACTTTGGAACTTTATATCCTGGAGGTAAACCAACTTTTGGGTGTAGACACAGATTCTCATGCCTCATGTCGTAAATGACTTTAGATTGCAGTTTCTCATCCAACATTTTATCTAGGTCATGAATCCTTTAGCGACATGCATCTAAATCAACTCTCTCATGGGTAGAAGGAAATTATTGAGAGGGTGCATGCATAAGGAGATAATAAAGAGGCAAGGTGTTTTGTCTTAGGTGAAGAAAAAAAGGGCTGGAGTCTTTTAAAATATTGAGCATATTGCAAATTTAATTGAGATTGAATTCAAATGGTAGACAACCTTTAAACAAAATAAACAAACCCAAACAAAAGTTACTGCATAGCACTTATAAGTTCAAAACATAAGGCATTCTAGGATGAAGGCTATGACTTAATAATTGGCCTAGACGTAAAGATATGAGATGCTAAAGCATGAAATAAAATAGTAATAGAACATGATGTTGTAATTGAAATTGCAATTGTAAAGAAGATGGAAAGATAGGGAATGAATAAGGTCGACTTTTGTTGAACATCAGATTTATTGATTCATACATCACATTGTTGATTTATCGAACTCCGTGTAGAAAAAAGACAAAATAGGGAAAAAGAAGATTTTATTTTAATGAGACCAAACTCATTAAATGAGTGCCTACGGATCCCTCATATAGGGGATCAGGTCGATCATAGTTCATATTACATAAGCAAAGAAAACATAAAAGAAAACTGCAAATTGTAAAACTTGAAGGAATTTCAAATGCTTGGAAGTCTGGAGTAGAGAATCAAAATGATATCTTCTTCACCAATGTCAACAAGTTCCGTCAAGCTTTGAAAATCAATCAGCACCATGATTTGGC